>OZ025241.1:56437362-56509862 GCA_964019155.1 Osedax fenrisi | reverse complement strand
ATAAAGCATTCTAAAATTATATATATAATTTCTATATTTGTAATAAAATATTCATTAAATTAGAAGCATATATCTAGAGGTCATATAAGTCCCTAATACGGACACTGTAGATGTATTAATATGGACACCATATAACCAATCGAATGAACTATTCTGATTTGCATATAAATCGCGTGCGTTATAATATTAATACCACCAATAAAGCTAAATATAAAAATGTATTATTTAGATACTTAACTTGTATTATTAATTACAAAAATAATACTTACTTTACTTTTTTTTTGGTTTATGGACTGCATCAGTGCGTGAGCAATCGGCCGTCCGAAATAAAAAAAATAAATTATTAACTAATTAAATAAGAATAAATTATTCATAAAATTAATTATAAATAATGTAATTGTAATTTATTTCATTGGTTCATCAATACTATATAGTTCATCTATTGGTATATAGGGTGTCCGTATTATAACAAGGGTGTCTTATTCGGACATGGGTACCGAATACGGACACACCCGTTATCTATGGAATTAAAAGATTAAATAAATTTTAAAATCACAATAATATCTATAATCATATAATATCAATACATTGTAATTTTTGAATACAAATAATGAGTCATAAAATGTTAAGACCATTTATTGTTAAAGTGTCCGTATTAGGTTACTTTCCCCTATAGGTGGTGCTGTTATTTTGTTGTATAAAATAATACGATATCGTGTTATATATTTATTTTAAAATATCATTATCAAATCTCTGTATATCGTATAGAATCACAGATCAAGAGAGAAACTTTCTCTCTAGCTCTGTGTATAGAATACACGTCGCAGCATATACTACATGTTTACTATACATACAATATGTATAGTAAGTTTAACAATTGCATTGACAATATATGCTTGTAATGATGCAGAAATAGCAAAGTACAACATAATACAATATCAAATCAAGAAAATATATGTAAAGTTACATTTAAGAAATATGGAAATATAAAAATATACGAAAATAAAAGAAAATATGAAAATCTATAACAAATATTAATGTAAGTATACTTACATATAGGTAATATAAAAATAAAATACTACTACAATATAAATACGAAAGATTTATCTACAAATGTTCATAATATAATAACGCGTTACACATGTGATAATAAAGGAAATGTTAGTATGCTATTACATGTTGTGTAAATAAGTAAGACAATTATAGGAGTAATTATATTATATTGTATACTAAGAAAATAAATATAATTACTTAAAATCAGCATAAAGAAGAATGGATCAACACGATAGAAAAATAACACAAGAAACAGAAGAAAAAGTGTACTAATTAAAGAATAAAAGTGTGTAGTGATAGTTAATAACCATGAATTAACATTTCAAATAGATTATGGAAGCTCTGTGAATATGTTATCAAATAAATATGCTAGAATATTAACACCATATATGGAACAAGAAATTAAATACGAAATCTCGAAAAATGTTTACTTATAACATAGCGTAATACCAACAACACATCCAAAGCAAATGGTATATTAATCGATACCAAAGTTGAATATATAACTCCCTCTCGGAAATAATAAAGTGGAATATCAGAACCTACTAATCGTGAATTTTAATGGCAGGAAACCCAAACGCCGAAGAACACTACGAACAACTACCAATCGCTACTTCAATAATATCGAAGTATAATGTTCATCTTTAGATAATTATAAGTGAAAGCAACTTCAACAGATATACATATCAAAGCACTACAAACACCAACGGAAAACAGGTCATTGATCACACAGAAGAAGCAAACTTAAAAGTAATACATACAAACTTTAGAAAAAGTCTTGGGAAACCATAAACCTTTATGTCGGATACGAATGGTATCAACACACAGTTAGATTTCATACTTATCCGAATCAAATGGAAAAAGAGTGTGACACATTGTGAAGCTTACAGCAATATTTAGCAGTATTGGATCAGATCATCGAATCGTCACTGCAATCATACGTCTGAACCTAATATCTAATAGTAAAAAAAATAGAAGAAAAGGAAAATATATGACTGCTCCATAGGTTCCTACTAAAGGATCCGAAAATTAGCAACGAATAACTATCACAGTTAAACGCATATACAACGTTCATAACTCAGCATCTATAAACACATCTGCGACAGGTGCGTATGATAACGTCATATAAGCCAATGAAGAATCAGCATGCCTCGTTAATAAATTTGAAAATAAAACCAAGCGAACACATATTCTCCCAAGACAGCAGAATAGCGGAATAGGAAACGTCGTTCGAACAGCACATAAGGAATATTCCGTTCTAAACACAAATGAGTCACAAGAAAAACTATATAAAGCTAAACAACTTCCACAAGAAGAATACGACAACATTGATGATATTATCATTTTTGTCTCTTTTAAGAAGGCATTCGACAGGCTCGACAGAAATAAGCTCCGTATACTAAAATCATAAGGTATACCCCACAGTATTATACACGCGATCAACTTAACGTATAAAGACACTTAACGCAAAACTTATAATATCTGATGGAGAGACCGACAAATTTCAAATAATAAATGGAGTTCTGCAATATGACACACTCGCGCTTTTTATCTTTGTGATTACTTGGGAGTATGACATGAGACAATCTATTGAAGTACGAGAAGCAGAATGTGTACTCAAATAATACAACTAGACTGGCGACAACATCCAGCAATACAGCTAACATACCTCAGTTACGAAGATGATATAGCATTTGTATCACAAAAAGTCGAACAAGCTCAGCAACTATTATCCTGTGTGACTTATTTTTGAATTCTTGGCTTTTTTGTATACATAACTTAATTAATCGTCAATGTCTAGCAACCATATATTAGTATTGATGATACAAGTGAATGGTACAAATTATACTTTAACTTAAAGTTGATATGTTTTCTATTCTATATGGTGTGTAGGCGTATCATAGCCGATGTTGCAAGTGCAAAATTTATCTTAATTTATGTTACACAAGGTCCATCTTTTGAGAGGTTTGCGACTAGGTAACAGAATGTATTCACTTCCTCTAGTTTATTCCAATAAAGAGTGGTGTTTGCATGTTTTGAAGTATCATTACTGTTCCCCATTAACATACTTTTTTCTGCACTAATCTCCATACCTTACCTAGTGGCACTATTAGCCAGTAAATGTGTCAGTGCTTGAAGTTCGTCGTTTGTACCTGCTAACAGATCACGTCGTCTGCAAACTTTAAATTCCATAATATTATTCCGCCGATTGATATTTATGACGAATAGTTGTATTGTATTTCGGCCATGATTTACTCAAGACATGCATTAAAGAGTATTTGTTAAAGTAGACAACCGTGTCTCACTCCAACTGTAGTTTTGAAAAGTTTACCTTGAGTATTATTAATTAGGACTGATAGTGCATTTGTCATATAGTAGAGTTACTTTACTAATCTATTACTTTACTATAGTATAGTTGTCATATAGTGTTTTGATTCTAACAATGATTGTATTATGGATTCCAAACTTATGCATTGCGGACGTTAGTCCATCATGATATACTCTATCAAATGCCTTCTTAAAAGCTATGTAGTTATAGAATAGATTCTTTTGGCTGTTCAGGTATTTATCAATGAGATTTCTGCGGTTGAATACCTGATCCACTATGCTTCTTCCTTTCCGGAATCCAGCTTTCTCCTTATACATTATTTGATTCACTGTTGGATTCAGTCTTTTAAAAATGATCTTTAATAAATATGTGCTTGAATGACAGATTAAACTCAATATTATCTAATTTTTACATTTCTTAAGGTTTCCTTTCTTATGAATTGGTATATCTAGCGATTGAGTCCATTGTGCTGGTCAAGTTTTGCTAGTCCATGATTTTTGTCACAAAACAGTAAGAATCTTTTCAGCATAATTACCTCCCTGTTTGATTAATTCGCTTGGTATGTTATTAATTCCAGGTTATTTACCTTTTCAGCGTATTGATTGCATCCATAACTTTAATTTATAACTCAGTATCCGACTCCTCGATGAAAATTGCGGTATTACTCAATACACGAGTATCAGGGTTTATCATATGATTATATAGGTCATTATAATATTCTGTCCGTCTGTCTATCGATTTAAAATGTTCGTTTAATCAGATAATGGTTTTCAATTAGTATCTTCAATTACTTAGGTGCTTCTTAGTGATGTATTTGTGAGGATTCTCAGTGTTTGGTACGCTCGTTTATTATTTTTCCATATGTCATGTCGTCATCGATTGATTTGAACTGCATTTATATCAAATTATCTCTTGCCGTTTGCATTGCTGAATGGTAGCATTTATTTTTCTATAATGGCTGTCTGGTTCTGACTGTTGTTTCTTGTTGGTCTTTAGTGATCTTCTCTCATCGCATATATCGGGTATGTCATCAATGATACAAGGTTGTTTTTTTAATTCGATACTTATAAGTATAGGTATACCTATTATTTCTGATGCAGTTTTTATTATTATTTATTCAAACTGTATGTATATACTAGTAGTATCGCAATGAATATATATATATAGATTATGCAATTTCTCATCTAGTTTACTTGAGTACAGCTTGGAAATTGTATGATCCGTCTTTTAACATTACCGCGTAAACGTTTTGCTTTTTTGGCGTTTGTTTGATCATAATTTGAGTCTTAAATGCATACAACGAGGTCATGTTAACCGTTGATATAAGAACCCGGCTAAGTTCTCGTTGAACTTGAATAATACTCAATTTAAATCTTTGTGGAGTTAGTATATAATATATTTGATTGTATACTAGTCCATTGGGTGAATGCCATGTTGTTATTATTGAGTTTTTGTGCAAATGTAGTATATTGGCAATAGGAATATAAATAAATATAACTAATTTATATTTATCTGCGAATTCTAGTAGTATGTATCCTCGATCGTTCATATCACCTATACCAAATAGTCCAACCAGGCCCGTAGCCAGACATTTATACCAAGGGGGCAAGGCCCCACAAAATGTTAAGACTAAAATATAATGAATATAAACTAGTATACTAGTAATAATATCATTACTAGTAATTTACTAGTATATTCTATTACTTATATTAGCGCACAATATGAATTACTCAGGGTATACCTATATATACATGTATATATACATAAACAATAAATAAAATTACACTGTGTGTGTATATTATACACTATATAAACATAACTTTATATGCATATAATACAATTTTTAAAATCAGTAGGATCAGGTTAACGTATACAATAATAACATCAGTAGATAAGTCTACTGAATATTAGCGAGTGAATTAAATACTTAGTCATGGCAAAGATAAGCTTATAACGAGATTTTCTAATATTATATAGAAAATAGTTAGCAGTTCGTATCATATTATTAATGTGTGGAGATTAGTCTAGGTGTGAGGTTATAGTGAAACCGAGGATAGTTATAGATTTAGAAGGTGAAAGAGATAGTAGAAAAATATGATTGATTTATAGAGGAGAACTGGGTCTTGAGAATTTGATAGTATTAGTTTTAGTCATATTTAAGGAAATGGAGTTATGAGAGACCCAATGAGTGATATCAGTAATACAATTAAACAAAGATATGTGAACCATACTAGAATCACTAGAACTAGGAAATGGCTATATATCTGAAGATAATCGGCATAAAGATGATAGTTAATATTAGGATATTTGTGAAAAATTGATTTTATAGGATTAATATAAATAATGAACAATATAGGGCCAAGAGCAGAGCCTTGTGGAACACCATATATATTAAAATAAGGAGGAGATAACGAGTTGTTAATCTTCACCGAAGATGTTCTAGATGAAATAAAATACATAAACCAACTGTTGACTTGACTGTGTATACAAATTTTATTAAGTCAATTAGAAAGAATATTGTGATAGAGAGAATCAAAAGCAATAGATGAGTCAAATATCACGAGATAGCATGGAGCTTCATTATCAAGAGATATGAGAATCTCATTATTGACCAAAGTAAGGGCAGTTTCGGTACTACGACGAGGAAGATAACCATTTTTATAATTATCAACAATATCATTGGACATACTGTAATTAATAAGTTCAGTGGACAACACTCGTTATTGAGGATAATAACTGGAATATTGGACAATAACTTGATAAATTAGATTGTTTATGAGTTGTTTTTTTAAATCAGAATAATCTATGAAAATGTCATTGTGTGTGGAACAATAGATTATATAAGAGATATATGAATGATTTCAGCGATAAGTCCAATAAAATTTGGTGATAATGAACGAAGTAGATTGAGTGGAATAGGATTTCAAGGGGGAATTGGTTTTCAAGGATGTCATCAAAGAGAGTACATTATCATGTGTGGAAAGCGAAAATCATGAACAGTGATTATGAGTGGATGTTAAATTGAGATTGAGTCTTGCCGAGTTGATTTTTGGAAGTATATTGATAATGCTAGACATTTTTTGTTGAAAGAAATTGGCAAACAATGAACAAAGAACTACATCAGGTTTGTCCAGAATATATTCCATAACTATAGTTATAAATTGTATACAGATCATATCATTAAAGTATGACGATTTGATAGAGAGAAGTTTTTTCTTGTAAAGCGATCTAAAACTGTAAAGGAAATAAGATCAGATTCAAATTTAGAGGATGCATATTTACGTTATAGTCTACGAAGTAGTTGCCTCGGGTTAACAAGCTCAATATTAAACCAGGAAAACTCAGTATAAGTTCGGTTGATAATAGTATTGTAGTGTACAAAAATATCAAGCGAATGAGATAATGCCAAATTAAAATAATCAAAAAGTGTAGACAAATCAGAAGATATACTGTTGTTAAGTTGTTGGAATACATAGTTTACACATATTGGTTTATCAATAGAGGATATTTTCCGAAACGATCTAGAATGTCGATTAATTTGTATCACCGGAAAGTTCAAATCAAATAATATGACAAAGTGATCAGATATTTGAGAACTTTGAGTGGGATATGAAATTAATTTAGAATAAGCTAAATATAAAAAAAGTCAATATTATTACTATTAGTATTATTAGTTAATAAAATATGTTGCGTCAGTGAATACTCAAATATAAGTTTATTCAGAGATAAGGAAGCATGAAGTTCATTATTAATTTGAATATTAAAATCATCAAGAATAACCATGTTAACTGATGTGAAAGATCTAAAATAGAATAGAGGTCAGCTAAGAAACTCCATAGGCTGGATGAAGGGGACGGTAGATAAGTATAATTATAATGCTAAATAATGAAGTAAAATGAATATTACATATCATAATTTCATATGAAGATAAACATGGGGTGGATGATAAAATAAGCTTAAGTTCCAATGAGAATAACAGAGCTAGGCCGCCACGACGATGTTATGTATACTTATTAGCAAGCAATAGGTATTTAGCAAGCAATACCTACTTTAAAACTACCAGGGGTAAGTTGGGAAGCTAGATCATAATCATCAATAGTTAGCCAAATCACAGTAATAGCAGATATAGAACAATTAGAATCAATAATTAATTGTGTAATCAAATTAATTTTATTTCGTACTGATCTAGCATTGAGGAATTTAAAAGAATACTTTTTAGTAGAGTGTACCTGTAGTTAATCAACAGTTGGATATGATTTACGCGATTCATAGAAGGAATCACATGATTGGGACCATTTATCAAACCATTTTCTTTTCCCATTGCTGAATTACAATTGTAGTAGGCTATTACCTAACCACTTACTGTGAAAGTACTATACTCTACAAATGGATATAAATTAAATTTGCTTTATTTTGTATATATATATATATATATATATATATATTATCGTAAAATCATCTTATTTTATTTCCGAAAGATTTTCTACCACTTGTACATTTAAGACAAACATTTCCGAGATAAGATAGACGATAATTTAAATGTATTTGTTTATATTTATTTAGTGTTATTGTGTGGGTTTAGGGTTGGTTGGATATTTAATTCGGTTACTGCTATTCTGTGATCTATTAATTTGTCAGCTACTATTTTAATTAGAAAACATAATAGTTTTTTGTTGTTTTCTCATGATAGGGTAACCAACGATTTTGCGAAGCAAAGATATAACACTCCCCATGCATGCAACGTAATTTATTAATATCCCCTGCCGCTGCTAGCAGTAGTATCGAAATCACTGAAATAGATTTAGGTTCGGCTCTGTTTGCATACAACAATGTTTTCATTGCTCTATTAAATTACATGCAATATAAATTAGCTTTTACTTACTAAATATATAATTATAGCATTTAAAACATTAATATCATATTTGTTTGTTATATATTAGTAATGAACACTTAGTTTTCATCATATAAATATTAATTTAAAGCATATTATTTAACATTTTAAAAGTGTATAGTTAAATACGAATTTACATTATAAACAACACATAGTTCCTAAAAGTAACCCGCTATAGGTGGAACTGGGGTATTTTGTATACAAATTCGAATTACACGATTTCGCGTAAGTGTTATATCTTTCCTTCGGAAAATCTTTGGGGTAACTATTAATTAATTACAATTAAATTATTAATATTAACCATACTTTTAGAAAATATTTTATAAAACCATAAATACTGAATTGGATCTTCACTATAATGTCTATGACTAAAATACATAAATATAATATAAATAAAATTATAAAATAAAAATATAAATATAATTGAATATCTAGTAAATACTATATGAAAAAAACTTAATGTGAAACAAGGTTTAGGGGATTATCCCCCACAGCCCTCCCCGTGGCTACAGGCCTGAGTCCAACACACCTATTCCGTTGTGCATGTTTCCCAACATTGACGTTATAGTTTCCTTGTATTATTAATAAGTCCTTTTTAGCCGGCTTTTTAGAAAACTTCTATTTCTTCGTCAGTATGTGTTATTGTATGAACTTATAATTGGATAATGGTTATGTTCATGGGTTTACCTTAATCTTATAGATATTATTCGACTAGATATCTATATATATATAGATAACTAGTTATCATTCGATATAGCCTTATAGTTGAGATATAGTCATATATAGATAACTAGTTATCATTCGATTTATCTTCTTAGAAATTGTATGTTAATAATTCATGAGTCTGAGATATCCCTCACACTTTTAATCACCCTGTGATGCACCCGGGCCCCGGGGCCAATCCTAATTATTGTGTGTCTGATGCCTTAGCCAACTGAGCCACAAAGAAATTTGTAATATAATATTTATACTATATATATATATATATATATATATATTATATTAACTTATTATATACATAAATTACTTAATAAGTTACAAATAAATAAATGTAATACACCATACATTAATCAAAGATTTTCCGAAGATGCTTCGCAAAATCTTTGCATTAATGAATAATATGAATTACATTAATTTTAACAATTAACATTTTAATTACACATTATCTATATTATATTTAGTTATATGAATACTAACGTTAAACATTACTTGACCCTCTGTTAAATGGAAGGATTAAATAAACCTAATTGTTCATATATAACGATTGATAATATTGATATTTTAGTACAAAATAAAAAATAGATTTGATCTAAAATCATGTTAAATCTAATCTTGAATCTATAATTAAACATTTAGTAGCCCTGTAACCAAATACGTTATATAGTTATGCTTCGCATATTTAGGCTTCATAATTAACAATACAATCTCACGAAGAATATAACATGGATATTAATAATTTGTCTATTTAGTGTAGGAGTTTATATTTGGATAATATTCATATTATATATCTATTATAAATTATAAGATTTATATGTTCTTAGATTATCTACAATATAAGATTTCTTGAATTTAATATTTGTATCATCAAGACCTCCTGTAACTTCGAGGTTATAAGTTGAAGAAAGGCCTCGTTTAGCTAAAGGAGGGCATGATTGAATTTAGTCACCTGAATATATAGTTCCAATATACATTCCAAATATGATGGTATCAATTTTTAGTGTATATTTAAATTAGAAGAAAAAGATAGTATTTATATTATAATAATATTTATTTTAATTAGTGTTAATTAAGTATAAATATTATATATATAAACGAAAATAAGTTATATTTATAATTCTAAAAAATTATGTAATACATAATAATTATATAATTGATATGTTTTACGAATTACATCAAATTGAATAAGTAAAGTTATACTAAATACGCATGTCAATATCAAAAAATAAAATAAAATATAAATATTTTATATCAATTTATAATTTAAAATAGTATATATTTTATTTAAGGTCTTTTTATAACTACATATTTTTATATATATAGTTATTTTACTCTTGCATAATTTCATATATGTTGTTCAATTCAAAAAAATTATTAGAATAATAAGTTGATTATAAATATACAATATAAGCTCTACTATTTTTAATAACTGTCAAAATGGAAAATATAAATAAACCTTCAGAAGCAATCAAATTTGATTTAGATTTTGATGATGATACCGATATTATGGAGGTAATTACTTATTTTTATTATAACATATTTAAATTAAATAATTAAAATTATTCATTAGAAAATCGAGCAACTTGTTTCGGCTCCAGTCAGTAATTCAGCACAGCGTGCAAGAATAAAAGCCTCTCAAATTAAAGAAAGGGGTTATATTTATATTATATATCTTATACATATATTAAATATATGTAGATATTTGTATATAAAAATATTTTATTAATAAGAGTTTTGAAAAGTTATTGATACAATTTATAATTATTAAAATATTTAATTATAAATTTAATATTATATTAAATAGGCAACTTAATATAAACTAATATATTTTATTCAGCAATCGAAAAGAACATAACTCATAGATTTCGTTTCCCCAAAGTCCAGAATCACGAGTATTGTGATAGCTGTTCAGAATATGGAGATTTATTAAATTGTGATAGGTGTTCTGCATCATTTCATTTACAATGCCAGTTTGTAAACTATATTATTTTTAATATATCAATTATTTATTAAATAAGAGCTATTATTGTTAACAAGTAATACTTTTATAATTCATTTAGTCATAATGTAATTACAATCAATAATTTATTAATTTAATTTTATAATTATAATATATTAAATGTGTCTAATTAAATTAATTATTTATATATTAAAATAAATGTATAAATTGATATAGTGATCCTCCTTTGGATGAAGAAACAGTACCAAAAGGACAATGGCTATGTTGGAAGTGCCAGGGTGATCCTAAAATATTTAATGGTTAATAATTATAATTAATGATGATATTTTTACATTGAAATATTTCCACACGAATTATCTATTTTAGTTATTAAAAGAAGTAATATATTTAAAATAATATTTATTAGGAAATACTAACCTTTTAATATATGATTTATTTTAACTAGACTATCATATTCACTATGTAATTGAATTTTTAATATAATATATATATATATATATATATATATATATATATAATATATATATATATATATATATATATATATATATATATATATATATATATATTTATTAAAGTATATATAAACTTTAAATTTAGATGTTAAAATGATAACATTAATCTTAGTAAATGTAACGGTATTCTTTCGTTATCTTACTTGTAAAGGTTCTATTGATTATTTCCGTATGATTTTGTTGAATCATATTATGTTGGTGTTTAACAGAAGTATAGATGTTTATTATATACGTGGTTTGAAACTAACCGTTCAAAGTGAAACATCAGCATATTGTGCATTAGGTAATCTCGGATGAGGTAATTACGGACTAGGTAATTTCGTATTAAGTTTAGTCATTCTGAAAGTGTTTTATATAAATTTGACTTAATTCTTATCCTTAATTATTCGCGTTTCTCTTCTATAGTCATTATTTTTATACATGTATGTATATATTATATTTGTATATATGAATAAGAATATTCTAATAATAATTGTATAATTATAAAATACACTTAATTTTACAAGTCATACGAGATTACTAAAAATTCGTCCGAGATTACTAAATAAGTCGTACGAGATTACTGGTAGCGAATAAGTTGCTTAACTCTTTCTCTCCCTTGTTCCGCACATTTTACAATGAATAAGATTCTATTTTTATAATTACTTACGGTAAATAATACTTACTTAGTATATCTATTAAATATAATTATCAGGAATATTTTAATCATTAACTCATCACCTTCTATTAATAATACAAGTAAATAAATATGTATATATATATATATATTATATTTTTCTTATTTAATATAAATTAACTAAAAATATAGTAAGCGTAATAAAACTAATTTACAGATTTGATCGTCACCGTGAATGGTAAAGATAGTAAAAGAGGAAGACCAAATAAATTTTCTGAGGTATACATATAATAAACCTACCATATTTTAATTATAATGATTATATATATATAATTTTCATAATATATACATAATATTTCATTGATATTATGTTTATATAATCCTTTTGTTCAGTAATCCATATGTATATTAAATTGTTAACTAGTTATATTTATAGAATATCATTAACATCTATTATTAGAAATGTACATAATATTGTATGGAATTTCGTAAATTTATTTTAATAAGAGATATTATATAGATTTTTATAATAATTAAATACATTAATTTAATATATTAAATCTATATTTTTAAACATTATTTAAAATATAATGCTATAATATATAGCTTATTAGTATATTTGTATTTATATATATAAAATGTATTTATAGTGTATTATTAAATGTATTTATATATAGATATATTTATATAGATGTATTAAAAATAAAATACTATATATTGGAAAAAATAAATAACAGTAAATATGATTTTTATAGTATTTATTTATAATTTATAGAGAGTTACTATTATTAACTGTTTTTGAACAATACAGATTTTAGTTACATATATAATTATTATTTACATATATATATATATATATATATATATATATATATATATTATAATGAAGTAAACCAATTTAAATTATTAGTGTTTCATTAATGCCAAGTCATAAATATTCAATTATTTCTATTATTAATATAATATTAAATATAGACTATTATATTTAAGCTATATAATATTAATATATAACTAAACTACCGTTCATATATACAATTTAATTGTGCAATCGAGTACAATTATTGAGTTTACGTGTACACTTTCATATATTAATTGTTAATATTAAAAAAAAAATATCTAACATTTGATGTAATTCAATGTAACAAAAATTACTAGTACATATTATATCTATTCAATGTTAAATTAGATCCATGCTTATATATATATATATATATATATATAGATTTTCACAATAAATTAAATATATATTTAAAAAATATTATTTATACAACGTTGACTATTTAACTAGTCTAATTTTAAATTTATAATTATTTCAAAAGTGCGCAATTTAAAAGTACACACTTTTAAACAACTTTATTATTTTCTTTAACAATTGATATCAATAACTAAATGATGATTACGAAAACACTATTGATTTGCCATCAGTGTTGGAACATCATGAATAGCTAATAATATTCGATAGGTATTCTAATGTACATTGTACATGTATTTAAAAATTCATTTTATTCTACAGAATATATACACCCTAACCTTGGATTCCTAGGTTATATTTAGTTTATATATATATATTAGGTTACATTTAAATACATTTTTATAGTAAATGAATATTACGATGTAAATTATATATATATATATATATATATTTATATATACTGAATATTGAATATCGATTACAGTTATAAATATATAACAATTAAATTGAGTTACTACGAAAATAAATATATATAAATTGAATATTTATTTACGGTAATGATTGAATAGTTTAAATTAAACTATAATTTCGCGAAGTTATTACCACGGGACATGCGCATCACTACGTATGTGGGACATTAGCTCACTAATACATCGTTGCAAGCATGCAAATGACGTATACTTGTTATATTCTTATCTCGCGGTCGTTGTTCTAACCTCCGGGTTAGCCGTTGTTAGGGGGCATCCGATGGGTATACGAGTGATCTCTCTCTCGAGAGGAACGGTGATCTCGTACTCGTAATATTAATACGTAGTAACGTGAATAATTATCTATAAATAGTAGAATGTTCGCTACGCACTAAATCACCGAAGCGCAGGAGACCACTGCTTACCGTCGGGTGTACGGTATACCAGACACTATAGCTCACGTTTCATTGTGACTAATGTGAACGTCGCGCCTATATACGCATGAACACGAATCCGAACCTATTCGCACATAAATCTAACTTATATTAACTCGTACATTTCTTATACGAAACGTTTACATTTATCGCGTAGGTATTTTGTGGATAATTGCCCTCCCACTTTTAAATTTTCGCTAACAACGAAATCAGATATTTTCATAATCAATTATATTATAATCCTATTTGTGTAATTATAACCCTAATCAGTAGATGTATTTTATTAGATTATTTGTAATGTAGGACAATTAAAAACAAATGATTATATTTGGAATTTTCCTCCCTCCCCCCCCGCTTTCAAATCCTTACAAGATACTGATACATACACTATACCAGCTGATCACCACATCCCCCCTGCCAGGTAAGAGTCAAGAGGGATCCAGTGCCATCTAAAGTGGTCAGCGTTTGCATGCCGCACCTGAAACTACTCGACGCCGAGCCGACCAATGAGAACGAGGAACCTAACGATGACCTTGACGAAGACCCCGACCCCGACCTCACCATCGTCACCCCCGCCCCCTCCTCTTCAACCTACTCAACCGAAGTACTAGCTCCTCCCTCTCCACCGCCTCCGTTGCAGCCTTCATCACCACCACCACCACCGTCGACCAATGGGATATCGGAGTGTATCCTGATGCTAGATCCAGACCTACCACCAGGTAGCGATGTTAGCGGCAACAACAACAACAACAACAACAACAACCTAATTACGCTGGCGAAGGCTATGAAGTTCTGCAATCCTATAGAATTCACGGTACCCAAGAATTTTGTTCAGTCTTATATTTTGCCCGGTGAGTAATTTTAATAACATATATATATATATATATATATATATATATATATGCCTGATTTTCTGGATATATATTATATACATAAATTAAATTTATTAATTACGAATTCATTACCATGTTGTCACAGGTACAGATAAAACTACGAGTGGATTAGACAAGTATAGCTGTGTTCGTTACAAGTTGGACAGTAATGGATCGGTGCCACTTCCCGCTATGTTCTGCTTTACGTGCGGCAGGTATAGTAGCAGTAGTAGTGTAGTAGTGTATAGTATACTTCATATCAACAGCTAAGTGCTGCAGGTATAGTGTAGCAGTAGTGATGTATCCTGCAAATCCTGTCGTCACATTATAGTGTATATAGATTAGTTAGTGATATAAACTAGTAACAAAGTATACATATACTAGTGAGTGATACACCTTAATCTAAAACCCTCACTAATCTACGATGACTTATGAATCTATTAATACCGTATGAAATTCTAAACAAATGTAAACAAACTAATAACTATTCTACTCGCCAATTATAGCTACCCCAAATTAATAATCTCTACAAACTTATAGAGTAATTTAAACTCAGATGTAAAATATTATAAATATTTAAAAACCTTGAGTGTATCGATGTATTCATTACATTCACATACAGTCACTGCGTAACTCACTTTATAAAACATATATAAACATTATATATAAATATATAAATATATATATTTATGTATATATACATTTTCGTAAATCTATATAAAGTATATATACTTATTAATCACATAGATTATACCTTCACACACACACACGTATATCACCACGCCTAACCCCCCACCCCGTACAGAACATGCCGGATAAGTCCCCTGATCCAGTGCGACTACTGCCCCCTGTTGTTTCACACCGAGTGCTTGAATCCGCCCATAAACTCCATCCCTAAGGAACTGTGGATGTGTCCCAATCACATTCAGAACTTCATCGTTAGCATATCATATCATATCAACCAATCATATGAATCAATCAATCATATCAACATATCGTATCAACATATAGAATAGAATAGTCATTTATTGAGTGAAGTAAATATTCTTTTTTGTTTCTTTCTTTTATCATTCTCATTTTTTCTTTTTGTTTTCTTTTTAATACCACCAATTTAACTCTCAATATAACTTTTAATCACAACATAACACAACCAATCATATAGCGTATGCATCATAAGCATTAATCACTTGACGGGTGTTGTTTACATCATTGAAGTAGAGTCGCATCGCTGTTTACCATAATAGATTACATACATTTAGATATTATCACAATTAATTGTATTCAATATATGTTAATGTATATATCAGAGATAGGGTCAAATATGTATTTGTAGTTTAGTTAAAGATGATACATTGGTCTCCTTGAATCGTCAGTGTGTGATTTGCATGTAAAAAAAATGTTCGGCATGCATAAACCAATGCCTTTTGTTATTAAATGTAAACCCAATATTCATTTGTGTACTATGTCGATTTGGTTATCAATTCATATCTATTTTTCTTTCATATTTTTGTTTATTTTTTTTTTATTTACCTAATAAACTATATTATTATTATTATTAAATAGGTAGGCTATATTTTCTACTACTATACATTCTATTTTGGGATGAATAATTTGAATATTGATATTATTTTCTTATCTTTATGAACTTACAAATATAGATCTATACAGACAGAATTATTAATAAAATTCAACATTATTATATGTAATTCATATTTTAAGGTGCAAATTTATTTTTTTTCTACAAAATAGACAAATTAAAATGTTCAATAATTAATCTATATATGACTATAGATATACCTTAGAAATATGATATTCTGTATTTGTGATATATATCTTATTTCTATATCCAAAACAAATGATTAGAATATATCATAAACTACTCTATGAATATCATTTTTAATACTATAAAATGTGAGAAAATAATTATTTTGAGATAAATACATTCAAAGTTATCTCGAAATAATTATTGTAAAATAGAATGTTTTTAACTAGTTAGCTAATATACTACATATACAATTATACTAAAATATATAGTTATAAATTAATTAGAATAATTTTGATTATACCTCTTTCATAAAATACAGTTTTTATGTTACTTATAAAACAGATAACACATTTAAAAATTGCAAATAATATTTATTATATATAATTCCATCAGAATTAGTACACAAAAATATGTTAACAAAAAAAACAAAAAATATCTCTATTTGAAGTTTATTATATACCAAATTAATGGTTAATCAGAGATTTAGTTGTATTTTATTGTTGTATTTAGTGTATTCAATCAAATATACCATCAAATACTATAATAATATGTGTAACTATATATTAAATATGAAAAACATTTTATAAACAAATGTAAGAATGTAAAAATTCAACATTTACATTTTATATAGAAAATAAATTATATTTTATTAAGAATAATAATAATAATTAATGATATACTTATCAAAAGATAATAAAAATATAATAAAATATTTTGTGGTACTAATAATCTTTGATGAGTTCATTTTGGACATATAGTGAATTAATTTACTTTAATTTAATTTGAGACAACTTGAAATTATTGTTAAATACCATTATTTATAATAAAAATATTCTTAATAAATATGTAGGTAGATATGTACTTATAGTATTTTTCAATATTAACAACTATTTTAATTGATTACATCATTAAATATAAATATATTTTTATGTATTTTAATTTATATGAAAAGTTTGAAGTACTTTTGTTACAAAAGTTTTGTATGAATTTATGTAATAGTTAAATATAATAGTTAAATATAATCATTATTATTTGTATAATGAACACTAGTTCAACGAGTTTTAATTCAAAATATATTTTGGTTAATTTTAACGATATTTTAAATTATATAATACTTTTAGAAGTTATATTCGAGAATATTATCATGTCATTAATTGAAATTATTGATATAAGTTACACATGCACAATGTGCATTGCACATGTATCTATATTTTTAAAATAATAATATTTTATATACCTATAATTTTTTAAATATTCCATTTATTAAAAAAATGTATAAATGCGCTAGTAGTCTGAGATTTTCATCTCAAAAAATGTAATATGTATATTTATTATATTCATATTTACCAATTTAATAAATACAAATATTTATTTAAGTTAATATTATTAAATTATAATAGTTTACATTTATTAATAATTGTATTACTATAAATAATGTTATTTAACTATTATTTAAGTTTTCCCAAATGTATTCGAGATTCATTCGCTATTAATTCGACCCAAAATATCTCATCCTAGTTTACCTGTATTCATATTTTATTGTGTTCTTACTTTATATTATATTTATATTTGAAAGTGTATTTGAATAAAAATTACATAAATATTTATATTTGATTCTTTGTAAAGAAAGGATTCGTTTTGTATTATATTTGATAAAGATATTTTACCTCCTGATATCTATATACAATAATATGATATATATATATATATATATATATATATATATATAAATATTTAATGACAAATTAAAGTCTACGAAATTAAGGGGATTAGACATATATATGAGCATTTTGTAATTATAAAAATACCTAGATCCCCTCCAAAGACACTAACCTCTGACCCACACGCGCTCAGGATGAACAAATAGGCGACAAGACCACTTTCACCGACAAGATCGCAATCTACACGAAGTTCAACGCTCTCGGTGACCTCGATCAGAAGTCCATACAGATTGACTTCCTGAACATGGGCAACGCTAAACACCCTCGCTTCTCGCGTAAGATCTACCATTCGATCTCGCATACCACTAAGGTTATTACTATAGGTGTGTGTGTGTGTAGATCTACCATGCTATCTCGCATACCACTAAGGTTATCTATTTAATTTGTAATTTTCAGGTTTTTATTTAATTTGTATGTGATTTAAGTTATTAATAATCATGATGTATATAATATTATTGTTTTAATTATAAATAAATTGAATATATTGAATATATTGTATGTATTAAAGTGTATTATAATACGATGATCTCGGTTGATTTGAAACTGTGCAAAATAGAGGTTAAAAATTTAGTTTCAAAATCTCGAGAAATAATTAACATATTTAATGATGTCAAAAAAAATCTTGGTCTCGAGATATTTAAAGAATTGATTTTTACAGTAATATTATAGAGTACTGGTCTGAAAGACACTGTGTCCTTTGCTGCACACGCTATCGTATATACATGTAGTACAACAACTCCAATAATACCAGCCCATCCCTATAACCATCCTAATCTTATACCCCACCTCATCCCTATACCCCACCTCAGCCCTACCCTATACCCCACCTCAGCCCTACCCTATACCCCACCTCAGCCCTACCCTATACCCCACCTCATCCCTACCCTATACCCCACCTCAGCCCTATACCCTACCTCATCACTATACCCCACCTCATCCCTACCCTATACCCCACCTCAGCCCTATACCCTACCTCATCACTATACCCCACCTCATCCCTACCCTATACCCCACCTCATCCCTATACCCCCATCCCTACCCTATACCCCACCCTCGACACAGGTTCCGTTAAGCGTGAAACACATGTATGACAAGCGTGCGATAGAGAGACGCCGCAGGATAATGACAGCCCCCTGCAGACGTCAGACAGCCGAACACGATGAGGTTAGTGATAGCTTGAGACACTAGCACTGGTGGATCTTACCTAGAACTTAGGGCGTACCTGGTTAATAACATAGTCTTAGACCGCATTCGGTATCGCTTTTATCTTCGCGGATAAGAATCTACGACCACCTTGCATCGCGTCGTGAGGGTACAATGAAATGTACGACTACTTAGCATAATAGATATTGTCCGCGGCCACAATGTCACTAATTTATCTTTAGTTCTGATTACGTGTTCAATATTTGAGTGGTCGTGAATGCAAGCATTAGCGTAATGCACGCGTGGTGATTATGTAGGTATAGGTGTAGGTATACCATACACAGACACCAATTGGTCTTAGACTTAAGTCTTTTGTAAATTTGTAAAAACCAAGATACAACTTTTATTATAGAATTTAAAGAGCTTTGTAAATATAAATTATATTAATTTTAGATAAAAAAAATATTATTAAAAAAAAATCCCAATTTTTCCCATATTGTTCAAAAATTTTAATAATTTTGTTATTTCTATAAATATTTATATAGCTATATATAAATAATACATATATTATGTTAATTTCATTATAAAATATTCATTATTGAATGAGTTATGTTATAATATGTATTATAATTAAATTAATACATTCATAATTTCTATCTACAACATTTAACATTTTTACAAATTCTTTTTCAACAATTGTGTTCATAATTTTTTTTTAATAAAAATAAAAAAAAACTAAGATATGACTTATATTATAGAATTTGATTAGCATTCCAAATATACCAATTTTATTTTAATAGCATCAATATATAAAATCTCATTTTAGTACCTATATCCCATCTTTGAATACCTTTATAGTTATTATTTATATCAGTAAGATTAGCCGATTATATCTATATATGTGGTTATTTGTCATTTAGTAAATGGTTTTGGGTTATATAAAATATAACAAGGTGTATTATTACAAAGGTTCGTGGTTAAAGTATAATAAAAATGAATAACAAATTTAAAAATTAATCATTTATAATGATATTGTCACGTGATTTCAATATAGGTAATAGCGGTATTTTTAAAAGCTCTGACATGTCGAATACTACATATAAATAAAAAAAAATTATACCATTGTGAAAGAAATACTCAAAACATTCGATGATAAACGCCATGATAAAGCAATATTCATAAAAAATTACCGAGCCGAATCGGCTTAACGTATACATATGTGTTTTCAGTGTAATGGCAATGATATTGTGAATTAAAGTTATGTCACTCTAATTGATTTGTGAAATTAATGAAAAATTGCACATTCTGTACTGATAACTATTTATTTTAATTCTATTTTTAGTTTATATTTGTTTACATGTAAATTTGAAAAATACATCACTATTATAAATGAAAAGTTATGTACATTTTTGAATACAATAAAAAGATAATTTATTATGTTAATTTTAAGAATATAACATTATTTTATAATAAGAACCACTTTTCTTAAAATATACAGCCTTATTCGAGAAATATGATAAATATAAAGGTCCATTTTCAATGTAAAATTATACATATTTTGTAACATGCTTTATCATGTAATAATACTTTGATATATATATATAAATTATATATATATATATATTATATATATAATATAATGCTTTTGAAATTAATCAAAACAATTGTATGTTCACCTATATTTTAAACTATTCCGCATTAAAATTCATTTCACGTAAATAGACACAAGTGAAATATCTTTGCTAAGCATAATCTTTGGTAATAGTATGTGCCAGCCATTGATAATGCTGCTGCTGCTACCACTACTGCATCACAATGTAACTAACAACCCCGTTCACCCCTCTCTACCCCAGTGGCTAGTTAACATGGTCAGTCTACAAGTGGACCTAGCGAAACGTATGCAGCAACAGCAGCGACCCACCGACCGCAGAGTTCCCGCGTGGCCACCTAGTGGTAAGAAAAGCGATGATTCTGCCACCACTAATGGTGATGACGATAAGCCATCCGCTAGTCAGAACGGCTTCTCACCTTCTAACGTGCGAACAGATACCACCACCACCACCACCACAACCACTACTACCCCCATCACTACCACATCCACTGGTACACCTACCACCACTACAACACCCACCACCGCTACCACCAGTACCACTACAGCAACCAGTAACGGTATACCCGAAGACACTCCCACTTCTCCCCATTCCCCCTCCGCCGCATCCCCATCTTATTCCCCCTCATCCTCCTCCTCTTCCTCCCCCTCCTCCCCATCTCCCTTCGACAGTCAACACAAGGGAAATCACATCGATGGTCACCCTCCTTCATGTTTGTATACATTTCATTAGTTACCGCCCCCTTTTAGCTCCTCCCCCTTAGTGACTACCTCTTTATATCTATCTCCTTCAGCTTTACTCTATGATTATGGTTCTATTGTTGAAAATTACAAAATATCAATTTAATTTGTTTTTTTTTAAATAATCACCATCCCTACTAACTTTGAGCTTAAATTAATTATAAATTTAGGAAGCGAGATATAAATAAACTACATATACTCACTACCTATATTATATTATTAATTATTTTATATTATATTATATATCTCCAGCCACTTGTGATTCATTTTTATATTAATTCAAAATAGACCGGTAATTAAATCACAGGTAATATATTGATAATTTGTAATAACAAACATACACAATACTACTAATGTGTATCTAATGTTTACTTTCTATTCATTATTAGTGTATTACACTATATGTTGTATAAAGAACTACTCACTATGTTATTAATGATCCTTGTGCTACCATTCTTTCCATGTAATATATAATAAGCAATACTATTTAAATGTATTAGTTTGTATATAAATATTATTATAGATTATATATATATATATATATATATATATATATAAAACAAACACATACACTCACATACACACACACACACACACATATACACACACACACACACATACACACATACACACACACACACACACACACACACATACACACACACACACATATACCCACACTTGTTCTTATCCGTGTTTTATTTACTGTAGCTATAAAATACTAGTAAATACAAGCAGAAATGTATTTATACATTTGTATATCACATATATATACACACATACACATAAATACTCATAAATATATTCTATTTATAGTAATAGTAAAATTATACTTTGTATGAAACTTGTTAATCAGTGAGTTGCAATCATTAACTTATAATCTATTTATAACTTGTTACATTGAAGTTACATGATATTATTAGTATTTATAGATATATATTTACTAACACACACCATTCTAATTAATATACTAGTTTATAACAAATATAATAATCAATTATTTAATTTATAATAGTTTATAATCAGTATAATAATTAATTATTTATTTGAGTTTCTACAATTAAATAAAATATTTTTAATATTATTTATATTTATAAAAACACTAATAAGTTATGCAATAATGAAAATAGAGTTATCGAGTATCTATTACATGAGAATCATATATCATAAGAATTACATCAAATGTGAGTATATATATATATATAATACAATATATAATAAGGAAATATTTTATTTATTTTTATATACAATTTCTAAATTTGAATATCTTTTTATATCTTTTAATAAATACATTTTTTGTAAGGTAAATTTAAAATCATCTATTTTGTACTAACATTCCAACATATTTGTGTAGTAGTTATTTGCCACATTCATCCATATTGCTCACATCATTTACTTTCTAACACTTTGTATCCATGATATTCTAAGTTAAAATAAATACTAAATCCATTTTTGTTTATTCTACTATTAACATTATTATACTTAATAGCAATTATTTTAGATTATTATATTTTCATATATATTTATATATATATATATATATATATATATATAAATAATAATAAAGAAATAATAAATAAAATAATCATTTATTAGAAGATTTGTTTTTTTTTCTATAATATACAAATTTTAATTAAAAATATTCCACTTCTTATCTCCTATTCTAAATGCCTCCACAATAAGTGTATACTATTTTCGTGTGTGTGTGTGTGTGTGTGTGTGTGTGTGTGTGTGTGTGTGTGTGTGTGTATGTGTGTGTATATATATATATATATATATATATATATATATATATAGTTTATATGTAGAAATCACTACAAATATCCCCCTTAACTAGAGATAATTCACCCTGATTACAACCACACACACACACACAAGCATATCACTACAGCTACCCGCACACCCCACACCTCGCAGGTTTAGACTGTCTAGACATCAACACGATTAGGCTTCTCGCCTCTCAGCGAATGAAACAACTGCAGCCCGTCTACAAGCTCACCTCATTCCCCGACGAAGGTACTACCACCGCCTCATCTCTAACGTTCACTGTAGTGACCTTTAACCTTAAATAACGACATCTAACCTCGGTATAGCGACCTTTAACCTTTAATAGCGACATCTAACATTCGACCCAGTGTCCTTTAACCTTAACAATTGTCCTATAACCTTGACCTATCTATCGAAAACCTTTGATAACGACCTCTAACCACCCCTACAGCTATCCGAGACCGGAGAAAAGCTCAAGCGATGCTCTGCTCCGTAGACCTGCCCATGAACCCGATATTAATAACCGACAGAAGTATTAAACTAGGCAAAGGTACAACACTATTCACAACACTATTCACTGTAGCTCTTACCTACCTCTTACCTGACACCAGTATAACTTTATAGTCCCGTTAACTTCAGTTGTGGTAAACAATAGTAATAGTACAATTATACCTCGTATGAAACTTTGTAATCAGTGAGTTACAATCATATTATTAACTTACAATCTATTTATAACTTGTACGTTACTTTGAAGTTACATGATATTATCAGTATTTATAGATGACACTTATCAATATATATTTACTATTTTATGAAATGAATATCACACATTCAACACATATATCTATTTACATCATGATTATATTTCTACCTGTTATCTTATATTATCTTATCTTATCTATTATTCATATTAGCTTATATTATCTTATCTCTTATTATTATTATCTTATCTTATCTTAAATTATTATTATCTTATCTTAACTTTTATGCTTCTTAATATTTTCATGTAATTTCTTAATCTTAACAAAGCCGGTAGTATTTCATAAACAATAAATTCTCCCTAATTATTCACCAACATCAGCCCACTCTTCGCTAACCTCTACGACTCTTCTTAACTCAACCCAAACCTGCCCGCCCGCTCGCTCGCCCCATCGTGAACTATGACCTCTATCTCTCACGCCCTGGCACAGGAACCGATAACGACATCTGCCTCGATAACTTCGGCGTGTGTAACAACGTCTCCAATCTGCAGGCGTTCATCTACTACGATCAGGTCAGCTCAGTCATGTGACCACACTGCGTATAGGGTGGTGGCGCCACCATCGTGGTAGTGGTGGCGCTGGTATTCGTGCGACCGTACAGTATACGGTAGTGGGGGAAAGTCTAGTCATACGACTGCAGCCTATAAGCAGTTTATCTAGTCAGGTGATCATATCGGTAATGACGTTACTACTAGAGGCATATTTAGTCATGTGACCATACCGTAGAGATAGTTATTCCAGCATCTATCATCATTGTATTATAAGTGTGATCTGCTACATTACAGGTCACTAGCATCGATACACCATAACATCATACAATAATGTTATCTTTAAAATTATACATATATTATGATTTTATATCGAGTGGAATTCATAAAAGATGCATTTTAAAACCACACAAAAACTATTAATTAAAATATTTGTCATAAAATATATTTAATTTTTAATATATATATATAATTTTATATTATTTTTTATATATTATGAATTAATATTTATATTATTGATATATAAATTTTAGTTTCTATAAATATAATGATGTATATATGTCATGACATTATTTATATGTTCAATAAATAGTGAACATTTAATTAAAACTGGATTTAATCAAAATAAATATTTGTTCACATAAATTTATAAAATATATAGTAACAATGAATATTTTTTTTTATCATACTATCATAATATATGTATAATTATTTCATCCATTTTTTATAAGATAAATTTATATTGATTATTATATTTAAATAACATTTTAAATTTGTTTCCAAGTTTGGTTTTAAATGTAAGTCCATATATTGTAAAAAATCTCAGATTCGCATCTATGGCCAACTTTTCATTATGTCGCAGCAGATGGTGTACGACATCGATTTATCATCGTAGTCAACCCATATGTAAGCATGCCCTTATTAAGTTCAGATAACAAACCTGACATCTTATATAATCTAGTGTGTCTAAAGTAATCCGAAACCACTGCATTACGTTTAATCTACCCCCACCCCGCTCACCCCATCTCCAGCTTTCATTACATCCTCCTTTACCACCCCGCCCCATCTCTCTTTACTCTTGCCCGATCCCCCATATCTCGTTACTCTCCCGCTACCCCCACCCCTCGCTACCATTACACCCTCCTCACCCCGGCACCCACAGATAGAGAAGAACTACGAGCTGATTAACTACAGCGAACACGGTACCATGGTAGACGGGGTGGTCTACGGCTTGAGCAACTCCTCCAACATAGACATGTACGTATACACTGTAGTAGTAGTAGTAGTAGTAGTAGTAGTAGTAGTAGTAGTAGTAGTAGTAGTAGTAGTAGTAGTAGTAGTAGTAGTAGTAGTAGTAGTAGTAGTAGTAGTAGTAGTAGTAGTAGTAGTAGTAGTAGTAGTAGTAGTAGTAGTAGTAGTAGTAGTAGTAGTAGTAGTAGTAGTAGTAGTTGTAGTAGTAGTAGTAGTAGTAGTAGTAGTAGTAGTAGTAGTAGTAGTAGTAGTAGTAGTAGTAGTAGTAGTAGTAGTAGTAGTAGTAGTAGTAGTAGTAGTAGTAGTAGTAGTAGTAGTAGTAGTAGTAGTAGTAGTAGTAGTAGTAGTAGTAGTAGTAGTAGTAGTAGTAGTAGTAGTAGTAGTAGTAGTAGTAGTAGTAGTAGTAGTAGTAGTAGTAGTAGTAGTAGTAGTAGTAGTAGTAGTAGTAGTAGTAGTAGTAGTAGTAGTAGTAGTAGTAGTAGTAGTAGTAGTAGTAGTAGTAGTAGTAGTAGTAGTAGTAGTAGTAGTAGTAGTAGTAGTAGTATTAGTGGTAGTGGTAGTGGTAGTGGTAGTGGTAGTGGTAGTGGTAGTGGTAGTGGTAGTGGTAGTGGTAGTGGTAGTGGTAGTGGTAGTGGTAGTGGTAGTGGTAGTGTAGTGTAGTGTAGTGTAGTAGTAGTAGTAGTAGTGGTAGTGGTAGTGGTAGTGGTAGTGGTTAGGTGTGGTTAGGTGACAATCTGCTGTAGTGTTAACAGCTTGAGCACATCTAAATACGATCGCTAATCATAACATATCTAAAATTACATCATTAATTAATATATATATATATATATAAATACAATAATTAATATTAATATAAATTAATGATTAAAATAAAATGTTCATGTAAACAATTCTATTTATAGCTCTACTGAAAACGCTAAGGATAAAAAACTAAGAGATATAATTAAATAATTTTTTGTATTCAATATATACTATCCTAATTCACATAGATTCCTATTTTCATAAATATAATTAATTTAACAGTATGAAAAAAAAACAGTGTAAAAATAATGAATATTTGTTATTTGTTTTTGTAAATATGTTATATTTATCACCATTTATTTATAAATATAAAGAATAATGATACACAATTAGCATTCATATAGTATTATATGTAATTATATGTAATACTGTACAAATTTCAGATAATAATAATACAAATTAAAAAAGTTAGTTTTAAGGTTACTAAGAGAAAAAGTAAAAACTTGATAAAATGACATTCAAAGTTTTTACATAAATAATCATGGATAATATGTATAAATATACAAATATATAAAGTATACAATATAAAAACAAATATATAACATATACATATATATATATATATATATATATATATATATATATATATAATACATACAATACTGAAATAATTATTACTATATAGTACTCAAATTATAATTTATATTATATATGTGATAAAAACAAATGTACTATATACATATTAAAAATATAATATAATATATAAATAATACAGTAATAAATATATACAATTAAAATCCACCAGCAGAATAATCTGTACTTCCATGCGATTGAGTACTCCTAGTGTAATCCTTCCTTGGTATGCTTATTAGGCCTAGGCATAATAGTACATTGTTAATAATGTCTTTCTCCGATGATATCAAATTACTATAAGAATGCATTGTTGACTCTTTTCAAACAATGATATCTAGTTAATACATGTGATTTGTTTATTTTATACTATTTAATCTATGATCTATGCATAAATTAACATAGACATTTTTAAATTAAAAGATTTATCTAATAAAGCGAAATATAGAATCACATATAATAAGTATTTACAGAAATAAAAAATATATTTATAATTTTCTTGCCAATTTCATAACATTTCTAATTGTATTGCTCTCGTAAAACACTTTATATTGTCAGAAATACTCTAATATATTAAAAAATATTATCCAATATGGAAATAAGATACTGAACATGGATAATATGTAATAACAAAATAGTTAATGAGTAGAATTTACACTGCCCACGAAATCATCAAACTAAACTAATTCATTCCACTAGAAATCCCTTTTCACGAGATCGCTGGTTACCTTCAAATAGTATCTTAATTATCATTATTATGATATCTATGATTTTATATTAATATGGTGTAACTAACATACGATATATGATTAGTAATAACATTCAATACTAAATCAACATATACGATATCATTATTTCATTATTAAATATAGTAATGCTATATTATATTATTGATTTTATTATATGTATTTATATTTATTTCATTATTCACTTCCGTGCCATTTTATATTAATTTTAATGATTCGTTAATACATTATCAATGTAATATAGATTAGATTTGTAATAAAATTTAATAAAATAATATATATATCAATAAATTATTAAATTTTATATTTGTTATTTATAATATAACTTCATTATATGCATAGAATTTGATGTTATAAAATGTTGTTGTACATTTTTTTTAATTTATCAATAAGTCATAAATAATAGTATGACTATACATGTATTCTAAAGGGGTGTACACACCGTGACTTGTTACCCGTGATGTGTGGACAGTGTACACCCCTTTTGATATAAACACAATATACTCTACCCTTCAAATATCTTATTTTGTGTTTCCATATTATCCATAGATTTTTCGTTAAGAAATAATGATTTACATTGTTTCATAATCATAATATACATTATTCCAATATTATTGTATATTTTATTTTATTAATATTTTATTTTAATATACTAATATAACATATTTTAAACATATTTTATATTTATATATATACATTTGTATAAATAGGTACCATACGTTATGTGATAGTGAATATGAAATTATCCACTTAATCATAATTATATGAGTTTTCCATATTTTTGTACATGTCAAATATTTCAAATAATTATAAATATAGAAAATCAATGATAATAATAATTTGAATTGAATATTTTATATTAATAAAAAATAGTACATTGTTACATATCATATAAATAAATAATAAGTTATTATTAATGACCTAGCCTGTCTTAATTTTCTTAATGTAGAAACCAATTTAATATGTAACTCAGAAGGTATAGCGATTTGCTGGGTAATAAAAAGCAAAGTTTATCTAGTTCTACACTGTTAATTATTCAAAATAACAAAATTACTGATACAAATATATCAGAT
This sequence comes from Osedax fenrisi, assembly GCA_964019155.1. Classification (NCBI taxonomy): domain Eukaryota; kingdom Metazoa; phylum Annelida; class Polychaeta; order Sabellida; family Siboglinidae; genus Osedax; species Osedax fenrisi. The sequence goes on along the minus strand of OZ025241.1, from coordinate 56,480,380 downwards.
ACAAAATAATAGGCAAGTTGATTACATTTTACAAAACTAACAACTAAAATAACTTAGAATGCAACCACATTTAATAAATATTATTGAAATTATAAAATGAGTAATTCAACAAAACAAAAAATTATCATACAAATATATTATATTCAATATAATATATATATATATATATATATATATATATATATATATATAATGCAGCCAATTTATTATGAAAATACAATATGCCACTATTATCACTATATATGTCATATGAAATTTTTATAATTAAAATAATATAGATGAACAAATATAATTAAATGTAAAATATAATATATTTTAAAGAAAATAAATTCTAATTGGAATATTTCTTAGATAAAAAATCTAAGTATATAATATATATGTATATGTGTATATATATATATATATATATATATATATTGTTGATATCTATTACACAAGTAATTCATTAGATCTATAGTGAATATGACTTGTACACATGCTAACCTAGTCGTCTATGTATTCAGTAATCCTACATGTGAAGTCACCTGACACTAATCATCGTGAATGTTTGCCCTCCCCTCTAGGTACGAAGAGTTTGAAGGCAAGGACGACATCACCTTACTGAAGGAGAGTCTCAAGCCACGAGAAGTACCAGCCTACAAGGAAGACGAAGTTAAATCCACGTGCAAAAAGGTTCGCATATAACGTATGACCTATCAGAGTATAAATCGTTATACTATATAAACTTATACTATACAGACTTACATATGGTATTTATGCCTTTTATTGACGTAATATTACATATTTACTTATGTATGAATACGTGTGAATTAATAATACGGATACTAATAATTATATACAATTAATGAAATGAAAATAGTTTATTGAGTTCTGAAAGTACAATTTAGTAAATATAATTTCTGCTCAAAGGAGAGAACCATATATTATCTTATAATCTACACAATGAGGGTACTCTTCAATTATATATTAAATATATAATTATCGCGTATAATAATAATCACAATAGTTTGACATTAGCATACATTATCGATGTAAAGCAAGTGGATAAGTAATGAATGTAGTGTATGTCACTGCAATAGAGGCACTGCAGTCGAAACCTACTGATATCAATTTTTAATTATTATTTATATTTATGATCAAGTTTAATGTACCATCTTACTAAAAATAATAATCATATATATATATATATATATATATATATATATATATATATTTATACAATACAACATATCTATATTCCTCATAATTTTCGGTTTTTTGTATTTAAATGTATTTGAATTGAAGATATCCATAGCATGATATTTATATGTTATCGACATATATAATGTATCGTAGTGTATATTGTTAATGTATCGAGAATTGTGCCATTCGCATATCATTCTTTTATACGTATTGCGCCCATCAATTACCTATCCACTTGTCACTTGTTACCTATCCATCGATGATATACACACAACATTATACGTGTACAATGTACGTTGTATATTAATGAGCTGTCACCACTACCCACAGTTAAACATCATTCTACCCTCATTATACATGACCATTAACCAGCTGCCATCACCACTACCCACAGTTAAACGTCATTCTACCCTCATTATACATGCCCATTAACCAGCCATCACCACTACCCACAGTTAAACGACATCTGCACGTGTAGCGCAAGCCTCACTCTAGCCGCTGAGAACACTGACTGCTGGGAAGGGGGCGTCGTCTTACATAATCACAGTCGCATCCAGTTCGGGTGTCTGCGGTTCCGTTTTAGTTTCATTTGACTTCACATCATCATCATCATCATACTTAATAAATATTTTTATACACATACCTCGCGTTCATTATTGCCGCTTCGATACGTAATACCCATGCATTCATTTGTGTAACTATATCGAAGTAATGCCGGATGTTTCTTTACGAATTTCAAATGGTTCACATAATAATGTCATACATTACATATACAAATATCACGATATGCATAAACATATATACAAAATCTATTAATTATTAAATATACATGAAACATATAAATGTTTTATACAGAATGTCTGAATAACTTATAATAAACATCCGACACTCTACCGAAGATATCTATCTATATATATATATATATTATAAGTTCTAGATTAATATAGCTTCACTCAATTATATCAATAGATACCATTATTTTTTTAATATAATTAATTTTCATCATATTAACATCAATCTAATATTAAAACTTATAAATAAACTTATTAATGTTTATAATTTTGTATATATTTGTAATAATCTAAATTTCTAAATATATCTTATGATTTTGAGTATATCGGAATATATATATATAGATGCCTGTAAATTCTGTTTCTCTATTATGTAGGTAGTCAATATGTCAATATAAATAATGTAGTTCTATATATGCTTTGATCTTCTTCCCATCTGTAGGTGTATTTTTTTATATCTTTATTGTTCACATGTAATCAACAATATTTATCAAATATAATTTGAAAAACACTATTTCCGAATAGCGAGAATATCACATATTGTTAACATTTTAAATAACACATCAAATTATATGATTATTGTATTTTAATATATTAATAGTCGGCTTTCATTTTAGTACTCTAAGAGGGCTTGATATATATTTTATCTACATAAATGTAACAATTATTAATATATTATTTTGAGTACACTAATTATTAAACCATATTAATTTGGATTGATTATTTAAATATATAATTAGTTAAGTAAAAAAGTTTAAATATTTTCTAACAATAACATATGTTATTGAAATAAAGAAAGAATAATGAGAAAGTAAAAATATAAAGAATGTAAAACATTTTACAATTAACTTAAAAAAATAAAAATATAATATAAAAATTCTATGTTTGTCTAATGAAGGTATCGAAATATCATGAAACTAGATTTCACAACTTTACATAAATTGAATACTTCATTTTGTTAATATTAATATGACATTTTTATTTCAATTTCTCTTATATGTACTGTTTTTATATTTTATAATACTCTATTAATTTAATTATAATTAATTATAATACTCTATTAATGCATAATGATAATAGTAGTGTAATCAAATATTAAATATATGAATAAGTATAACCTTATACTAGTACTATATATATATATATATATATATATATATATATATATATATATATATATATATATATATATATATATATATATATATATATATATATATATATGTTTACATGACAATTACTATACCTACTAGTAGTTATTTTAGAATTAATTTATTTTATATTTTAATATATGAATAATTAATAAATCGATTTATTAGATTATCTCTATTAAAATCATAATAAATGTGAACCATTCAATATGTATAATCACCGTTTTGTTTTAACACAGTAATTTATATATTAATGTAGTATGTCAAGTTAAATAATAATATTTCATTTAATTTATTTATGGTGAAAATTATTCACTGAAAACATATATATATATAATTGTTGATATCCTACTTTACTATCTAGCCTAGGATATAATATATATATATATATCATATATATAGTTTACATTTTATATTAACATCTATAAAAACATCTACTGCTTATAAAAACAAATATGGGCCATTCATATTACAGTAATAATTACGTATATGTTAATAGTAATATATATATATAATAATATATAATATAAAAGTAAATAAAATAAAAAAAAGTAAATTTATATATATATATTTTCCAAATTACGAAAAATCCTATATATACTATATATGATTTTTCGCAATTAGAAAAAAATATATATAATTTTATTAATTATTTTATAATTTTACTTTAAATATAATCGCTATTTTGCATATGAATAGAGTATGGTTTAGATCCCATATTAGATAATTATATATATATATATATATATACATATTTGTATTTAAAATAAATATGAATTAAGATAAATTATCTACTTTTACATATAAATATATATGTAAAATTGAGTTTAGTCGCCCTATTTTTAAGAATATTGAATAAGTTTTATTATTTTAGGATAAACTCTAATATTCTATATAGTTTTATAGTGATCGACATGTGATTGGTTTAATATATGTTGTTTATTAAATATTTGAATTATTTGTTATAATAAAATATATATATTTTATTTAAATATTATTTGTAGTTATTTATAATGGCTACTTCTCTTGAATCATACGTGGGTCGTATCCTTTAATATACTCTACAAATGTATACTTTAATTTAATAAAATAGTATCATTTTTATTATTTTTTTTATCAATTATTTTTAAATAATATAACGATAATAAAATGTATTAATAATTCTAGTAAATTAAAAAACAAATTTAAATAATACATTTTATATATATTCATAGTGTTATAGTTATAGTTTATGTCAATATATAAATACATATTAATATAATAATTAAAATATTCAATAAACGTAATATATTAAATTAATGATTAATTATATTATTTAATTAATATTATTTTTTGAGAAATATAAATTATTAATTAAATTATTTCTAGCTAATTTATTAACATAACGTTACTTTTATGAAATAGTATTATAATATTATTTATAAGAATTTTAGTTTAGTAATATATTTTATTATAATATAAATTATAGTATTTAAAAAATATATAAATAGTTTTAGAATACCGCCTGCTATCTCTGCAATGGTTACATTTTGTACTCCTAACTAGATAGTTTTCAGTTGTATATTTAATTATATTTCAATGATTTCAATCTTTGAAGCAAATATATCAAGATATTTATTTATTTGTGAAATAAAATAAATTCATATTTTTAATTTGGTACATGGTCAAAAGCTTCAGGATTGATGCGCGATTTGAACGCCCGCAAAATTGTTTATTTGAATTAGTGAATTTATAATAGCGTATGATTGTGTGTACAAACATTAATATTTTTAGTTTTAGTTATTTTCGCTTGTTTGGTTTGGTTTGGTTTGGTTGGGTTTAGTTTTAATATTGCTAGGTTTTTTTAGCTGCATTACATCCCGAGTGAGCCTATACAACACACACACATATATAAATATATGGTAATGATAAGCCGTTGAATGTATGATAGTCTATAAATAGACATACGCTAATTATAATGGCCAATCATAAGCTATTATAAAATCACTAATTCGAATAAACAAGTTTGCGGGCGTTCAATTCGCGAAGCTTTTGACCATAATCCTTTAATTTTGTATTTCTAATAGAAATTTTCTATATTAATATTTTATTAAAACATAACAATTATTTATAAATTACATTTGAATTGAACGATGTTCTTTTATATTATTTAATTCGACATTCCAAATAATATATTTATTAGATTATATTATGAATTTAATATAATCATATTGAAATCATTGATTTAAAAACAAGTTTCTGTATTGTTTTTGTATCAAATTAAAATGTTTTACTTCTAGAATATGATGCAATACGATAAAATCACTTAAGTGGAATCATGTATTTGTATTTATAGTGTATTTGACCACAACCATGTATACTACCATGTATTTTTATCTATGAATCTTTTTATATATATATATAATATACTCGTAAAATGAATATCAATCAAAAATAATAGATTCTGCGATTATAATTAAATTATATAATTTAGTTTTTTTGTTATGAAGGAATTATAATTTGTACTTGTTTTTATTGAATAAACCTAAAAACCGGCCTTTTTGGTTTTTACGAAAAAACCATTAACCCTACATATATGTATAAAAATACTAATATATAGGATTTTGTTACACACTACTAGTGTGTTTCAATCCATGGTATTATTTTAAATGAATACAAATTTTGAATTTAATCTAACATTAGTATAATAATTTATTGTATAATAATATAAAGAAGCATTTATAAATCAAAGTTATATGATAATATTCACAATATTCAAAGAAAATAATATCTATAATTTTATTAAAATTATATATAACATACTATATGTATGTATTTGTGTATTACATGTATTACGCATGCACATTCGATAAAATAGTCACTATTGTAAGACATAAAATAAATTGTATAGTATACAAAACTATATAGTTAATTACAACATTATATAATATATTACACATTTATTATATATTTCATATATATACTTATTTGCTTAGTTGTATCGGTCAATATAATGTTTAATTTGTTATTAAATTTAATATCGCTGTTAAATAGATTCTCTTTATCTAGTTTGTGTGTTCAATTTTTAATTATAATAAAACTAAAAAAATATGTATTTCATTATTTATTAAAATATCTATATATTGATAATTTGTTATGATATCATAAATTTATATATATCTTCATATTATAAAATTACATATTATATAATAAATTAATATATATTTACATGATATTTTCGATTAACTTTGTATGAAGATCTGGTAAATGTTATAACATCAGATGGCAGAGTAATTATTGTTAGTAATTATTTGTATTGTTATTTTTGTTGAGTCCTTTCCCATTCAGGAACTTAGATGATGTTTTAACTTATAACTAAATGGCTCCAATATTACTTCTAAGCCGCTCCATGTTAAGAAATCCATGGTTTTAATGTGAGCTGATCATTTATTTATACACAATTATATAAGATCACTTCTAAATATTATTTTAAGAATTATTTTAATGGTCCGGACGAGGCTCCTATTCATGTCCTACTGCTTATGTGTCTGACGCCTTAGCCACACAGGCAGTTATGGTTATATAATATAGTTAATTGAAATTGGATATATTTAGGTAAGAGTGTTTTTTTTGCAAAACTCAATGGTTTTAATGAAATTAATTTAATAGTGAAATAATTGAAATATATACATAATTGTAATCAAAATTCATATTTTATTCAATAATATGTATCCTATTTATTAAATATTAATATATATTTAATAATAAATATGTTGTTTAATGAGATATATTATTGTGCCTTTCTTATACTGAAATATCAATATAAATTAAAATATAATAAATTATTGGAATAATCTATATTATGAATATATCGAAACCACCCAATATCAAATTACATATGCAGAAAAAATACTTAATATTTTACATATAAATTCTATTATATATTTTACATATTTGAGATAAAAGTGTTTATTAAACACTCATATGGTAATATCTATTTATATATATAATATAAATTTATGATTATTATATATATACAAATTATTAATGTCATTATTAAATAAAGTTTTCTTAATAAATACATAATACAAATTTTACCAATATATAATTTAAATAATTAGTATGTTATATGGAAATATAATATATATGTATAATATTATATATTATCATTACATATATGTAATGATAATACACCTATACCAAAGATTTTCCGAAGGAAAGATATAACACTTGCGCGAAATCGTGTAATTCGAATTTGTATATAAAATACCCCAGTGCCACCTATAGTGGGTTACTTTAAGGAACTATGTGTTGTTTATAGTGTAAATTCGTATTTAACTATACACTTTTAAAATATTAAATAATATGCTTTAAATTAATATTTATATGATGAAAACTAAGTGTTCATTACTAATATAACAAACAAATATGATATGTATGTTTTAAATGCTATAATTATATATTTAGTAAGTAAAAGCTAATTTATTTTGCATGTAATTTAATAGAGCAATGAAAACAGAGCCGAACCTATATCTATTTCAGTGATTTTGATAATACTGCTAGCACAGGCAGGGGATATTACTAAATTACGTTGTATGCATAGGGAGTGTTATATCTTTGCTTCGCAAAATCTTTGTCTATATTATGTCACCTATTACATCTAATTGTTTTCAGTTAATTCTATCAACACCGTTTTTACAATTGAATTGTTCGATATTGGAGTTATTTTATATATTATTAAACTATAATATAGCCGTTGATAATATGATCACGTACACCTCTGCCCATTACTCGCAGGGTACGATGAAAGGTTTCGATCAGACCATTAACCTAATCCTGGATGAGAGTCACGAACGTGTCTTTAACTCAGAATCCGGCGTGGAACAGGTCGTCTTGGGGTTATATATCATCAGAGGGGACAATGTGTTAGTATCCCATACTACTAGTGTTTATCTCAGAGAGAATTCTAATGGCCATAAATTAAGATAGTTGTATTTTCCGCGATATTTTAAATTAAAAATAATTGTTTGTATATAATAAAGAATACATAGTAAATATCACATGTTTACTATTCATATATCTCGTACTATCTCTGTATCTCCCTCTATCATACTTCTTTCATCCCTCCAATATAATTGTTGATATAATATCAATTAATAACATTATTTTATTTTGAAATAAATTAAAATCAAATTGTAAGCAATAACACGGAATTTGTACTGGTATATAGCATCTATATTATAATAAATTAGTATTACATAAATAGAAGTTCAAAATGCATTTTTATAATTCATGTATTTCTTAAGGGCACGAGGTGAATAATGGAAAACAAATATTTTTGTATTATTTTATTATGATTTATTTATAAAATTTTAAATATTATCTTTAAAATGTTAAATACATGGTTTTTTTACGTAAAATAAATCTGATAAAAAAAGCATTTAAAAAAAAATATAAATATAATCTTATGCATTAATTTAAAACTTTAAACTTGATTTACACAAAATAATTATTTTCACCAAGTACGTTCACTATAATTCCAATAAATTTAGTAATAATGCTTTATTTTTAGTTTACAACAATATATATCCATAACATTATTCAAGTTTATTTGTATTGATAAGATTTAAAAAATAGAATTTTAGTAATTTTGTGTAGGTCATCTAAATAAATATGCCACACAAAAACATGATCTACAATTCTTAGATTAATTATTATACAAATAAAAAAACCTTAATTATTTTAATAAATATACTTAGTGAAACAAGTTTTGAAATGTAGTCCCTTTTTGTATCTTTTACATGTAAACGAAAAACTTTGTGAGCCGATAATGATATATAATGTGTTGTCTATAATACCTACATCTTTTATGTACTACATATATTTTATAAATATATGAACAATACGAGAAATTAATTTTATAGTATTATTGTTGAATTACGAAGGAAAATTAAATAAATTTTAATAATTATATAATATTATAAAATAAAAACTTTGCATCAATGAATATCTATGTTACAAGTAGGGGTTTATTGTAGAATTTCTAGGGTTTTACGTTAATTAATATTCATCAATATCAAAATACTGAGATTCATATTAAAATGATTGAAATTAATATAATTATTTATACCTGTATAAATAATACCTTTATACCATATATGTATTAATATCTATGATAAGATATACATACATATATATATATATATTACTTTTAATAATACCTTTATACCATATATGTATTAATAGCTATGATAAGATATACATACATATATATATATATATATTACTTTTAATAATATGAGTTTTAAATATCGTTTTACTCATTTATATTATAAATTATTAAATAAAATTGATTACACAAAATGATCAATGATTTTAAAGTAATGTACAATAATATTGTAAATAAATTGTATTCTTTTATCAATAATAGATCTTTAATATTTTAATTTACAATATTTAATGTTTTATTTATTTTTGATGATATATAGGTAGTAAATAATTAATAAGTAAATAATATCATACAGTGATAAGAATCAAAAATACATAATTGTAATTTGATGATTGTATTCAGCTTTTTTGTTCAACATCCCAAATATTGCCTTTATTATTATTTTAGTTACTTTCGGTGTGTGTAAATCACAACTTATTTATATTTCTTAATATTCTTTATACATTTTGTCATTATTATTTCTAGTTACCCATCGTGTTGAATCTATTCAATAAACTATCTATATATCTATAATATTATGGATAGATATAAATATTAATGTTATATTATCATCTAACTATGTATTTATGTTGATTATCACTATAATACATATATATATATATATATATATATTAATTATATAGTTTGAATTCACTACTAATGAATTGTTCCTTTGTAGAGCTATAATTGGTGAGATTGACAGTAACTTGGACAAGAGAATGGAGCTCCAGTCAATAATGGTTGACCCATTGAACAATGTCGTTCATTAAAGAGGTGATGATGGTGGTGGCAAGTCACTATTCTCATTTTTTATTTATTATATATATATCTATATGTATATTTGTTATAGAAGTTATCATTTTTAGGTAAAGTTGTATTTAAATCTAAATAAAATTGTTAATTTTGTTGATTATGATTTAATATTTACTTATATTCTTAGAAATTAATTTGATTAAATAATATATATTATTTGATGATATAAAATAAGTCAACAATACATTTCATATATAATATCTAACAACAATAACAATAATAATATAACATATATTAATATTAAAATATTGATTTCATAAATTAAGTAATACATATTCAAATATATATAGAAATAGACTAGTTTAATCACATTTCTTTAAATATAATTAATTAATAAACGATATTTATATTTGATTCAGAAAATTCTTTTACGATATTGTCAATTCCTGTGATCACCAATTTAATAAAGTCACTTTTCCCATCTATAAAGTTATTATTAAGTTATATATTTAATAAATAGGAGAGTTAAATATACTACTATTTTAATAAATCAATAACGTATTATTGTCAGATACTCGATGACCTTGATGACCTAAACTTTAGTAATAATTAAACTAGGTGCATTGTGCTAGATATACTTGTTTACAAACTCAGGTAATGTTGATTCAAATCATTATAAATATGTTTAGCAATAGCATTGTTAATATTGAAATTGTTTTATTTCAATTATTTTTGATATAAAATATATGTATTTCAATTATATATACTTGATAATAATCATATAATCTTTTAATGCGTCTTTCCACTGGATTCAAATCTGACTATATGCATCAAGTATTTTCTTCATACATTAAACATTATCCGCTTGCATTAAATCTCTACCATTAATTCATCATCAAAGCATAGAGTATATTATATATGTATGGATATATTATATTTTACATTGAAGTTTTTAAATCTGAATACAATATTAATGTGGTGTAGAATTATTAGTAACTATTACAGTTAAGAATACTTCATAATTAGTAAATAAACCATTATGAGCGACTTTCAGTTGAACTTTGCATCCGGTCGTTAATAGTTGTTGTTCATGGGCTAGGGCTAATATACTGATTACTCTTCTTTCAACCTGTCGGTTAATAGTCATCCACTTTGTTATGTAATATCCGATAATAAATTATCAATTTGGTTACTGAAACCTATATTTAAAGTTGATAAATTTAAGGTGCTGATAAATATGTTTTTATCTAGGCTAAATAACACCTAGTGTTGTAAACATAGTTTATCTGGTCCAATCTCTAGTATTTATAATGTAAACAATGATTTAATCATCGGGGCCAACACTACAAACAATGTTATATGATATGATTAGGACAATATCGTCATAGTTGTCCCTCGCATGATGAACATAGCAATACATTAACTATAGGTAACAGTAGATAACAGACATCAGTGATTCATGTATACTTAGTGAGACAATGCGATATATGACATTAATTTATACAAATTTCCGTAGCTAATTATTTTACTTATATCGTAGATTCATATAAGTGGAAATATTTACCGCATTGACATTTGGGATATTAAAATAATAAATATGAAATTATGCAATACAAATTTGTTTATAAAATAAATCAGCATAGGTGTCTGCCCATAATGCTATCTCAAACCAGGTTAAGGCATACACTATACATAGTATATATCATATAGGTATTGTTTGAGTTGTAAATTGAGCTTTTCGATGACTAAGGCGAGGAAGTGTACACCACCACTACATCCCGATGTTGGTTCAGCACTGATTATTTGTTAATTATTCGTAGCCGTCCTACATCTGTAGGACAGCTCCCTATCTACCACTCGGGGACCCGCTGGATGGGAGTTGATATCTCCTACCCAGTTTAGCTGCACCCAGTAAGTAAGTCTATTCGGGCGACAGCATAAAAAAGATATTAATCTTAATCTGAAGCCCTTCAGAATAATAACAAATAATTATATATTTCATACGGAAAAAAATGTACAATTTAAAACTTCTAATAAATATTTATCATTATTATTATATAGTTATCGCATTATTAAGCGCAGATAGACTAATGTTACAAGCGCACACACACACACGCGCACGGTGGTATACCTCGTGTTTGATGCTCCTGGCTCCGTAGTGTACGTTGTAGCCTTTCACTAGCAGGTCTACTACTTCAGTGTTCCACGTCAGCGTGATATCGTGATTGTCCACAGCCTAGACGACGGGTAACAATGGGGGCGGGGCGTGGGGGTTACATTCAATACTATGGGAGCGGGAGGTTACATTCGATAATAAGGGGGGATGAGGTGAGTTTACATATAATATATAGGGGGGAAGGGTTGGAGTTACACTCAATACTTAGAGGGGAGGGGTTGGGGTAACATTCAATACTATGGGAGCGGGGGTGTAGTTATATTCAATACTATGGGAGCGGGGGTGAAGTAAAATTGAATACTAATGGGGGCAGGTATGTGGTTATATTAAAAAATAATTAAACGATGGATTATTATTATTATTTAGTCACCGTGTAAATATAATACATATATATATATTAGTGATAGGGTTACCTGCTCTTTCCACATATCTAGTTGTTTGACGACGAGTTCGGAAAGCTCTTTTCTAGAGAAGGTTAGGAAATATACGATCTCGTTTATGCGACCGAGGAATTCGTCTCTTCGAAAATGTCTCTGTTGATATCATACATTATAGTGTTTTATATGTCTATTTTTGTGAATGTATATGTAAATACATATTTAACTCTATATATATATATTAGAATTGCAATCTAACTTCAAATTCTGATTGCTATATCGGTAATTTCGAACCAAATTAAATAAATTATAATTTTGAACTGATATATAATTATTAAATTGTTATTCAATTTTTCCAGTCATTTTTAATTTTACTATAATTACATCACACAATCTACTTATGATATCCTATGCTATTCACTTATGTAATCCTCTTATGCAATCTCTCTCATTCTTGTACATATTCCCTATTAATTTTAATAATACTCTATTATCACCAACACACATATTAACATCACCCATCATATCCTAATACCTACACACAGTGCGAGAGATGAACCCCTCACCTAGGCCTATAATATAAATGCGCAATTTCGGGACACTATTATTGACATAAAATCAGCAATTAGACAACTATACAAAATTAGCAATTATACAAAAATCATAAAATACTTATTTATTTACATAAACCTATGATCCCTAAATCACTTCCTCTTTAACTTCACCAAATAAGATAAATACCCTTTGAACTACATCCCTTCATACCCTTTCTGAAAATTAATAATATAAAAAATGGTATTAACCCTTAAACAGTTCCCTACGATGGATTTCATTAAGATTCCAAATAAATACCTCCAGTACTATACACCTATAACTTATACAACTTTACGCAGATCAAATCCAGCTATTCCTTGACCGATAATTATTTTTACCATAACTAACAACCTTCTACATAACTCAAAAATCAAATATTTATTTAACATTCAAATAATCATCTCTAAGCTATGTCACCATCACAATAACAAAGTTTATTGGCTGACGACATATCCATTAACAACACCTCTCCATTTATTAAGGAGATGAGCGCTGTATATTCTCCATCATACTCATTGCTGAAAAACTTATATATTTAATTAAAACATTAAATCATTTATATAGAATACGATTGCTTCATTAAAACTGTTTGCAGTCCTAAAAATCTAAACGATATAATACTGCTACTTCGATAAATTGGTTAAATTTCAACACTAATATATACATATATATATTATATATTATTATATAAATATATATTATATAATATATATATATATTTAAATATAACATTAACAAAATATTGAGTTTACGTAACGAATCTGTCGGCAACCTTAAGTATCGGCCGTACGATGTTTTCTCTAAAATTCTGAGAGATTTCCACTTTATCTTGAAGCATGGCTCCTGCGCGAAGGTTAAGATGCGCGTAATAGAGGTCGATGGGTTGCGGTGAGATTACGATCGGTACCGTGAGTATCAAGGTCGTCGTGTTTTCTCGATTCAGATAACTTAGCGGCTTCCCTCCGCAGATACTCGGAATGTTCGGCTATTTCGTCGTTGGCGAGGTTAGACGTCATGATGAAGATTGCGTCGCGACAATCTATGGTGTCGCCCTTGCCGTCCGTTAAACGACCCTGCGCGAGGTGAAAGGCATGTACTGTATATGATGATACGGGCTATGGTTGCTATGGCTGGCTATACTTGACTATAGTTGTCTATTCTCTTTATAATATATTCTTATAACTATATTCTAATATATATATATAATATATACTTATATCTGTATCTATTTCTATGTTCTAAGGTATTATTCTATATCTAAATTGAAAGTTTTTATTTAATAAAATACACATTATTCAGATGTATCAGTAGTTTAAGACTACCATCATTGCACAGTTTACACTGTACACCTATGATGGAGAAATTACAAGTGTATTCTAGTAAATATAATCCATACAATTTGTTAAACTTTTTTTATACACAATAGAGAAAGTCTAACGTTATTTTTGTGTCTAAATAAACATTCATTCATTCATCATTCATTCATACTATACATAATCTATAAAAAGACACTTCTAAGTCTAAGTATCTCATGATATGCAAGCTATATAATTGATGTAGATTCAATCTCCTTCGTATGATTACATTTTAATTACTCGTTATTTTTATTTGGTGGAGTCCTTTCATCCCATCCAGGAACGTAGATGAAGTTTTCACTTATAACCATATATGGCTCTAATGTCCTTTCGAAGTAACTCTTATGATAAGGCATCCATGTTTTTAACGAGAGCCGATCATTTATTTATACACAATTATATAAGATTACTTCTAAATATTATTTTAAGACCTATTTTACGGACGGATTTATTTAAGCAAATATATAGTCAAAATATATAATCGAAAGTATAAAGTATAAATATTTGCTAATTCTAACATTTCATTCAACTCATTCATTGATATTATTATATTACGATGATATGTGTGTGTGTGTATTTTAACACAAAGACTGTAGAACCTCATCGAACAGTTGCAGGAGGATAGTGAGAACGTCTGTGTGGGCCTTGTCGATTTCGTCGAAGAGGACAACGGCTGAAGGACATTTCCGTAGTCGAGTGGTTAGCTGACCTCCCTCCTCGTAACCTACGTAGCCTGGTGGCGACCCTATGAATTTCGCGACCTTCACGCGTCATTGGCGGTGTTTAGTTAGGCGTTGATTTTTAGAAATACATATTAAGAATATATTAAAGGGGAGGCGTTCGTTTAATATATTGGTGGTATATCAAGAGCGTACTGTATATATATATATATGAACTGATTATAGTGATAAATTATGCAATCATAATGACGTCATCACTATTACATCATAATAGAGTGTATCGTAGCGTAACATTAGATTATGCAATCTTAATGACATCACCACTGCATCGAGTGTTTTATTAATCGATGGCTTACCTCGTGCCTCTCCTGATATTCTGACATGTCCAGTCGGATGAAACCCTGTACAACGGTAGCTAACTAGGTCAGCAGGTAAACAAATACACGCACTCGCGGCGTTGATATGTAGTAATGAGGGAGATAAACTAAAGGTGTGGTGGTTGTAGCCGTACAGATGGACAGTGGTCAGTGGATACATGGCTTAGATACAACGGTAGCGTGTCTATACGTCTATATGTATACGCGTATAATCGATGAACTATATAATGGACAAACTATTATGTAACTTGTTTACGTCTAACTAATTGGGTTGACACACACATTGGCGTGGCGTGCGCCGCATGCACACATCGTATGTTAATTATCTGCGCTAAAGATATGATTCTTGTAATCACAGCAACGTATGCTGGTACTATATTCACGTTGATAACCCCGCCGCACTTAACATAGGCACGGCACTGTACACCACATATAGAGATAATAAATATGACCAACACCTTCACTTTATTATTCATTTACATAACTTTATGACAGTATGTCCATGTTTCCGAGTGTCCACGCTACGACAAGCACACCCTAATACTGGCGCGGGGGTAGATATTACATAACTAGGTGGGGCGCGAGTGTGTTTCACTTAAGGGCGGGTAATAGAGAGAATGTAGCGGAGGGTATGTTAATGCGCTTCGGTAATACTTCACTACTTTGTCGTCGTCTTTGTGGAGGTACTTGTTCAGTTGTTTCGCTAGTTCCGTTTTACCTTTAGGTTTTAGGAGGATGAGATATTTGTTAGGTGTATATATGGAGAGGTTTATAGACTAGGCATAGGTATAAGTCTATGTTTAAGTATAGGTATAGGTATAGGTCAAGGTCTAGGTATAGGTATAGGTATATGTATAGGTCTAAGTCTATGTTTAAGTATAGGTCTAGGTATAGGTATAGGTTAAGTGTATGTTTAAGTAAAGGTGTTAGTCTATGTTTAAGTATATGTTTATATTTAAGTGTATGTCTGGTATGGATCAATATCTAAGTATTAGTATAGTCTACTTTAGGTATGGGACTAAGTCTATGGGTCTGGTAGCGAGTGGTAACCGATGCCTGAAGATCCTAGGAACAGGAACACAAGAGGATGACGTTTATCTATCCATCCGTTCTCCCTTCGTCTTATGCCTGGTTGTAGAGATGGGCAGGGGTAGAGTTGTAGAGGTATGGAGGGGTAAGGGTATTAAGAGGTAGAGGTGTGGAGAGGTATGGAGGGGTATATATGTGTAGGAGAAGAGGTGTATATGATTGTAATGAAATTTACAGATATGGCTAAATATATTTATCAGCTTAATCACAATGCAAATAATGATTATAATAGATATAATTAAGCTATTGTTTTAGATAATAGTAAGAGTATTAATAGGTTAGCCAAAAATAACACTTTTCGAATAAAAATAAAATATCAGTATACATTAAATGCTGTTAATAGAATTACATATTATTATTCTACATTATCTACTATAAACTATACTATTGCAATATAGAGAGTATCAAAGACAATAGATTTTATCAAATATTGTATAAATAATACAGACAGTAAAAATTATCGCATACTATATACGATTTTATATGGGAAATATCTACGACAATAAAATATCATACATCATATTTCTACGGTACAATGAAAAAGTGGTCATTGATTCAAATCTGTGACGATGAAATAGTCGAAGAGAGAATCTTGCATGATTTTATTTACCATGTAAACAGCCCTAAATCATCACACACAATAGAATAAATTACCACAGATAATAGACAGGACACTAACTCGCGGAAACGGTGTTGATAGCGGACTGCTGCCCGACTATGTTCTCCTTGAGGCGTAGCTCTAACGGGTATAGTCTTCTCTCTTCTGCTTCGTCGTGTTCTCTCTTTGAGTTATTCTATAGGGGGCGGAGTAGAGGTCATGAGGGGTCACATGTGGAGGGGGAACATATTGTATTCCCGTTGAAGATATACTATAGGGGGTGATAGGGGCTTAGAGGTCGCGAGAAGGTCGAGCATACGTGAGGAATGTCGTAGTGTTCCCACTTAACGTTCTACTATAGCGACGGAGGAAGGGGATAATTTAAATCTACTCACTATGAAATCAAACTATGAAATCTAACTATTTAACCTCTATAATAAATATACCTTGTGGCTCCCATTAGTTATTGTTATAAAGGTTATTACAATTACTATTAGTATAATTATTATTATTACTATTATTTAAACACTATCTTTAATAACACTTCCGAGAATATAAATTATTATATTACGGTAGTATTTAGTAAATACATACGATTTACCTATCTATAGAGGTGAAAACAAGGTCAAGGTGTAATAATGTATACAGAGGTCGCGCTAGGGGTCAACCTCTTCGTTAGCCTTGTGCAAGATGGCGGCTATCTCCGTGGAATTCACGTAATCCAGACACGTTCTGTTTGAGTGATCCTTTAGAGTCGGATCTCCCCCTAGTGAGAGTTAGGTGCGACGTAACTTGTGTACTGTTATTCATTATATAGAATTTAGAGATGATTTACTATAAACTATGCTATTGAGACATATATAGACACCACTATCAAAGATAATAGACATGATCAAATATAGTAGACAATAACAATTCTCAAAGACAGTAGACTAAATTATCACGGACAGTATACTAAATGTTCACAAAAAATTATAAAATAAAATATCATTATAAAATCAATGTGATATTGATAGTGTTGTTATGGTAACTTGACATGGGTGGTAAATATCCTATTATCTCCGGTTAGTATGTAATTATTAAGATTGTAAATGGTATAACTGAATGTATCCTTGTTATGCAGGCTTAATTAACTGTATCGACATTATTAATTAAGTAATTCATTGAACGTAACATATTTTACATGCACATTAATGTTATTATAGAATTACGGAATATAATATTCCGATATATTACTTAGTAACATAAAGAGAAAAGATAAGATCTTTTCCTATTTAAAAAATCTTATTTTGGAGTCTTCTAGAAGTGTTCAGAAGTGAATGTTTGATCAAATTCGGAAATTACATTAAAAAAATCTTCTAATAATTGATTATTATTATTATTTGATACATTTGGAATATATATGGAATACTCTATGTTATGTGTAGAACTTTCCATAAGCGTCCGATATCTAGTCCACCTAATTATTACATAATATGTTTACCGTCTGGCTAATTAGATCGACGCATGCACTGCGTGCGTTTACACTTGCATCCCGAATTAGCCAGTACGAGATTGTACTTCGGTCACAACCATTATCAGCACCACTAGCCTTCGGGTACACGCTTCCATGGCACATCAGTCTCATGTGTTCTTGCCAGTCTAATAAACTACATACAAAACCCACATCAATCTCTTCACAATATAATACTCTATACAATGCAATGGTACAATATTGACGACTACGGTAGGCATATACCTGCAAATAGTAACGTCTCAATGATATCCGTGTGATTATTCAGCACTGCGTAATGGAGGGGCGTGAAATTCAGGAAACTTTCACTATTGCTCAACCGGTTGCTGAATTCTTGTTCCCTGATCATTAGAACTGTCAATTGATGCGTGTAGTAAGGTATAATAATATATGTCTTGTTTGAAATTATTTGTATTACTTTGGTTTTGATATAATGTAACAATTTAGGGAGGAGATGGAATTTTTAAAAATAAATTTTTTTTTATTAAAACTAAAATTTATAATATAATTATATATTATTTGTTATTTTTATATTAAATGTATTATACATTGTA
The DNA here is from genome assembly GCA_964019155.1 of Osedax fenrisi. Taxonomy (NCBI): domain Eukaryota; kingdom Metazoa; phylum Annelida; class Polychaeta; order Sabellida; family Siboglinidae; genus Osedax; species Osedax fenrisi. The sequence goes on along the minus strand of OZ025241.1, from coordinate 56,461,003 downwards.
ATTTATTTTATTTATTGTATTTTGGCTTGGAATAATAACCTGACTCGATAAGGAAGTAATATTATATTCAGTTTCTATGAAGATACACTATTACAACACTAAATACAACACTATTTCTTATTTAATATATGTACTATTATTTCCCTATAATTATAAATTAAATAATTTTAAATTTAATATGACAATTAAATCTAGCAATATGAGAATTAAATCTCAGTCATGATAAATGTCATAAAATAAAAATTATAAATATAGTTTAATAAATTAAAAATTAAATTAATAATATAAACTTATATATAAATTTCTCACGTAATAAATAAAACCTTGTAAACCTATACAGTCTCAAACCTTCCAAGGGGTGCATTTTCTTACTGTGAGCCGTTTTACGGATGTTTTGAAATTCCTCGAGTTCATTGGGATCTGCGTTGTTCTTAAGAAGAAGTTTTACACTTCTGTGATGTAAATTAGTTTTAATTAAACATGCATTGTATTTATTTAATATATATAGTCGATGATATATACGTAGAGAGTGTTATGCTCATTTATTACAAAATATACTGTGATAATTTTTTTTATGAAATTCAATTATTATAATGATAATTATCTATTTAGTGATATTCAACATTTATACTCAATATATATATATATATATATATATATATTGTAAGTATGGTCAATTTTCATAATTGTTTTCTAGCATAAAATAAATAACTATATAAGTTAATACATAAGATAATCGATATCTAATGAATATTACAAGTGACGAGACGCCGAGATAAGACTAAGGATTAATCAAGCTAGGGGGTGCCAGTGCTGCTAACTCTGCATGTCCGTTGATGCAGGCTACGTGAAGGGCGCTCCAGCCGAGGTAATGCTTCCTGTTTACGTCGATACCACACGATATCCACCTGTCACGAGTGTAATGTTAAGTGAGGGCATTGTTTACCGCAGCATATCGTTGTTATTGTTGTTATTTGGTGGCGTCTTTGCATCCCATCCAGAAACTTAGACGAAGTTTTCAATTATAATCATATATCGTTATATATCTAATGTCCCTTAGAAGCCGCTCTCATGTTAAGGCATCCATGGTTTTAACAAGAGCCGATCATTTATTTACGCACGATTATATAAAATCACTTCTAAATAATATTTTACAACCCATTTTATAAAATTAATTAATGGTCCGGATAAGGCTCGGACTCGCTTTTTTTATATTCACATTTTACGCAATAATGGGCGTATTTACTACACGATATACACTTGTTAAGCGCATTAGGGGGCGTGTTTACGCAGGGATCATATGTTCACGATGATATAACTACGGTTTACTTCAACTGTAATGTAAACAATGAAGGATTGCGGTAACTTAGCGGTAACTTAGCTCGCATCGAGAATCACTCGAGATATAAGCTACGACACGTTAAAGAGATATTTACGCATTTCACCGAGTATTCCAGTTGAATACACCCTGACCCGAGTCTCTAGTGCTATTGATTATACTAATACTGAAGTTAGTTCACTCCGATTATATCATACTAGACTTTATCTTAGTTATCTTTATGTGATGATCTTTTTATTAGAATTTATTAGAAATCAATACTAGAAACTCTGTTGTTTATTCATTGATGTTAATTAAAGGATAATATATTATCGGATTGGTTTGGGTTAAGTTTGGAATTTATTGGAAGTATACTAATAAGGGTAATTATCTCGATAAGCTCTGCTTCTATAATTACCCAGCTGTAAAAACCTAAATCTAATAATAATCTGATATAAATACTAGAGACTCTTAAATAGAGTTGTTTATATATTAATATTCATACTAGGTTTATAATTATATGCTTATCTATAAATAAGTATATAACAATTGAGTGATAAAGTTAAGGAAGTCTATTTTATTATAAATATTAAATGCGTTAACCTTTCAACTCTTGATATATTATTTGATTTGACGGCTTCGTAAAAATCTTCATCTGAAATAAAATGACACCGAATTAAGTTTGTGAAAGTGTTTTGAAATAATATTATATTATTTGAAAATATACTTAATCATAAATTCATTTTATATGTACATACACATACTTTTCATAAATGTTGTTTCATTAATAATGTATACACATATATATATATATATATATTGTTGTTATTGTTGTTATTTTATTTGGTGGAGTCCTTTCATCCCATCCAGGAACTTAGATGAAGTTTTCACTTATAACCATATATGGCTCTAATGTCCCTTCGAAGCCGCTCTCATGTTAAGGCATCCATGGTTTTAACGAGAGCCGATCATTTATTTATACACAATTATATAAGATCACTTCTAAATAATATTTTAAGACCCATTTTATAAAATTAATTAATGGTCCGGACGAGGGTCGAACACGTGTCCTACTGCTTGTGTGTCTGACGCCTTAGCCACTGAGCCACACAGGCAGTAATATATATATAAATTGTTCATAAATTTTATAAGATTTTAATCAATTTTTGATTACGAATATATTTATTTTTGAAATATTTTATATTTTCTTGTTGTACAATGTGAATTGTTGATGAAGTACGATTATTTCTTAGCTTCATCATATAACATAATCATATCCAACTCAATATAATTGCACCATTTTTATTCATTATATGTCTCGACTATGTATTGAAGAAATCACTGAAGAGTAAGTTACATCTTGGTTTCACACAAGTAAGTTTACAGACAGAGTTAAAAGTAAGAGATACCTGCAAAATACATTACTGATGCTGACCATATAGTTGTAACAACAATATATACAATCACACTATTGTACCACATTAAAGAAACGGCTCAATATATAGGATTTCATATAAACTCAGCTAAGATTGAGTATTACCTTTTTACCTTGGTCCCTTAGCCTATTGAGCCGTCGGGGCGTGTCAAGTTGAAACAAAATTTTCTCCACTTCTTCCGGTCATATACAATTTCATTTAGTTCATTGAAGCCTTTTCCGGTCCATTCTTTTATATTATCTATCCATTGTTTTTTTGGACGTCCACGGGATCTTTTACCTTCGACATTACCCTGAAGGATTATCTTGGCAAGTCCATCGCCTCTGGTCACGTGTCCATACCATTTCAGTTTTCTCCTTTTAACTGTTGTGAGGATATCGGTGAAGGGGCTTGTTAATGATGATGATATTCGGTCTATTATTTCTTGATTAGTAACTCTATCAAGGTATGTTATACCGAGTAATTTTCTGATGTTCTTCATTTCGAATGCTAGTATTCTTTTCTCGAGTTCAGCAGTTAGAGTCCATGTTTCACATGCATACAGGAATATCGAGTTGACAAGAGAGTCCATGAGTTTTAACTTGTACTTTAGACGTATGTCTTTATCATTCCATATTATCTTTAGATTGCTATATGCTTGACTTGCTTGTGCCGCTCTTGACAGGATTTCTTTTCTTGATCCATTTTCGTTTATGATTGATCCTAGATATTTGAAGCTTTTTACGGTCTCAATTATTTCGCCATGAATATCAATGTTTGGTTGACAATTGTCGTCGTTTAACATAAGCTTAGTTTTAGAAGGATTTATTTCCATTCCAAATCTATTTGCTGATTTAAAAAGACACTCAGTTAAATTTATTAGTTCTTCTTCCGAGCCAGCTAAACCATCTATATCATCAGCAAAGCGAAGATTTGTTATATTTCGGCCATTTATCTTTATTGAACCAGTATTATTGCTTAGCGCGTCGTTCATTATATCTTCTAGGAATATATTAAATAAAGTAGGTGAGAGAAGACATCCTTGTCTTACTCCGGTTTTCGTTGGAAACCAATCGCCACATATTCCTTTATGTATTACTGCACTGCTTGCCTTTTCATATAAACTTTGTATTAAATTAATTAACTTTGTATCGATATTATATTTCTTCATTGAGGACCATAGTGCATTTTGCCACACTCTATCAAATGCTTTTCGGAAATCAATAAATATATGATATAGCTTTTTTTGTTGTAGGTTATGTTTCTCGCATAGTATTCTTAGGTTGAATATTTGTTCTATCGTAGATCTATCTTTCATGAATCCAGCCTGTTCTTCCGCAATAATACGGTCCGCTTGTGGTTGTAAACGATTCTTAATGATTTTCAACATCACTTTGCTTGCGTGGCTTATCAAACTTATCGTTCTGTAGTTAGAACAATGTTGAAGATTACCTTTTTTCGGTAGAGTTATAATTAACGATTTTGTCCATATTACTGGCCAGATACCAGTTTCCCATATATTGGAACATATCTTGTGGAGTATGTCTGTCATTCCTTCACCTGCATATGTTATTAGTTCTGCTGGTATATTGTCTACACCAGCAGCTTTTCCATGTTTTAGTGAATATATAGCATTAACTACTTCATCTCTTAAAATACTATCATCTCTCTCTTCTTCGTGTTGTTCATCTATCGTTTGCAAAACATTTTTGTCTCCTCTGGATTCATAATTATATAATTCTTGGCAGTATTCAGTCCATCTTTTAATAATATGTGTATCTTCACTAAAAACTTTACCATCTTTGCTTAATATTGTGTTGATCGTTTCTGATTTCTTCTTTGTCAGAGCTTTTATAATTGAATATGCTTTTTTAGATCTGTTACTTGCAAATGAATTGTCTATATCTTTACATTCGTTATTTAACCAATTTTCTTTGGCTTGTTTCATGTTCTTTCTTATCCTCTTATTCAGTGAATTATATTCTTGTAAGTGATTACTTTTTTGAGATTTCAATACTCTACGTTTATCACAAAGTTCCAGAATATCTTCTGTTATCCATGGTTGAGTATAAGTGTTATATATAATCAAAAAATTCATATATACATGAAATGCTGATCAAGTAACGTAATTAAACCTACAGATAACTTCAAATATCTAGGCTACTATATTGGATCAACTGAATATGATGTTAACTCAAGAATCTGTAGTACGTTTGCTGCCTACAACACTATTTAGACTTCAAGCCTATCGATGAGACGCTAACGAAATATCTAGAGAGAAAGATCTCTCTAGCTCTATGATATACACTAATATAACAATGTTGATGATACGATTATTGTTAACCATTGAGTAAATATATTAATATACATTAATAATACTTAATATACATTTGTATTAAATATTTCCGATGTATATCCTATTATCACTTGCCATTTTATATTATACATGTCAATCAACTGTTACGATTTATTCTGACAGCCTTATATTTAATAGTCATGCATATTTAATAATTTTATTTTATTACATATTTATCTTTTTTCGATACATCACATTTTTTTTACATTAGTAAAATTACATATATATTTATTACAAATATATTTACTATATAATATGATATTGATAATTTAGATATATTAAAAATATATACTAACATTCATTGTCACTAAATCCTCTTTTAGCGGAGAGTACAAATGGAAATAAACTAGTTATTAAAACTCTATTTACAGGATAAGATTTAAAAGAAAAATTAAAAATATATTTATATTTGAGTGAATTAAATACACAATTATTTGATAACAATCGTATAATTTTAAATGAATTTGTATATGTATTTATTTTATTATGGTTGTATAAAATAGTATTAATTAAATAATTATTATTTTTAAAGTTGATTAAACCATAATTGTTTATCTTGGATACACTTCTAATACAATAATTAAACATATTTTTTAATGAATCGTTCGTTGAATGTAGTGTTTGATTTATATAATTATAATAAAGTGATACAACAAATAAATTGTTAACTTTAGATATGAATACTATGGAAAATAATATGATTAATAATTTAATTAAATTAAAATATACATTTAATAAATGTAAAAGTAAAATATTTACAAAATATAAATTAAAATTATTTAAAAAATAATCTCTATAATAACGTATTAACGATCATTTAATGTAGTTGTATTTATATATTTCTCATATAGTTGAATGAATAATAAAACAAATATATTTAAAGTTATATAATATCTACATTATATATAATACATATTATTATTTGCTAACATATATGTATTCTATTAAAACAAATTTATTTTAAATTTAAATCACGATTTCAATCATATATTTCAAAATATCAAGAATAACCCAAGATTGTAGATTATATAAAATATCCACAATAATTAAAATATTTCCAAAACTTATTATTTTTAATATTTATTTTCATATTTATAAATTATGACTTTTATCAAAGCGTCTTTGCTTTTATTGTGTAATATCCCAATATAAGTCAGGGTTTACAATATACAAACACTATAGCATTAGGGGCGCAGGAACAAATGGGGGAGGGGGTTCGTGGGTGTCCGGACCCCCCCATTTATAAATAGGGGTGGGGGACCGGAAATCCCTGTTGCGAGTCAATTTTAAAAATAATTTAATAATTTGTTAATAATTTAGACAATTTAATGTTAGTAGCGATTATTAGTAAAATAAACATTATAATATTTTAATTTTAATAATTTTGTAGTCACAATATTATCAATACCTTATATAATTATATAAAAACGTTGATAAACCCATCCAGCCATATATAGATGTATTAAAATATATGTTTATATGGGGGATAGGAAATGTAGTGTAGCCGGCGAAATCACAAGGAGTGGGACTATAGACGTGGCTATATCAAAAATACTATAAACGCTAATTCGATTATATAATATTGTAGATAGTTTTTATATAAAGTTATTTTATTTAATTTGAATATTTATCTTATAGTTATTTTATGTGCATGCGTGACTCGTGTTTATTTAAATGTTACACGTAAATAGATAGGTGGAAATAGGTGGTCTTTTTAAAAAGTTATTGGTCAATGAATATTTAATATTTTTAATTAATTTTTAGTATAATATATTCACAACATATAGCTCTAATTTATTTGTATTATTAAAAAATCTAAAATGAACCTAATATATATTAAAAATAAGATAAATTAAGTCTGAATAATTATCTATTTAATATATGATAATGTTACTAATATTTTTAAGTTGAGTATATTATTTATCTAAGCCAGGTATTCAAAGCTCAATTAAGCTCGAGTTAATCTCAGGATTTTTACTCGAGTATTTCTTGATTTTGTCAACTTTTATACTCTAGTTTGACCAGAGTAAAATCTTTAGTTTTTCTCGAGATTACACAAGTTTATCTCAAGATTATCTCGACTTTTACAAAAGTTTTTCTCAAGATTATCTCGACTTTTACACAATATTTATCTCAATATTATCTCGACTTTTAAACAAGTTTGTCTCAAGATTTATACAAGTTTATCTCGAGTTTTTGTCAAGATTATCTCGACTTTTACACAAGTATTTCTCAAGATTATCTCATCTTTTACACAAGATTTATACAAGTTTATCTCAAGATTATCTCGACTTTTACACAAGAATTTCTCAAGATTATCTTGACTTTAACATAAGTTTTTCTCAAGATTTATACAAATTTTTCTCAATATTTCTCAATATTTATACAGTTTTCTCCAAATGCATTCAAATTATTCTCATGTTATCTTTATTTAAGCATTACATTACCATTATTAATCTTATATTTAAATATTAAATGAATAGAAATTAATATTTATATATATTAATAATTTATATAATATTTATTTATATCTAGATAACATAAATAATTGAATACAATAAAAAAAAATAAAAATATATTTTTTTTGAATTGAATTAATGATTGGAGCTGCGTAACCTTATTACAGTTTAATATTGAAGATATATGATTTTAACATGGAGATATGAGATATTTTGAAACTTCGATTTATCTAATTAAGAATTATTTGTTATGTTATTTCTTTAATTATAATTTGAATTATATATTTTTCTTTTAAAAAAGTGATCGAAATACTAAAAAATTAAATGTTATCTTAATTGTATTCTATGATAATCTACACCCCTAATAAATAATTACCTGACATACACTATTGTGACTATTCCATTCTGAAACCCACATTTACTGTGTTTTCCTTTCCCACTACTGAGATTTATAATCTTATTATCTCCAAATATTATTCATTTTCGGAACCCCCTACCTCTACAAACTCTGAAAAATCTCTCCTCGACAATTGCACCAATATTCATTGATGAATCCCTTATAACTGGTATCATCCTTTCAGACTTAAAATACTCTATTATCATCCCTTTGATAAAAAAACCCAAACTTGCCTGCAATACACTCTCTAACTACATACCCATATCTCAACTTCAAATTCTAACTAAACTACTAGAGAAACTAATCTACAAACAATTAATATTCTACCTTACTGATAACTATATACTTGATCCTCAGCAAATTTGCGCTTAAGCGCCTTCAGAAAAGTACACAGTACAGAAATGACTATACTCTACTACTCGACGACCTACTTAAATCCATTGACAACGACCTCCCAACACAACCACTACTTCTATACCTCTCTCCAGTATTTGAAACCATTAAATTAGATTTACTTATCTACAGACTAAAACTAATTGGAATTGAAAATACTGTATTACTCTGGTTTTCCAATTACATCACTAACAGAATCTATAGCACTACATTTAACAAATCATGATTTATAAGTTCACTATATAGTGCACTATAACCAAAACGCAAATTCATCTTTGGAGTACCTCAAGGATCGCCCATCTCCCCTATACACTTCTATATTTACCTACTCACTCTTAGAAAACTTATTAAATCCTTTCCTTCCATAAAATACAATATTTATGCAGACAAGATTGAAATTCACGCCGATTATCACATTCATCCAATATTCACATTCAATCCTATCTAACTACTATAAATAACTGGCTCACCAACAACTATGTTCTACTTAACCCCACTCAAATAGTACTTATGAATTATTCACCTGCGAACTCCATTCCCACATAAATATTCCCATAAATGTACCTAGGTCATACTTTAATCCCTCCTTCTACTACAACCAAATATCTAGGCATCCACATAAATGACAAATTAATATTCAATAAACACATATCAACTTTAAAAGCTTCCACATTCACCCATCTATTAACTATTAACAAAATACGCCCTTACATCACATCATCCACCGCACTAACTAAAACACATACTTTAATTCTGACTCGACTACACTACTACATATATGGTATTCCTAAACTTCTGTCGTCTCATAATACATATTATACAACCATTTTCCGCTTAACTAATAGATCACTTAGACTAATCTACCGACTAAAAAAAACTGACTATATTGTATACACTACAAGCAGAGCTGGGCACGATATTCGAAAAATGTATAATAGATACAATTACAATTACACACTTTTTTCCTATAATAGATACTACTACAATTACTTTAAAAAAAATCATAGTAGATACAATTACAAATACATAATTTTCTTAGTAGATACATCTTAGTAGATACAAATACATTATAATTATATACAATGTATATAGTATATAGATATACATTATATGCATATATATTCATCGATGTCGATTTGAAAGTACATATCAAGGAACATTAAGGGGGTATCCTACTACAAGTATGTTAACTTTAAAACTATTTTCTATAAAGTTAACTATAATTTTACTGGGAAACCCACTTACTTTCCGGCAACTTGCCTGAAATATAATAACTTTATAGGGTGTCCTATTACAACTTGATAGAAAATGGTTTTAAAGTTACAATATTTCCGGTAAGTTGCCGGAAAATCTTGTAGATGGATACCCTTTTATACGGAAATAATGTCAGGAAATATTTTATAGAAAGTTATTTTCTAGCAATTTGTAGTGGGATTTGTAATGGCCCAACCTAAATTAATATCCATTCTATATTCCTATTCCGATTAAACAACCCGATTCCCTTTATCTATTAATTGTTCTCGATACTACACCACGCCACCTACGATCCTCTAAATATACGTCTTGTTGAACTATCTTTCGTCAGAAAAAAACTTTTGAAGCGTCGCTACTCTATTTGCGTCAGCCTCCTTTGGAATCAACCCAGTCAACACCACCAATACCTCAACTGAGTACGTCATAATCCCTGTATGCTATTACTCGAATATTGTTGTCTTTTTATGTTAATAATACAGTGCAGTAATCTAATAGAAAATATCTGTTTTGAAATTATCGATTTTTCACAAATACACTAAGATTGTAAATATTAGAGGAAAATATAATATAGAATACGTTATGCCATATTGATAATCATATAAGTTATAATATATTGATTAGGTAGTAATATAACCTAGGTTAATATACTATAGTAGCTATAGCTAGTAATATATTGAAAAGTATTACACCGAGGAATGAATTTTACTTGATACTATATATAGTATCCAGTATAGTATAATATATTATAGGTATACCTAATAGTGTCTTTGTGCGGTAAGAATGATTACCATATATGGTTTATATAGGCATGCTTATTTATGTTAAGGGTAGAGTATATTTGAAGGATTTAGGTTATCATTTTAGAAGAGTTCATCTGTAAATAAGTGTTAAATAATAAAAATTATCATTAATGTTAACTAATATATTAGTTATATATTACCTATGTATTACGATATATTATTTCACCTATATATATTGTATATATACGGTAGGTATACACCTATATATGATATACCATACGTACAACATAATACAAAAACGACCATAGTTAGAGTTGTATTATAATCAAATCGTTAGAATTGGGTTTATAAACACATTTATATTACTAATTGAAAAGCTAATTTTAATAAAATTTTCGATTTTATTTCGTAATTAACATTTCATCTTGAGCAGACGATTTTATTTAAAATCGAGCATTTCACGAAACACAAAAAGCACAATTACAGGTTCAGCAACCACATCGGGTTATACAACGTTCCAGTCCAAATCACCACTCCCGTCTAAACAATTGCCCCAGTCTAAAAAAGCGCTCCAGTCTAAACCAGCGCTCCGGGTTGAATTATTGCTCCGGTTTGAACCACCGCTACGAATTAACACACACTGCAGGTCACTAAATGGCGGCTAAACACGACTGTTTCGTTTCAGCTCCGGTAGATATGAAGGACATCGAGGACGTACCCGGTATCGATGAGGTCATCGGTTGTCGATTACGTAAGAAGGTTAGCCAACGCGCGCGCACACACACACATACACACACACACATACACACACACATACACACACCTTCACAATACACATTACATATTGTATTACGCGTGATATTCTTAAGGTGTGGTTTTGAAGCATGGAAAGTAGGACAATGGATAGATGGATATACTGACGATACACTATTGTTGCATCTATAGATACGTATACGTATTCTTATACAAAATGTATCAATGTCCGTTCATTTGATAATCTCGCAACCATACATGATACACAAAATATCTTTTTAACCATCTTAATGGGGTCATATGCTATTATAGTCAATAAGTCACATCCATATTACATAATAATACTATATGCCTATTTTTCATATATTTTTACACGGTTAGTTATATTATAACATATATTTGCTGTCGCATCACCCTTAAAGGGCTGTTCACATGAGAAATTTATTCATGCAATCGGCTGTAAAAATTGCGCAAATGTCCTACATTACTTTTATGCGTCCTTTGATAAATATTTGTATTAGAATATTTACGTAGTTGTTGAGGAAAACACACGCGTATACAAACGAGTAAGGACGAGTAATGAAAGCTGACAAAATAAATAGTTGCGCAAATCACAGGAATAGCTCACGTGAACAGCCCTTAACATCGTATACGTGCAGACACTCTTACCGCACACGCTCATACGCGAGCATACACACACGCGTACACTACAACGAGTGTTGCTATTTATTCCGCTAGGGGTACGGTAAGGCGTTCATTCTGCTGGGAAGATACCTGGCTCTAGGACGGGACGAAGAGGAGTTCATGTGCTGGCTGTGTAGGACTGTAGGCACTAATGCCAGACAGGTTACCCGTTATAGTATACGTACTGTAGTGAAACTACGATACTATGTATATATACCATGCTACGTATAGAATAACAGTTAATTATTAATTATATATAATACTTATAATAATAATAATATAATACTAATATTTATTAGAAGAATTTACATTTTTTTCCTTTAATTTACAAGTATAGTTACAACTATATATATATATATATATATATATATATATATATATATATATATATATATATATATATAATATATAATATTATATATATATATATAATTTGTCCTCCTAAGGCGCTTCTCTATATATATATTTCTTCATTCTTCTACCTTACATTAAGTAATTAGGCCTCATATTCACTTAACGTTAACTCGTTCTGACGGAGATTTATTCTACATCTGCTTACCTCAATCGTTCCCCAAATTCGAAAAAGCGCAATACTATTACACTGTATCACCACTAAATAATGCTATCTAATTATCTACGGTTTAATTAATTCTTACATTAACTTCATCAGTAGCCTTAAATATAATACATTTTCTCTATAAGTTCATTAAGTGTAATGTATTTAATATTTTTTCGATCCCCACTATTGTTAATTTATATTTTTATTTGGTGGATTCCTTTCATCCCATCCAGGAACTTAGATGAAGCTTTCACTTATTTAACCATATATGGCTCTAATATCAATATATAATAATATATGGCTATCATGAGGACATGAACATTCATGTTAAGTCATCCATAGTTTTAACGAGCATCGATCATTTATATACACTTATATATATGTGTTTATATTATTATATTTTACGTTGATTTATATACATCAAAATATGATTTATTACTTTCGGCCTACATAAATGCTATAGTATACTATATGTATACTATAGGTATATGATTTAGGTTATACACTACATATTATACATATTATATGAGTATATTTATTTCAATAGAATCATTAGCATTATTAAGATATTACAATAGATTATTATAATAATCCGAGATTTAAATAAATTAATTATATATTAATAAATATTTTCTGTATAATAATAATAATGTAATCCGAGTGAGTTAAGCTGTAGTATATTAACATCGTATTGTGTACTAGTTGCTAATAGTAGCTACTATAGTGGTATATTTTAGCTACTATTATGGTATACCATGGACAGTTGATGTCCTTGCTACTATATCGTGTTTACTTATATTCAATAATGCAATACTACACGTGTATTTATACGTGGGTAGTATGTGAATATATCTATGGTAAGTTGTGTTGGGACGTTCATGTTAGGTAAGATATTTCATGTATGAATGTCTATAATAATTGTAATATTATAAAAAAAAAACAAATTTATATGACGTGTAACCAAACATATATATATATATAATATATAATATATATAATAAAAATATTAATAATAATAAAACGTATGCACACACTATGGTTATCGTAACATTACATTACACTATTATGTAATATTACACCATGATGTAATGTTACACTATAGTGAAACGTTACGTCACATTCTTAGTTTTTATTTACATGTATTTTTTATTTATTTATTTTAATTTATTATGAGATATATATATATATATATATATATATATATATATATTTATTATACGAATGTGTATATTATTATAATATATAGATACGTGAATTATAGAATGGCTTCGAAACTTTCGAATCGAAAGCCTCTTTTAGTTATATTTAATAATATTCATTATCATCATCGTCATCATAATTATCATCATCATCATTATCACCACCATAATTTTCATCATCATTATCACCACCATAATTTTTATCATCATTATAATTGTCATCATCATATTCATCATTATCAGCATCATCATCATCACCACTACCATCATCATCATCATAGTCATTAATATTAGCATTATCATCATCATCATCACCACTATTAACATCATCATTATCATCATCATCATTATCATCATCATTATCATCATCATTATCATCATCATTATCATCATCATTATCATCATCATTATCATCATCATTATCATCATCATGATCGTCATCATCACCAGCACTAGCATCATCATTATCTTCACAATAATTGTCATCATCATCCCCGCCACCCTCATTGTCACCACCACCATCATCATCATCATCATCATCACCATCCTCATCCTCATCACATACAGGCATCTGATTGTTGTTTCGCCTTCACCTGTTGGTCTCTAAAGTTCATGAAGAACTAACCGGATACCGCTTCCGAGAACGATAAGACGACATACCTGGCGATGATTGACGTGACATCGTCTAGGTCAAAGATTACAGAATACGTTCTCGATTCAGAAAATAAATACAATCACGTGATGACATGTTATTTACTCTTGCCACGCCCCTCGCTACACCAGTTACCATTATAGTGTATTGTATAAATACTATATATATATATACTAAGAAGTATGCCTATTATATAGTACTTATTATAATTATTATTTTGATAGTATTAACCATTTCGATAATATATATAAATATATATTATAGTGATTTTGAGCTAGGCTAATAAGGTGCGGAATGTAAAAGTTGCGATATTTTCTATTATAATAGATATCATTTATATGTTAAATAATCAATGAATAATTTAACATATAAATAATAATGTTATTTTACGCTGCAGACTAGGTACGATACATTTCTCTTTTACTTTAATTAATAGAGTTAATAGTGGTAGATAATATATATATATATATATATATATATATATATATAATTATATAGTAAGTAAAAGTACGTATGGTGTTTATTTCGTGGTTTTTTAGTGTGTCTATAGACATCTATAGTTCTATAGAACGGAAATACTATCATCAATAAAGGTCATTAGTTATAGCTAATTGTATACATATACCTAATTTAATGGTATATATAATATTATAATAGAATATAGTCATTATTTAATTATAAATAATTGGAATTTATGATGACTTTTATCTCAAAACTAGTGAGGTACAATACATGATCGATATTTAAATATTAGCCGGAGTTATTCTTATTTCTAATAGGTATTATTCTATACTATCATTAGCTTGTAATTCCTTACTAAATTGTATCAAATTAGATTTATTTATAAAATATATATTTAAATGTATATATAATATAAATTAATCAAGATTTATTAAAAAGAAAAATAAAGAATAATATGAAATAATACGATAGTAATATTATAGTATACTAATATATATATATGTATATATTATAGTACTAGAGATAGTATTTGTTACTAGTACTATTGTACTATATTATATTCTATGTACCTAATATTCTAAAAAAAAATTCTCAAATAATGCAGTTTTTTCTAGTATACTAATATATATATATTCCTTTATTATTATTAGATTTATTACGCTATATTATTATTATTATTAGCCTATAGGCTAAGTATACTTATTATGCATAATAAACTAGCCTAGATAATTGCATATTAAGTATACGCTATATTAATAATGTATGTATGTAGAACACGTAATCCCCTAACTAATAAAGTCTACAATTACCGACCTTCTCAAAAGGCGAGTTATTCTCATATTTCACTATCTGTAAGATGTAAATAAAATATTAAATATATATGAAATCATATAGGCTTACACCTTATATTCATATATATATATATATATATATATATATATATATATATATATATATATATATATATATATATATACACACACATAGGACAGTAATAACAGTATATATCAGATTATACTCGTCAAATATAGTTTAGGTTATTAGAATAGTATTTATTATTTGGATTGATTTTATCATGAAAACTATATATTGAGAGGTGGGTTATTTTTTAATTTATATTTATTTTCGTATACGAAATATGAAATATATTTCATATGCATGCTGATATATTAATTAGTATATATTATAAAGTTGATAGTGATATATTATACATGATATATGATATATCATATATGAATATTGTATATTATAGTATTATATAAGATTATTTAGTTTAACATTTTATTTGTTGAACATATATTAATATATTTATTGTCAGTATATTTTAGAAATTATTTTGTTTTCTTATTAATTTTTATGAATTCGTATTATTCTGGTGACATTAATCTTGTATATATTTCCACATAAAATATTTTCATCCAGTAGTTATGTAATACAATTAAAGTATACAAATTTAAATAAATAGGAATTTTTTATATAATATTTCCTATTAAATATATTGAATAGGGATACCTATTAAAAATACATATCAATGTATACCTAACCTATCTTACCACAATTAAGTAATATATATATATATATATAATTAAGTTGGAATTTACATTAAAACGTGACTGAATCATTATATTTGATTTCACATACATATGGTAAATAATCATTGGTTTGATTGACATTTAGATACGGAGTGATTAACCCGATATGATTTACGTGTAATATGTTTAGTTTAATTCACGGTCTTTAAAATAAAAATATTTATAAACAAATTGTTATGAATTTATAATTTATAAAAATGTATAAAAAATGTTAACGTTCAGGTGTACTTATTAATATGTAAACGATAAGCTACGGCGATTATTCTCGCGAATTTATTAATATTCGCGAATAATCGTGGTTTTTTTTGGATCAAACCATGGTTATATGGTCATATGGTCATATGCATAGAGCTATAGAGAAATAGAGTGGTAATACCCAATTCCTGGCAGCGTAAGCCAATGCGGAAAGCGGAAATCTAGCTCCAAGGTCAACTTAAAAATATAGGAGTAATATTAATATATGTATATGCATGTATGTATGTATGTATGTATACATATATATGACATTACCTATGCCATGACCTCGGGTGGTCGTAGGCCCTACAATGTAGGGGCGTCATAATGCATTTTGAAACAACTTCTCGCAATCTACTTCATCGCCTGACAACCAGGATATCAGGAAATTAATGATATCAGGATATTAATGATTCGTAAGCATTCAATTGACTAATTATGCTACGTTATGTTGCCACCGCTTACGCTAACCACCACGTGTGCGACTACCTTTCACTGTACCTCACTGTAGTATAGTCTTAGAAAGTCCTGTTGAACATGTTACGTTGTCCGTAACATTTTAGTTTTCTTTTCTTAACTTAGAAAGTACTTCATTGTATTGGCCAATTTCTAGATTTATTATGATCCTCACTCTCATTAATAATATGATCCGTGTAATTACTATAATGGAATCTTCTGAAACAGCATCTTTCCATTGCTTGGATTCTGCGCTGCAGATCTGCTGTAAGTGTCCAGATTTCACATGAATAAAGAAATATGGATCGAACAAGTGAGCGCATTAGACGGATTTTTGATTTTAACGCGCCTTTCCATATACGGATTGATACAATATATTGTTTTCAATTTCGTTAATATAACTGTTACTTGTGCAATTCTTCTTATTATTTCAGGCTTCGAACCTTCTACGCTTATTGTGGCACCTAGCTATATGAAGTTCTGGACTTCCTCTATAGAATAGCTATATATAGCTATTAATATTATTATTCCGCTATATATAGCTTGATT
Organism: Osedax fenrisi; assembly: GCA_964019155.1. Taxonomy (NCBI): domain Eukaryota; kingdom Metazoa; phylum Annelida; class Polychaeta; order Sabellida; family Siboglinidae; genus Osedax; species Osedax fenrisi. The sequence continues at coordinate 56,443,531 of OZ025241.1, read as the reverse complement.
GTTCACTTTAATACTGGTAATAACTCCGTCTGGATTGTACTTATTATTTTGGTTTTATCAACATTAATTTCCACTCCAGAGTCAATGCTTTCTCTCTCCACTAGTTATCGAAGTTCCTCCTCACTGCCAGAAAGACTATCAATATCGTCTGAGTCAAATCTAAGATTTGTTATTGTTCTGCCTCCTAGAGTGCCAATATGACCATCCAGAGCATCTGCCATTCTTCGTTCAAGAAATATGTTAAACAGAGTGGGATATAACAAATATATATATATATATATATATATATATATATATAATGTATGTACCAATTTATCTTCAGAAGCTATAGTATGAGTTCTGGTGAAAATTAAGTTAGATTTTCGTAGTCATATTTTTACTTACTTTTTAATTAAGAAATATTCTTCGGTCGTGACTCTTTTATTGTATTATTTATATTTTATTATTACCTATTAGGAATTTATATAAGTAAATATGTAAATAATATATTTAATATATTTATATATGGATACATTTAAAACTGACTATGTGGCTCAGTTGGATAATGCGTCATACACACAAGCAGTAGGACACGGGTTCAAGCCCCGTCAGGACCATTATCATATTTTATAAAATATGTCTTACAATAATATTTAGAAATGATCTTATATAATTATGTATAAATAAATGATCAGCTCTAGTTAAAACCATGGATACCTTAAAATGATAGTGGCTTCGAAGGGACATTAGAGCCATATATGATTATAAGTGAAAACTTGATCTAAATTCCTGGATAGGATGAAATGACTCCACCAAAATAAAATAACAATAACAATATAAAAATATAGGTATTTTTCAATATTTATCCTACATTAAATAAAATATAAAAGTTAAATTTTAATTTGTATACAATACATACTATTCTCCTATAGTTATAGTATACAGTAATTGTTTATCATTAGAAAAAGTAAATACTTATATGATTATTACAAGTTAGTAATTAACTACATTTATATATCTATCAACTGATGCATTAGGATTTGGTTGCATTATATCAAATATTCTAGTCAGCTAATAATAGTTTGGATATGTTATCTATATTTATAGAGAAATTATTATTAATATCTAAAAAATATAATCATTATAGATATCATATCCATCTTAAAATACTAATGAAAAAATGTCATTACCTACATATATGTTCCCCTACCTAGGGGAAAGTGGACACCTAATACAGACACTTTAACACTAAATGGTCTTAACATTTTATAACTCAATATATTTATTCAAAAATTACAATATATTAATATTATATGATTATGGATATTATTGTGATTTTAAAATTGTATTTAATCTTTTTATTCAATAGATAACGGGAGTGTCCGTATTCGGTACCCATTGCATAATACGGAAATCCTGTGTTATAATACGGATACCCTATATACCACTATATCAACTATATATTATTTAAGAACTAATCAGATAAATTACAATTAAATTATTTATAATTAATGTTATGAATAATTTAATATAATTTAATTAGAAATTGATTTATTAATTTTTATTATTTTATTAGTAATACAAGTTAAGTATAATATAATATAATATAATAAATGGATTTGTGGAAATCGACCCTGACAATATATTATATGTATAGGCTAATATATAATGCCTACAGTAATATATAGGGCCTACAGTAATATATAGGGCCTACAGTAATATATAGGGCCTACAGTAATATATAGGGCCTACAGTAATATATAGGGCCTACAGTAATATATAGGGCCTACAGTAATATATAGGGCCTACAGTAATATATAGGGCCTACAGTAATATATGTAGGGCCTACAGTAATATATAGGGCCTACAGTAATATATGTAGGGCCTACAGTAATATATAGGGCCTACAGTAATATATAGGGCCTACAGTAATATATGTAGGGCCTACAGTAATATATAGGGGCCTAAACAAAATATAAGACATATATTTGCATGTGATATATCACATGCAAAATGAATGCAACCTGAATTACTTCGGAAATAGAGTATTACAAATTAGAATTTGCTTCCAACTAATTTACATCCCTCAAATCAATATTTGGTTTCCGTGACCCCTTGGGTCAAATGAACTTCGATGATTACATCTCATTTTTTAAATATCATCATATTATTGTTCATATATCTTTATTTTTTAATTCTTGTTTTCTCATAAATAGGATGATAAATGATGATAAATGATGATAAATATTATAATTGTTGGTTTAGCTTCGTCTTTGTGCCATACTTGTGATACGTGCATTATCTTTTTGCTATCTGTGATATATCTCGGGGAGTAGGTATTTCATTTTACCGGTAGAATATTTCTATATATATATATATATATATTTGGTGTAGTCCTTGCATCCCATCCAGAAACTTAGATGAAGTTTTCACTTATAACCATATATGGCTCTAATGTCCCTTCGAAGCCGCTCTCATGTTAAGGCATCCATGGTTTTAACGAGATCCCATCATTTATTTATACACAATTATATAAGATCACTTCTAAATAATATTTTAAGACCCATTTTATAAAATTAATGAATGGTCCGGACGAAGCTCGAACCCGTGTCCTACAGCTTGTGTGTCTGACGCCTTAGCCACTGAGCCACACAGGCAGTTTTTTTATATATAAATTCTACTGATTCTATACAATTCACATTCCTATAGGAATTGGTCGCCCACCAGAAATGCGAGTCATCGCAAGTCATAGTTTAGGGTTCAACATATATTGAATATTTGAAATATTTGTTTTATATATATTTAATCAAAGACATCTACGACCTATATTATACATTTGTGTATTACTTTTTTCTAATGTATAATTATAAGTTGATTTTTTCCAAATTTACACAATTGTGTATTACATATTAGTTATATACGCTTTAAATGTGAAGTCTTTATATACACCAGGTCGGGTATTTCTATATAATTATTTACTCATAGTCTATATTATTATATAATAATATATATTTACTGTTATTATAATATTTTATATTGCTATATAGTATGTAACCTTTTAATAATATACATATATTAATTATATACCAATCATATATTAATTATATAGTTTATATATAGAACAAGTTATATATATATAATATAATATTTTGTTATGCTTATTTCTATTTTAGTTAATTATTTTTTGAATTTACTATTTTCAGATACTTATAGAATATTTAGAATATATTCTGAATATTTTATAAATATATTCTATTATACAATATATCATAAACAAACTGCCATAATATCTCCTATTCTAAAACAAAAACAAAACATAGACCCAAACTCCCATAGCAATTATCGCCCGATCTCCTACCTACCCTTATTAAATAACATTTTTAGAAAGAATTGATTCCAACACAATATCAATGTATTATGTAGTATATAACACTCCACTATATCAATATATTGATATAGTATATAAGTATACAGTATATAATATATTAAACTCCTCTATATCACTTATTATTTGTGTCTGTGTTATATGTATTATTAAATTGTTATCGTATTATTATTATCTTATTATTATTTTCTTCCCGAACGAGCGAAGGGATGTACATGGTCCTATTTTAGTGCCTACTTAAACGTATATCATCATCATCATCACAATTATGAATAACTAATATGTACCTATAGGTGTATGTAATATATATATATATATATATATATATATATATATTGAATATATAAAGAATATAAACTTATAAATTATTTACTATTTATAATTGTATTATTTTTAATTAATTTTTTCTTTTATTACATTTATATATTTATATGTAAAAAAAAGTAGAATAAAGATGAAATTTGTTTTATTTTTGTATTTAGTTGAATCTTAATCCATACATTTGTAAAAAAACAGAAAGTTGATATACTATGGGTGTTTATGATTTATGAGTTGATGATTTATTTTAATAATTTAATTTTTTACTCTATTTATTGTTCTACTATTCCTCGTAATATTAAATGGATGTAAGACTCTATAATCTCTAATTCTTCCTTCACTTAGGTAATTGCCAAATCTAATTTGATTATTTTATATATATATATATTATTATAGATTGCGATCTCATATGAATGTTAACATATAAATAAAATGAAAGTTAAGGTTTTATATTAAAATTTTTATATATAAATTTATTTTGAAATCAAATCAAAATATTCTCAAATTACAAAAATAAACTTTAAAAAAAACAAAATTAATAATCATCAATGGTAACAATGTAAATAATGACTTATTAATAAATATTATTAATATTGATAAATATTACGAATATTTAAATAAATAAATTTTAAACCGATCAGTTTTTCAGATCTCATATAATACACGAGGGGTAGTTATAACTTCAGTTATCATAATATATACGTATATGTATTAAAGTATATATATATATATATATATATATATATATATATATATATATATATATAAGAGTATAAATCAATACATAATTAATAATAATAGTCATATATAAATGAGTAACTATTTGAATATATAAAAGACACAATGCAAATAGGTGATATATAATACAAATTTAATTGGGTAGTCGTGAAATATGAGTATTACAATTATATTTCATATAATTATAATATATATACTTATTATATATATATATATATATATATATATTTACAAATATTATTCAATCATTAGAATCAGATTCATCCGCCACTGCTATCCGTGAGCATATCGCATTCTATACCGCTAGTCAGCGAAGTGCAATCGTCGACGTACATCGACACGCTGTCAATCACGACCGAGGGGGGCGTGTTTAGAGCGCTTTCGACCAGCCTCTTGTCCTTGAGAATTCGTCTGCCTTTAGCGGTGCAGTAGCAGATCACGCAGAACGACACCAGTATGCTCATGCATATGGCTAGCAGGCCTATAGCTCCTATCAGCCAACCGTACCGGGTTTTGTTGTTTATAGATTGAAGTCTTGCTTGCTGCGAAGTAAAAAATACATTATTATCTAATATCGATCTCTAAACAAACCTAGGGGAAAGTAACCGAATACGGACAGTGCCCGAATACGGACACTATCGGTATCTCAGAAACCATAAATCCTACAAAAAAATGTTTAATTAATAAAATATTCATAATCATATAAATAGTCTAAAAAAGTATTTTTTATTTTTTTATTATTCAAAATATTGCTGATATATCCAATAAACTGATTTTTTTATTACGATTTTAAATTTATCAAAAAAAAATTCAACTTAAAACCTTCTCAAGTATATATAAATGTATTAATATAAAATATAACAATATATTATTAAAAACTAAAACATTCTAAAAATTGTATTTTTAATTTCTATATTTTTTATCAAATATTCATTAAGTTATAAGCATATATCTAGATATAATATAAGTTCCTAATACGGACACTCTAAATGTCTTAATATGGACACCCTATAACCAATCAACGCACAGCGTATGAACTATTCGGATTTTCATAAAAAATCGCGTGCGTTATAATATGAATACTACCAATAAAGCTAATTCTAAAAAAAATTATATTTAGACACTTAAATTGTATTATTAATTAAAAAATAATAAAAATAAATAAAATATTAACTAATTAAATTACAATATATTTTTCATAAAATTAATTATAAATAACGTAATTGTAATTTGTCTGATTGATTCATCAATAATATATAGTTTATCTAGTGGTATATAGGGTGTCCGTATTATAACACAGGGTGTCCGTATTCGGACATGGGTACCGAATACGGACACCCCAGTTATCTATGGAATTAAAAGATTAAATAACATTTTTAAATTACAATAATATCTATAATCATATAATATGAATATATTGTAATTTTTGAATAAAAATAACGAGTCATAAAAAGTTAAGTCCATTTATTGTTAAAGTGTCCGTATTAGGTTACTTTCCCCTATATCGAAATATTTCAATATAAATCACGAATTAATAATATTTTTATCCCTAACAAGACATAAGTATCTAAATAAAATTATTTTAGATATCTAAAATGATAAATATGTTATTTTTGTTATTTAATTATTTTTATTTTGTCGAAATTATTTCATTCCATCAATAAACTTAATTGAAGTTTTTACATAAGTAATACTTATAAACAAATGGCTCTAATATATGTTAGAAGCCGCTCTCATGTTAATGTATTC
>OZ025241.1:56397362-56427362 GCA_964019155.1 Osedax fenrisi | reverse complement strand
AAATATTTAAAATATATATTAATACAATATTTCATGTACAAGAGTATTTAATTGAAATAATTAAAATAGGTAATCCATTAATCTCAGAAGTCAATGTTGAAGGTAATCACAAGAGGCTATATATCATTATAATGACATGCATGAATAATATCAGATAATAGACCGGACTATTGGTTGGTGAAACTTAGAGAATATCATACAATAGTAAAATATGGAAAACATATGTATTATACGTGACCTAGCTCTTTTTGACCTTCAGCTAATGAACCAAGGTTACGATACATAGGTTATACTTTTATAATAGATCAAATATTGTATTTATAAATCAATAGCACGTGCATTGCATATTAACTATAGTATACTATTGTTATTAGGATGATGTCTCGTGAAAATAGCTAACAAAGTATTGATCTAAAGAACAATAATAATAATAATACTAATAAAATAATAGTAATCATAGTAATAATAATAATACTAATAATAATATTTATTAGAATAATTTATATTTATTTTCTGTTATTTTCTAGTTTATGATAGTGATATGATTGATCTATAGATAAAGTACACTTTAACATTGCTACAACATAATATATAAGCATGCTCATTTACTATTATCGATACCCGTAATAATTATTAATCAAACTAAATACCCGGTTTAGCAATAACTACCGACGTACCAGTATTTAGTTGTTGTAACCACTACGCTAAATTATTACGTAATAATTACGAAGAAGTAGCAGCTTAATTACGCAATCAATGGAGGGATGGTGGCGCCATCGGTCAGCGGTTGGTATTAGCACCGTACAGGTCAAGCAGCGGTTGTACAACGGCGGTCTAATGAGATACGTGACCACATCAATAGATGTGGACAACGGCCGGAATCGAGTGGTCGGAGAGGTCGCAATCGAGTGGTCAACTACTCGAGTGGGCAAGGTTAATCATCGCGCATTGTTATGCAGGAGGGAGGTTATCGATCGCACCGACAATATTCGCCCATTACGCGGGCGACCCGGTGTCCCGTAATAAAACGACTCCGAATATCGCATGACAAAAATACACTAACGAATCGCTTTTAATTTACTAGTACCTAAATATATTTCGTTTAAAAGCAACTGAAATGCATGTTTTAGAAAAAGTATACTCGTAAGTATTTTTATACATACTAGGCATTAACCTTTTACCTAGATGGCGACATGAATGACATTATACCCCCCCATGACATTATACCCCCCCAGAACTATCGCATACCCCGTGGTTACCGTGGTAACACGAGCGTACGATATATCGTAAGTAATGAACGTACCGGACCGTATTACAGTCAACTCTCGATATCTCAGAAACTCAGATAACTCAGACTGCTTACAAATTTAGATACGTGCATGACTTATTCGATATATCAGCGATATTTATTCGGTCCCTCGAGTTCTGATATATCGAGAGTTAACTATTGGCGTTACGGCCGGACAGGGGTGAAATCGTGTGTGGTCTAAATAGCATCGTGATTACGTAACGAGTTCACACACCGTAGAGGGCATTCGTAGCGCCAAGGTCACCGTAGCGATCACACTATAGTGCATTAATCACATCACCCTGTTTAGCGAAGTAATGCATTGTGGGTAAGTACCTGTCAGCATTCTTATACAAATTATAGCTATCTACAGCTAGCTACATCTATATATAACTAAATATATATTATTATATATATAAATATATATATATATATATATATATATTTATATATATAATAATAATAATAAAATCAGATTTAGCAATTGCCAGGGTGAAGGAAGAAGCAGAGCTTATAGAGTCTTTCACCATTTTAAAATAACGATGAGAAATAAATCATATAGGAATATATTTAAAAATAGGAAATAGTAGAATAATAAATAGAGTACAACATTCAAATATTAAAATAAATCATCAACTCATAAAGCACAAACAACCATAGCAAATATTTGTATAAGGAAAGATATAAAATTCACGCTAAATCGTGTAATTCTATTTTGTATATAAAAACCAACAGCGCCACCTATATAATTTTAATTTTCGGAACTATGTGTTATTTATAAAGTAAATTCGTATCTAACTATATACTTTTAAAATTAAAAATAATATTATTTAAATTAGTATTATTATTATGAAAACTAAGTGTTCATTACTAATATATAACACACCAATAAGATATGTTGGTGTTAAATGCTATAAATATCTATATGGCGAGTAAAAGCTAATTTATATTGCATGTAATTTAATAGAGCAATGCACACATTGTAGTATTGAAATCGCGGAAAACCTAAATTGATTTCGATACTGCTGCTAGCAGCGGGATGTATGAACACCAATCACGTTACGTATATAGGAAGTGTTATATATTTGCTTCGCAAAATCTTTTCCCATAGTATATCAACTTTTCGAATGTGGGTTCATCAAGTCCAAAAACTTAGGGAATATACTTTCGCCAATAGTATTCTTCAAATATTACCAGTATATATACACTGATAACAGTTTAGGCCGGCATATTCATCCATACTACCCTATATACATACTATCAGTGATGGGCATAGATCATTTGTTCAGTATCTCCGATCACGACCACGAATGTGAACGTCGCTCCTAACGATCACGATCCTTCATTGCAATGGTAGCTCATGGTGCCCATACTTCACACGCGTTCTCGATCATCACAGCTCACAATGTATGCTATCATCGCCTGTCTTCTATACGCAGTAGGTGATGTTCGTAATGTACATTATACTACAGAGTATCATCTAAAGAAGGCTCTAGAATGAAAATTTCAATATATATATATATATATATATACATATTGGTTATAATGGTCTATCAGAAGTAAACATATACATTTACTTCTGATAGACCATTTATATAGAGAATATATATACTATATATTACTATTAACATAATTGCAAAACTATATAATATATAATTACAATAACAATAATAAACATATTGCTGAAAACATGGAACACATATCAAGGTCGATTAAGGTCACCCAACAGCCGCGTGTAAATTATACGAGAGGCTAAACGATTATTCTAGAATATGGGGCAGGGTCGGGGAGGGTAAGAAGGGTCAGAAGGGTCACGTGATATATGGTTATCGGGTAGAGGACATATAGTCCATGAACATATGTATGTATACCCTGGTGAGGAGGTTTACCCCATGTAGCTAACACTCGCCGCTTAAGGGTTAAGGAGTATTTAGGATGTATACTATCATAAGGTATGCGATGTATATATACCACAACCCTAAACCCTAATGACCCCTTTATGTAACACCCATCGTTAATCTGTATATACACAACGTTATTCTCTCTACATAGCTATAGGCATTACGTAGTAGTTGTATGCTATGTACATACAGGGTATACCCCATAGGGTTTACCGAGCCTACAGGGTATACCCCATAGGGTTTACTGAGCCTACAGGGTATACCCCATAGGGTTTACCGAGCCTATAGTGTATAGATCCACTATAGGGTTTACCCATAGTGTAATGTTACACTATAGTGTACACTAGTATACGACGCACCCGTGCTACATTGTATGTAAACGTGGTACAACGTGTGTGTGTATACAGTTTACACATTGTCCACTGTCGCTACACGTGTATCCGGTTTGTGTATATCCGGTGTGTTTACGTGACGCGTCATCAGTACCGTATACACTCGTAACGGCGTACTCGGTGAACTTTGGCCCCGATAATTCGATACCACCTAGGACATGTCCTTACTTCCGTTAATTAAGTTACGTTGCCGTCACTGAACTATATTTACTTCTTCTTATAGTCTTCTGTCTCGAGTAATGTACATTTCTAGCATATCGACACGTGACATAATGTAATATCATTAATTAATGTTACTATTGGACATTTCATTCTTCGAATATTTATTAGAAATCTATGCTGATATGATAATATCGGGGAGGACAACCATTTTACTCAGGAATATATTACATTTTTAAGGAGGTTGTAAATGTTATGAGTGTTCTTTCACATGAAAAAGTATGATATCTATAGTAGTGGTCTAGGATAGATACCAAGAAAGTTAAATATTATTATCCCAAATAATTTTAATAATAATAAAATATCTATTTTTACTACTAATAGATTTATGTATTTTGTAGATTATAACTTACTTACTTCACTTTAATCGAACTATCGTTCCGCATCTGAATAGCATTCCAATATTCTCTCATCTACATCATATTACGAATCCCATCAATATCATCCATTGTTCAACAATATTAATATTGTTACTACTAATTAGTAGTCCATGAAATGTATCGCTATTCTTCCTCGTTATATTCACCACACGAAGGATCACACCTACCCTACACTGTTAACACTTAGGGTAAAGCGAGTGTATTTGTAGGGTGTAAGTAGTGTCCCCATAGCCGTACACATATTATGGTACAATTTAAATAAATACGATCAGTAACTTAAAAATAAACAAACTGTACCCTAAAGAATGTTAGATGGTTGTACCCTATAGGGTTAATTATAATTATAAGATACCGTGTACCCTAATGTAATTGTATGATATGTACCATAATTGAATTGCATGATATGTAAATATAATAATCACATACCCTAATATTTAACATAGCTGTACCCTACAAATATATTGTACCCTATTGAATTTAAAAGTCGTGTACCCTATTTAGGGTACATAGTCAATTATTATGATACTTTAACGATATGTACCCTATAAATTGAATTCGATGTACCCTAATTTTTAACAGTGTATACATGTAGTATTAAACTATCGCGGCTGTATCATCGTCATAGCGTTTGTAGAGTTCGGCTCATTCGTCTACTATCTATTGTCACTGTAGTCTTGATAGCATGTTATTGTTCTGTATACAGTTCAGTAGGTTCTAGAGTCATGTGATATATAACTCTATTCGTGGGTTGCCCGGTGGGTAATAAAGGAGGGAGGGAGGGAGGTGATTATGCTATACAAATTGTTAGTATTGGTCAATACTAACTATCATATATGATATATTGTATACGATAGAATTTTCTCGATTGTGATTTTAAATATGCTGACTGTTAGGTATTTATTGAATATAGCGCTTCGGAGTCTGTTCAGTTTATAAAGAATTTTCCAGACGAATGCTTTCCGGATTTTAAACTATTTCGACGATGCGGTTAATACTAGTATCAATAATATTAATATTATTATTTAACTTACATTAATATTATTATTATTTTTGTATTATGTATATTATTTTTATTTTATATGAATTATAATTGTTATACTATTTTCCCTTTGATTATATAAATAAACTACTTGCTATAGCACATATGCTATAGATAAGTCATGATTCTTCGCTATTATTTCCAAATTGTGCTGATATATATATATATATATATATATATATATATATGATATTATTATAAATGTTATATTTATATGTATATATCAATTGATATATTAATTAATGATATAAAAACGTTAATATAGTAGATATTCTACACATTAAACCATACAAAATAGTGAGATACTAAAAGTTACTACATAAATAGGTATATACATATGTTTACACGAAATCGTTAACCCATGAAACAAGTGTCATACGTAAAATAAGCGTCTAATACGCCCATACCATAGTATAATAAGCGTATAATACGCCCATACCATATATGGTATTGGTATATACGGTCATACTATACGCGGTATCATATGTAACGTTGCCTTGTATGCATGACTCGTGGGTTGTTAATTAACATGCTGGACTGTAGTGGTCAGTATAGTGGCCAGTGTAGTGGTCAGTACAGTGGTCAGAGAAGTGGTCAGCGCACACACTCACACTCATAGGTGTATCAGCCTAGAACAGCAGCCGCCGCCGTCTACCGGACCTAGTGGTGCTAGTGACCATTGGTTACGTAACGTAAACATTCATCATCACATCGGTTGCTAACTTAGGGCGCGGGGAGTGGGCGGGTGGAGTGGGCGGCTGTTTAGCTTCGTTACACCGCGGCGCATGTACCTACTGGCTTGCCTACTCGTCGTAGTACTGATACACAATTACACTTATAAGACGTGTTCATCTAAACTGAAATATTAACTTTAATTTACATTATATATATATATAAAGGTTTTATAAAAAAATATATCTTAATAGAAACGCATACATATATACATACATATGCATAAGCACAATATAGATATACATATATACAAAATTGTATGACCTATATGTATATACAATAATATATATATATATATATATAAATTTATGCGCAAACATAAAGCATGTCTCGTAATTTCCAATAATATTTGATATTTGCACAAGAAATTCTCTCACATATAGTAATAATAATATGATACATATACACTAGGCATGTTCGTGATACACGCCTAGCTTATAGGGACCGCACACACGTGAAGCATACGTATTTATGTCGGATGAATAATGAGAATATAATTAGTATAGGTTGTTATGGTTACCCTTAAAATTACACACTGACATACACTGACACACGGTGTGCAATACACACTACACAATGAGCACATTGCAGTTTACATTGTAAACATGTATGTTAGTGCGTACGACATGCATAGCAGCGCACTCATAAATACACCCACACATACACACCTACACACACATATGCATATACACATATACAAACATCAGCAATTAATGCATATATCCAAAGACATATATTTGCTTAACTAACGTAATACTGATTATTATTTTCACGGGTGAATACTTATCATATCATTATTACTAGGCTACGAAGTATAGCTATCGTTTATTCTATATATAGATTATATATTATACATTTAATCTAAACCCAATATACCGTACCGTATATTATCTTACCAACTATTGTATATTGTAATTGTTATCAATTCATATCATTGCGAGGGTTATAACCTTCTATTAGCATATCTGTATTATATGTATCTGTATTATTAAATCTTCTATTATATTTTATATATTATCTATTATCTACTATATATTATTGATCATCTATTATATATAATATATAATATATTATCTATTGTATATTATCTATTATATATTATCTATTATATATTATCTATTGTATATTATCTATTATATATAATATATTATATATTATCTATCATAATTATGCATTACGTCTCGATTCACACTCACCACAAACTTTAGTATACGCACACATATACGCACACACGCACACATGCACACACACCACGTCCTAGTAACTCTCCACGCACATCACTAGAGCCCAGCCTCCTCCTCATCCTCCTCTTATCTTTAGCATCTCCTACAGAATCTCCTATAAGTGTACATCACTCCACTAATATTTACACGATATTTCTTCAACTTTACAAGCCAGCCAGATAACCACCTGTGTTGTTTCTATCGAAATCGTTATATATATATATATATATATATATATATATATGCTTATATACATACACACACACACACACACACATATATATAAATATATATATATAATAATGATTTCCTAAATAAATATTTTATAAATATTTCTTCATATTATCTTAAGATGTATCTTATATATGAAACCATAATTTTGTAAAGTTCCATTTTAATACGTTTAATAATTACTTTTATATATACGATTTATTTTTATATCTGGTATACCAGCTAAAGCTTAATATTATATTTATTTTACCATGATAACATAATATATATATATATATATATATTCGGTTAAGATTCATAATTGTATTTCATGTAAGAATATTTCATTATACGGGATTCCACGGAAATACACATTATGTCCTCTACTTTTTATTATTTATATTTCATCTTTGCAATACATAATAGAACAAACACAAAATGTAAAATATCATATATATATATGCGGATAACATTCAAATTTACACTGAATCTTGTCATCATGATAAATTAATGTTATGTGCAAATAATATTCGTAAATAGCTCTTAAATAATAATTTACTTATAATTAGAAGTTAAACTATTCTCTAAAATATTTCCCTCTCTAATTTTGTTTTCCTGATATACTATTTGATAATATTTTAATTACAACTTCATCTAAAATTAAATATCTTGGAATATTTGTTTCATGAAATTTAGCGCAGTCAGATGTTGATTATTTCATATGTTGTAATAAGTATACATACATAGAATACTATATATATAACTATAAATATATTTATTTTCTAATTGCGGTAAATTACAATATTATATAATTTAATAAATACATTTTTAGACATTTATTCCTTACCCTTCTCATATATTATATTATATCATAAACATAAATAAACAATTATATATATATATATATATATATATATATATATATACAGTCAACTCCCGATAAGTCGGACTTGCAAGGTACCACAAAAGTGTCCGACTTAGCGATATATCCGACTTATCCGAGATTCAAAATATCATGAAAATAAGACATGAGATGCGCAGCATGAGTTAAAGATTACTGAAATGTGGAATTATGCAACAATCAACAACATAAAATGTTGTATTCAATAATATTACTTACTAAAATTATAATATACATTATTCAAAGTAAACATTTATGACAATTTATAAAAAGTCCTACTTATCCAGTATACAAATCATAATAATGACAATTATATGTGTCCAACTTATAGAAAATTCCGACTTATCCAATCCAACTTATCCGACTCATCCGATTAATTTAACATTGAACTAGATACAAATCCAACTAAACCAATTAAATGTGTCCGACTTATCGAGAAGTCCTATTTATCCGTAGTCCGAATTGCCGAGAGTTAACTGTATATATTTTTCGGACAATGGTTAGTTAATAACCAGAGCCAATTATCCCATTTATTAGCGAAAACATATTAATAAAAATATGACGAAGTAGGCAAGGGAGAGGCCAGGTAATTAAGGATTTTACAATAATCCATTGCAGCAGTATTTGCGATAAATATTTAGACTGCCTGTCATGACACGAATACTGAGTAGCGTAATATCATGCTTCCTCAGGCCTAACGAATATAGGTCTTTAGACGTTAGGGATGAGGGTATACCACGCCAGTTCCAACAAGAGGCACTTAGTTTAGCCTGCTTTGCACCAGTAAGTTGTTTTGCGTAGGAGAGTATTTCAGGTTTGTTATAGTAGTCAGTTTTGTGTCGGTAATTAGTATCGGTATCTATTGTATTAGTTGAGATTTGCGTATCTATAATATAAACAATGTCATTTCGGTAAGCCAGTAAGTCAGGTTTGCGTAAGCCAAGTTGTGTTCGTATGTGTGGTTCCAGTATAGTTGTAAATTTGTACTTATTAAGTAGATTGATTAAAAGAGCGTTAACATAATTATGCCTGTGAATAATGTTATTATAATTAAATCTACAGGTCTGCATAATATGATTTAGGCAGTCATATTTATAATTACACCCTCGCCTTAAACAGTTTGTATTTAAACTTGGAAACATACGTTTACATCTGTAATGTGTATATAGTAGACCGTGCTTTAGCTTTACCATATCTACAAAATCGCGACCAGAAAACATCTTTATAGGAGAAGTTATCCAATTATTAATAAAAGTACTATGTGTGCTTAATTCTAAACCCTTGCCATCGACAGAATTAAATAAATATATTGAATGATATTTATTTATGGAGGTGTTATCAATAAACGTGTATTCATCGTATACTCGAGGTGTAGACCATTTTAGAATAACACTATCGGGAAGAGTTTGAATAATAGTGTCATCATTCCTTCTAATGGATGAAATCCTTTTTAGCCGCAGCACCGGTATTTCCAGAAAAAGACGAGTGATAGCTATCCCACCGACACTACTAGGTGCGTAGAATACACCGAGTGAAGTATCTGAAGGTAGTCGAAGCCAACGTCTGATGAACGCCCGAATACTTCTGTCCATCGTTTTTAATGAATTTAAATATACGTTAGAGAAAGTCAAGGTATGAAGCATACTTGGAATTAGATGATTTTTGAGCATAAACAATTTTTGTTGGGGTTTTAGAGTAGATTTAGATATTGCCAAGAGTTTCGATGTGAGGTCATCATTAATTGAATTATTTTTATTATCCAAATAGCCTATGTTGATGCCAAGATATCTATAAGTGTCTTCTATATTTAGCGCTTAAATTGTAGAATTATCAATAGATATAAAAACTATATGGGTTACATATCCATTGTTTTTTCTTTAAAGTTTTCTTTAAAGTTTGAGTTAACTGTATATATATATATATATATATATATGTATATATATATATATATATATAGATTACTATATCGATTTACATAAATATCAATTATATGTACTGTTTAGATGAATATATCAATATCATTCACCAATCAGCATCTGTATAATTATCATAATTACTATCATTATCGTCATCATTATTATGACAACAATTGGTTAATTGTTCATGAAGTTGATCGTGATCATCTTGATGGTTACCATGATTACCACTAATACCACCATCGTCATAAGTTATGACTCATAACCATCATCATCATCACCATCATCATTAACATTATTTCCAAATATATTTTCTGCATCTTCACGAAAATCATAATACTACATATAATATACCAAATATCATAAATGTGTGGCGGTTAATTTTCTATTATTATATTTATATTACTAAATTAATATTACTATTTTACTATATTAATTATTACTATATTACTAAGTATTCGGATTATGAAACGCAGTACCGAAAACACGCCCCTGACACCACGAAACAGAGTAGGAGGGACCACCTAATTAGACGTCCGGATAACCAAAATATACGGCTGTTTTAATTACCAGCCAAATAGCTCCATAGTATTCCGCTCGGTGGCTCTGCTATCTACCTGATTACGCAACGCTATCGTTACGTAATACGATACACGTCATCGGTATTGCGTAAGAATATCGCCCCGGGTTAAATACAGAACCGGGAACTCTAATGAAAAACGACACCGTTGTAGATTTATTCATATCCGGTCTGTAAGTAGAAATATATGTATACGTATATATATATATATATATATATAAAAGGTGTATGCGTGTTAATGTACGTATGTTCAATGTACGGTGTACACGTATGTGCTCATGAGAAATGTATGTATGTGTATGTTCATGTGTAGGGTATATATACGCAATAACTACTGTACAGTGTACACTGTGATGTGTGTACGTTGTGATGTATTACGTAATAGTAGACCGGTAATTAATCAATCAATTGTAAGATGATCTAATGTAATGATATCACTATATATATATATATATATATATAATATCAACATAATATATGGTTTTAAATTATATATGTAAATATATACATATAGTTATACGGATGATGATTGTACTAACAATCATCAACATAAATGTATGTATATATACATATATATATATATATATATATTGTTGGACTTGTGAATTCTAATGAATTCCGAGACTAGAACAGCATCCACTTTGACCTTAGTTAATACGCATTCTGCAGAATGTAAATTAGCAATGGTACGTATGGACAATGGAATAACAGTATAATCTACATATTCCATTATTATATATTTTAATTATGATCGATGTTTATCATTAAAATTGATTAAAATTAACTGACCACTAACATTGATTTACGATCAGTTAATCATTTATCAACAACTTTAACAGAACAAATGATATTAATATGATTATAATCAATAGTAGTTAACTGATCACAAATTTAAATCAATGTTCGTAATTGAATGAATATCAATGATTGTAATCGAATTGAAATCTGTGATCGTAATCAATACATAGCCCTATTGGGCTATCATATATGATAGTCATCTGATTACTTGCTGGATAGTCATCTGATTACTTGCTGGATTGTAATCTGATTACGAATTTTGATTACTTTACTTACTGGGTATATATATATATATATATATATATATATATATATACTTATACATACACACATATACACACATATATATTGTTATTATATTGTGAATAGATTTAAGTCTTAATAAACCTACCAAGTAAATATATAATTATCACGTAAATGCTTATATATCAACTATAGTTGACAACTGAATTATTGGTGTTACACGATTAACTAATAATACTTATATAAATAATGATATATGTAAACTACATAATTTGTTTATATATATTATAATATATTATATCATATATAATATAACACATATAACACATATATAATACATATATATATATACATATATATATATATATATATATATATATATATATATATATATATATGTATACATATATATATATATATATATATATGTATGTAAATTATACTAGAAATACACAATAGTTATAGTTTAATACATAGTTTAAGGTTAACCTGTAATTATATCCACGTTTATTGTGCCATATAAGATGTATAACTAGATAGTGGAGATAATGGAGATAGAGTGATAATTTAAATAACGGAGATATAACTGATAAGAGATATATAACTGATAATGTAGTTAATACATATATCATAGTTAATATATATATCATATATAGTAAAGATAGCGTATATATTACAGATAAGAGAGATATCCTATATAATATATATATATATACTAATCGATTTATATATGAATAATATGCTGAACTCGTGTAATAGATGGTATGATCGACTGAAACCAATTACGAAGGTTCTCTAATCAACTTATATAATTAGGTCATCTAAGTAGGTCATATCGGACCCAGCTCGTAGACTGTAAGAACTATTAATACCATCTACAGGGTGACAAGTGCCTATATGTTACGGTCACGTGCATCATGCAACGTGCATCATATTACGTGCATCATGTAACGTGCATAATATCACGTGCATCATCATACGCGCATTAGTACATACTTATTGTCACACGGCTATAGCGTTAAGATTACGTGAAGGTTTTTCTTATTTAAATATTTATGAACTAAAGGTTCGCTAACACGTCACGTGTGTGTGTGTTATTACGATACGTTGACCTTTAACCTTTGGCTAGAAGCTCAACCTCATCGCGTAAGTGACATATGAAAAAATGAATGATGTTCACTATTATATATATATATGTATATATATATATTTATGGACATTTTCCACTTTTACATACATACAAATACACACACACAACACCGCGTGCACTTCCCCATGAAGTATTTCACTCAGTATTGATCTACTGAGAAATCATAATAAAAGACATGTTTATATTACTTATTGTATTATATCATCACAATCAGAATCATCATCAACATCATCATCATCAACATCATCATCATCATCATCATCATCATCATCAGCATCATAATCCTCATAACCATAGTTCACCAATATCATCATCATACTAATCATCATCAATATCATCATCATCATTATTATATATAAGTTAATATAATAAGATATTATTTAATATTAAGTATTTAATAATTATGAATATAAGTAGTTACGATATGTTAATTAACAAATGAAAATGCTGAGTTCATTTGCAAATGTCAGACAATTTGACAGGAAAATTGACTCACATTTTACATAGCATTACATTAATATTAAATCGTACACGCTACATATGTACGCTACATATATTCAGTACATATATACACTACATATTTGCAACACGTGGAACATATATATCACTTAGTGCGGATCAATACTACATATCTAGTAACACCATAGATACATTGTACGGGCAACTACTATCTATAGATAGGTACTACCATATATGGTAGTTCGAGCTAGTTAACCACGTGATGATAAGGGGAGCGACACCACGTGGGGGATATCAACGTCTTGCATGTCTTTCACGCCAGAATGCATAACGTTTCCTGGGCGTGTCGTCGAGTAATCGATTTCCGGCCGATCACCAGACTTCCGCACGGCAATATTTAATGCAATATTTAATTTTCGGGCGATATTCGTCGAGATATCGTGAGATTCGCTTATAGATATCAAACACATTACGCGTTGCCATGGTGCTACGCTACTTGTCACCTAATAACAACACATACATCAAGGACTACATACGACATGTGTCACATTGCATGTCATACGTTGTTTATCACTGATTATAAATAATACCTATAGGTATATATATATATATATATATACCTAATAGGTATTACCTATAGGTATATATATATGCATTTTATAACACAATAATGAATATCTTATCATATATACACTTTCTATATACCAGTATATATATATATATATATATATATATATATATATATATATATATATATATATATATATATATTATTATATATTATTATATATTATATATTATATATCTACATATTATTAATATAGTATATTCCATATTCCATATTACGGGAAGTTAATAATTATTAATGATTTAAATCATTATAATTAACATCATTCTAATTTGTACACTATATATTATAAATATAATATAAATATAATATATATATATATATATATATATATATATATATCATTAATAACTCATTACATGAACCTTACATCTACACCGATGCATTACAGTAACATCATTAATGCAGATAACGCGTGTATGTGATACGATAACGTACACGTTGACATGGTTAGGTGTACAATGTACCCTATACAATGTACAATGTACAAACACTCATTTTTGAGGGGTGGAGAATAGGGGTAGACAGTAGGTGAGATGTATGTTTTTTAAGAGATAGAAGGGAAGATATTTTTACTAGAGAAGCAGAAATATAGGAGGGAAAAATTGAAGATTATATTTATGAATGAACAATAGATAGTATGCGATAAGCAGAGCGTTTGTTAAACGGGAACACGATGTATATCTATAAATGATATAACATAATTTGAAACAATAACATAATCATATAACAATATAATAAATTAAAATGTAACCCGCTAATAATTCTTAATTATATTATATAACACTATATATATAGACTATAGTCTATATATAGACACTATACACAATAGTGTTATAGAAAGGGCATGTCCTAGGTTATATATTGAAACACATTGCCGGTACCACGTATTTATAATGTAATTATAATAGTTATATAATGATTATATAATGGGATCGTTATATGACGCGCACACACATTATTACAGTGACGTCATAGGATATGAAATAAAGGCGTATACTTTATATGGTATATATACATATAGGCATACATGTACGTATTCATATATATATATATATATATATTTATATATATATATATTTGTTAGATAAACGTGTGTCACATTGCATGTCATACGTTGTTTATCACTGATTATAAATAATACCTATAGGTATATATATAATCGAGAGTAAGGTATACAGATAAAGTAAAATATATGTTTATATAAATATTCAATACCATATTTTTACTGATGATATTCAACTGTGTAACTGTTTACCTATCTACAAATACATTATTACAATAACATTATTAATCGAAAGTGCAACCTGCATACGATTATGGCTCCTCTACAATAAACTACTAACCATTAATATCTCTAAGATTACTGTACTTAACATATCTACTTCTGATATCTTTTCAAAACTTTACTCTAAACAAAATTATTAATTCTCTATTCGATTCTTCCAAAAACCTACAGGATTAGTACTAGATGCCAAATTATCATTTACGAATCACTTATAATCCATTACAAAATCATCCAAATCATCCAACTTTAGGATTGCAACAATACGGAACACACTTTCTAGAAACATTACGAAATGTATAAGAAATACTCTTGTATACAAGTATACTTTACTGCATAACACGATTGGATCACCCTACGACAGCATCTCATCAATCATCTATTATGTGGCTACCCTTCTCCCTCAGGTGTAAATTACGTATGATATCTATAATCCATAAATACATATATTATTTCACCCCTAGATGTATCTATGATTTATTAAAAATGTACAATATTACCTTATATTCGTTTCCAAAATGCTCTTCTCCTTATCTCCCGGAACGCTAGGAAAAATTTAGAAAGAGAGAGAGAGAATGAGATAGAGAGTGAGTAAGTGGGAGAGGGATAGGGGGATATAGAGATTGAGAGTGATAATCAGTGTGACGACTGCACGACTTGTATACATATATGTATAACTGGATGTAACTGTATATATATATATATATATATATATATATATATATATATATATATATATATATATATATATATATATATATATAGTTGTATATCTAACATATATTGCACATATTTCTGGTATATATATAATCTATATATATATAGATATAGACTATATACTGAATATTGTCTATAGATATAATCTACATACACATACCGTGTACGAGTGTGGCCCACATCCCACACACAAGTATGCACACGTGACTACCGATGCACGTGATCTACTAGCTAGCGTAAAAACTACGTGATCAAATATCGACGTCCTCCACTCGTGTCCTTCACTCTTGTCCTTCACTCGTGTCCTTCGCGCGGCATGTCCTCGGAGAACACGATCTCGACGACACTTGTCACGCGCCGCACCGCCTTCACTGCAGTCTACGCGCAGGCTTATGCGTGAGCGTATGTGTGTGCGTATGTGTGTGCGTACGTGTGAACGCGTCTAGTAATACGCGCGCTCGTGTGTCATAACGAACACTCGATACGGCTATGCGGCTATGTATAAACGGTAACAAAATATAAACATACACGGTATAACATTTACAATAATCTACGTATATTTCTGAAAATATAATATTTATCAATATTATCATTATCGTTATAAATATATATATATAAAATAATACAAAATAATATAGATATATATATATATATGTATGTATATACCCCACTGAATAACTGTGTAGCTATCCACGCTATAACTAACATAAATACGGTATACTGTACTACACTGAGTGGTCAGTTACACTTGTGTACCGGATGTACGAATATCCTATAGGATACCAGGGTACCGTATACAAAGATAATGAATTCCCTACAGATTATTACGAATTGATTTATAAATCAATATATTTATGGGAAACGTATAATAGTACTGATTAATGCATTAAATATATATATATATATATATATATATATATATATATATAATACATGACATATGTCATATATGATATCAAATTTATAAAATATTATAATATAAATAGCGTATATACACTATGTATATTCAAAATAATAATAGTAATAATAATGCATTCATTGTGTATATATATATATACACAATGTATACTAGTTATATATATATATATATATATATATATATATATATATATATTTATAGATATATACGTATACGTATATATATTTATTTGTGTGTACATAATTATATTGAAGAGTACAAGCGAAAAATTATTCGTAAATATCAATCAGGCTTGAAATCAGCATGTTCTTTAGGATTTGTAACCAATCAACTAGCACGCGATATTAGTGTTACTATATTATATATAATATACTTTACAGAGTGTATAGTATACATGGTATACTATACTAGAGTGTATAGTATAAAGTGCATGGTATAGAGGATATAGTAAATAGTCGGCTATACTGAATATAATTCTGTAATTCACCAAAGTAGTGTTATGTATGACATATTATTAATAATTTATATATACATATGTATTTATTTTATTTATTTAAAAGTGGTTTAGAGACTACAAATAATAATATACATATAGGCGTATCATGGATATTATAAGGATGTATCCGTACCTAATATAATAGGTAATTGTTGTATTATGTATTGATATATATATATATATATTTGTTGAATTACTCATTCTTTTATTTAAATTATATTTTTCAAATGTGTTTAATCTTTTAAATTATTTTTTAGTTTCATACAAGGTTGTCAAATTATAAGCCTAAATATAAGCCTATTATTTTTATCATATATTTGTATTATTATTTTCCATTCTCGAATAATTAACCGGGTAGAACTATAGTTCTTCCCCATCTATAGATAAGCTTATTTTGTTTATACCCAGTAGTTCGCTACACCTTCTGAGTTATATATATATATATATATATATATATATATGTAAACTGTTATTTTATTTTGGTGGAGTCCTCATTCCATCCAGGAACTTAGATTAAGTTATAGAAGCCCTTACATTAATAAGTACATACACACACGTCAAAGAAGAGACGCATATACTAATAATTATATATATATATTATTCTATACATGGTAATATATCGAATATTCATATTATTGCAATAAGAATAAAAAGTAGGATTTTAAAACCAACTCATTTATTCCGAATAAACTAAATACTTCTATTACATATAGTTAATTACGCAGCAGCACGCCCGGAATAGAAATATCTTAACACTATAGTGTTACTATAGTAACCACGTGGGTTAAGACTAAAGATGAGAAGCTGACAATCTACCACGTGGTTAAGGTGGACGCTGGGTAAGTAACCGGTATTAGACTTACTTACAGTTAGTACGACGCCTGGGTAGACAATGTCTACTAGACATCTACACTATTAACCTCATTATAACGAAGTAATTTGCTGGGCACATTGTGACTTTAATGTATGTATATCGGTTTGTCACGTGATCTGTACCATGTCTAGGTATACGTATCATATAGGTGTATACCTGTACCATGACTATACGTGCTGTAACGCATGATCAACGTGTATATGCTTAATGATATTATTATTATTATCACATTTATTTATATATATAAATATATATATATATATATATATATATATATATATATATATATATATCACTCAGAAGGTGTAGCGAACTACTGGGTAGAAATAAAAGCAAAGCTTATATATATATATATACACACACACACACATATATATATATATATATATATATATATATATATATATATATATATATATATATATATCTCTAACACAGAGATGAAGTGTGACTATATCCATACACACGCGTGTAGTATCATTACACAGTGATGGCTTCAGTAAAAGTTGTGGTCACAGTAGTGGTCAAGAATGATTGACGTGCTGCCTCTAACACGCCCACTTCACAATACGCGCACGACATCAATAGGTTACGCAATGACTTGTAACTATGATATTGTATGTCTTCGTAGAGGTAATGTATCGCTTTTATATCATATGATATACTATGGTACTATACTATTGTTTCATTTTAATAAATTAAATTTTAAATATTCGATTTTACAATTGGTACTATATCAATTAATAATAAATATTAATTACAAGTACGCGATTAATATATGTATATATGTATAATAATATAATATAATATAATAAATATATTTTAATATACATACATGTATATAACAAATAACTATATATTATAATATATATATATATATGTGCATTATATTATACTCTATATATTATGAATGTATACATATACGTGATTTATTATATTCAATATTAAATATCGTTGACTTTTATTGGAAACCGCACCTCCCCCATAAAGAGGGCGCTACCCTCTCTCGATGTAGAGCGCCGCGCCTCTACCGGATGTAATAGAGACTAAATATATGTGTTCTGATCGCATCAGCATCCCTCATCACCTACCTGAAGGCGTTGAACTGGGTACATATGGGAGGGATAGAGTCGGTTATATAGCGTACGATGTATATATATATGTGTGTGTATGTGTGTGTAGTTTGTGTTTATGTGTGTGTTTATGTGTGTGTGTGTGTGTAAGTGGGGGGTTATATATGTATATTAATTAAATAGAGATATTTAAATATCCCCCTATAGGAGGTTAAGTTCATTAATATAGCGGTATTCTCTTTACTTCTGTTAGCGATGGAGTGCGCACAGTGCGCCGCACAGTAACCCCGCGTCGATATCTTCATATCGCTATTTAGACCGCCAGATATAGGTGTCGCTGTAGTCGTTATGCTTGAACTGCGCCGCATGCATATTTAATGTGGACCCTAGCGACTTAAGGCGGCGGCAGTGGAGGACATAGGCGCTCCTGTGTCCTCCTCTACCGTGTCACGTGACGTCTGTGTCTATAAATAGACGCGGTGGTGACGTTACAGTGAAGGTGGCGACACTGTTAATAATGACACGGCCTAGACTGGGGCATCATCGCGTTTTTCTCATCATAAATAATTCATTTTTTAGTCACGTGCTATATATATATATATATATATATATATATATACATATATGTATACATACATATATGTTTGTATTACAAATGTTCACGAATATAGAATATTGTACAAGATGAAACGATTCACCACAACCGTATGCTATTATTTTACTCTATTAATCAGATTATATATATATATATATATATATATATATATATATATATATAAGTTAATTGAACATATTTCGTATAATTAAAACTAATATATAAATCATTAAAATTTACACAGCTTTTATGCCTCGTGGTGACAAATTATACAATACTTCAAATTATTACCATGAATTTATTAACTATATATATTTATTAACTATATATATACACTAATGTACAACGTACTCTATACAAGTTAATTACGTTAATTAACTCTAACCTATTAGGCTAGAGCATTACTTATGGCTTTGTTAATAATATTTAAGTATCATATTTGTAACATTATTATATATTAATGTAACATTATTACATTATATATATAGATTATTTATATATTATTATATTTGAACAATGAAATATTCACATTCTATAGAATCATCTTGTTACTATGGTAACATGATTATTACGTCACTTTGTATACAATTAAGTATACAGGCGGGTAACCGGTGCGATTCTTACGTCATTGAATATAGTTGCTGGCGACGTAACTTAACATCACGCTTTCGTAGTGGGTGGTCTAGTGTCTAACCGGTTACTCACGTGATAATACGCCACTTTTAACACATATCACTTGCCGACGGGTAATACCCACAACAAGGCCACACGTGGTCACCCGCATCTTTATCGGTATGTAAGTATTACTACGTCGGAAACAGTATATAACTATACACCCACGCGCGAACACATGTGCGCACACATTCGTGTATGTCCTTATGATGTCCTCTAAAGTTAGGCGAGCGGCGCTGTCTGTATCACGGAGTACAATACCATGATAACAATGACGGCTGCGTTTACACGTGTGGAGTTATGTAATCTCGTCACGTGTGGAGTTATGTAATCTCGTCACGTGTGTTATGTAATCTCGTCACGTGTTATGTAATATCATCACGTGTTGTGAAACAGACACATAACCTATGCTGTAGAGGCGGTAGAATGTATCACGTTACATTATCACGTGACATTATCATGTAACATTTGAATACAAGTATCCACTAAATGCAGCTGCGGTATACATAGATATATTACTTTTGTTGTCGACTACTTTACAATGTTCTGATATGATACTGCGTATTGTTTCCGATTACAATGCATGTATGAGTCATTCAATAAGTGTACGAATCAAACGAATGCCATATTACAGGTATCAAAGAAAAGATAATATATGTCCCACATATTACGGAAATATACTTCTAAATACACGTATTATAAAAATGGCATATTTTAAACCCAAACCCAAACCCAACAAATTCCCAGGTGGGGTATTTTAATTATCGAAACCCCCTGCTGCGGTGCATTGCAATTCTGAAATACGAAAAAAACCCAACTAAAATTACCTAATGAACACTGTACATTGAATCTGAAACACCCTATTTGATCATCTTAATAACCTACATTTAAAGTCAATATAATACTCAAAAACTCTGATATAAATGTATAATACTATTATTAATAGTATATTTATAAGTGTGATATATCAGTATATTGCAAGGGGATGTGTTATACAATTCTGAGTCTGAGATGTTCACATTTATTATCTAAAACATTCATATTGGCAATTTATTGGAATTACCCAAGTACAAGTATATATTTGTTTGTACAGTATATATATATATATATATATATATATATATATATATATATATATATATACTAGAATCAATATATATATATATATATATATACAGTAAAACCTCTCTATAAGAAACTATTTTTTTTCAGTAATTTTTTTCTTATAGAGAGGTTTTCTTATAAAGAGGTTTTTACTTTTCCAATGATTTTAAGAATTAATTTATAATTGAAAATGCATTATATAACCTAGAGGTTATCTATATATACTATATATTATATAGTATCTTTATATACTTCGTGATTGCTCTGTAAACCTTCATATACTTCTTTAATTATATTTTATTTAAAATATATACTGTATTATTTGGGCTTAGACATGTTAATGACATAATGACATTTTATTAAATTTACATTAGCAATTATAAATTATGAATCATCATTGATGAATATAATATAATGAATATTATAATAATCTAGTATTTTAGAAATCAACAGCTCGGATGCAAATGGTTAAAATAATTAAGTTAAAAATTAATATAATAAATTGTATCATCAATACATTTAAAGATATAATAATATTTATTAATTAATTTTAATTCATTTCGAGCTTTTTGGTAATATAAAATATTTTATATAATAATTAATTTCTATAATTGTTATCAATATACAATAATTCTATTTATATATAATTATTTTTTTAATTTGTATACAATAAGTTTCTTATAAAGAGGTTTTTCTTATATTTTTCTTATAATATTTTCTTATAAAGAGGTTTTTTAATGTGGAAAAGGTTGAATTCCAACCAAATGTGTGAACAATTTTCTTATAAAGATGTTTTTCTTATAAAGAGGTTTCTTATAGAGAGGTTTTACTGTATATATATATATATATATATATATAGTGATTCTACAAAATACCTACGTTACATACGTAATTTATTACATTTACCATACCAAGGAATATTTATATAAATATACGACTATAATATTTATAACTATAAATATATATATATATATATATATATATATTTATATATATTTATACATATATTTATAAATATATATATATACACTAAATATATAACTATAACAAATCCTCACGTTACCTACATTACTCTAGAGATTAACAATAATAGCCTAGGGGAGATGGGGAATAATCTATATAAGTCATTTTGTATTTAAAAATACAGCATAGCATATTTTATTAATAATAATATATTGTAATATAGTATTTCACATATAACGAAATAAATCATAAGAAATGAATACGTTTCTATGTTTCAATAGTATACTGTGTATACTATATATACATATACAGTCAACTCCCGATAACTCGGACTCGCAAAGGACTGGGAAAAGTGTCCGACTTAGCGAGATGTCCGACTTATCCGAGATTAATAATATCATGCAAATAAGACATGAAATGCGCAGCGCGAGTTAAATGGTTACCGAAATATGGAATTATGCAACAATCAGCAACATAAAATGTTGTATTCAATTATATTACTTAATAAAATTATAATATTCATTATTTAAAGTAAACATGTATGACAATTTATAAAAAGTCCGACTTATCCAGTATAACAATCATAAAAATGACTATAATATGTGTCCGACTTATAGAAAAGTCCGACTTATCCAATCCAACTTATCCGACTTATCCGATTAATTTAACATGAACTAGATACAAATCCAACCAAACCAACTAAATGTGTCTGACTTATCGAGAAGTCCGACTTATCCGTAGTCCGACTTACCGAGAGTTGACTGTATAAATATATATATATATATTTATATAAATATTATAAAATTATATATACACATATATATATATATATATATATACATACATAAACACATATACACACACATAAATGAATATAGTTATGATAGTTAAGATAACCCCACGCCTATTCACATGTATTAACTACTGCAGTACGCTGCAGCGATACCACGCCTGCGTACGACTATTTCGAAGACGTACGCGGGCACATGTTTATTCCGTTATCTTTAGTCATGCGTTTAATTATTTAGAGTTGTGCTACTATCACTGACCACAGAGGTCTTTGCACGGATCACGTGTTCTACATTAATGTCCTCCTCCTCCTCGTCGTCCTCCTCCATTGTTGTTTGTAATCATTGTTATAAGAGGACAATAATGCCCGTTGTTATGTTTAGATGTACGCTGTATACGAACACAATAATATAAACAAACATACACACATACATATATGTATACATACACATATATACATACACACATATATATATATATATATATATATATATATATATATATATATATATATATATAAATAAATATATTTTTATGTGTGTTTGTTTGTGTGTGTGTTTGTGTGGGTGTGTGATTTATGGTAATGTTAGTATAATTTTAATACACGACTCACTGTACAGACATATATGTACACTGTACAGACACACATGTAAATTGTACAGACATATATAAAAATATATTAGACACATCCGTATCTGTATAGAATTGGATTATTTGGATTATTTAAATGTGGCCGTATACGGTCATATTACGTGTATGCTATATCGTATAGTGTAATTCAGAGTTAACGTGTTACTAATATATATATATATATATTTATATATATATCACATCAAAATATATTGAATCATAGATAAATTATACATATAATTAAATATAATATATACTTTTCATTAACACTAAGCGATGATTGCATTATAGTCGCGGCCATTTACTTATTATGTAGTTATTGTTATGCCTACTTATCGTTATGTTGTTGATTATTGATATACTTTAATGTGGTATGCCACTATACATAGTGTATACTGTAAACTATACTGTATAGTATATAGCAGACGTATAGTATAGTATATCACGTATATTATTAAATAAGAAATATATTAAAAAAATACGTATATTATTTAATATATCACGAGCATATATTACATTGTATATTATATTACCATGTTATCACAAACACTTTTGTTAACCTTCATTTAAAAAGTGTATAAACCCAAATAAATAATAATAATAATAATAGTTACTCGTTTGTATTACGATATTGTTGATGTATCATCAATTCTTAAATCAATTTCTTATTCTTAAGTATGAATATAAACTTAATTCGAATATATCTTAGGTATATGACAAAGTATCACTGATAACACATACCATAAGTCTACTAAAATACGATAATTAATGTTAAGAGTATATATATATATATTAAATATATATTAAATATGATTAATTAATATTATTAATTAATCATAATTAAACAAACGTGTGAATTCGTGTGTATACATACATTGATATTGTTGTTCACGAATACAAACACACACATAAAAATACATACACACATACACACACACACATTAATTTGAATATTTAATTTAGAAATGTACGAGCGCAATCACAAGGACATTGTAATTAGTCTATAGACTGTGAACAGTACACTATACTAGTATGGCTATAGCCTCACACACGTATGTGTTAGTGTATGTATGGGTACAGGTGTATACATGTAGGTATACATTGTACATATATATCAAATATATGGAGTGAAGAAATATCCGAATTTTTAAATTTTAGATTCTTGTTAGAACTATTTCACTACGAAGAAATAATTATAATTAATGTATACACGCATATCGTTATTTAATTGTATAATATTTTAGTGGTGTTAATTATTATTTTAATTACATTTCCATTCGGAAAAAACACCTTGACGTATTATTATTATGTTAATATAATATTCATGGTCCGGATTATTTTATACGAGAAAACCCATAACCCGGGGATATTGGAGATATGTGGGATATAGGGGATTCTATAACTATAAATAGTTATATATTCATACGAGTTTAGCTTCAGACGATAGCGAACGAACGCGATATTTACGATCTTTGGCGAATTCTCATTTCGCCAACGACGCTAGAACGCGTTGCCCACACACAGCAGAGACGCAACGGTACTACAAAAGACGATAAATACTTATAAATGCAAATCCTGCAGACCATATAAGGAATTATCGATCGTCCGGCAGACGGCGGTAGTAGTGTTAGTAGTGGCCGAGTGGTGGCAGCAGTTAATCTCAATTTAGGATCCCATGCGCCATCATTTATTTATTCGTTATTTATTGTTTTCGGTCATCATAAACAAGACAAATAATTACTTTAGTGGATAGTATCGAAATCTATATATAGCGCCTGGAATAGCGAATTCAAAATAGAAATATACATTATTCTATATATAGACACTGAATACGACATTTCAATTCATTTTAATACATCTTCAAATACAACACAAATCTATATTTAGCGTGTACTATAGTCCATATATATATATATATATATATATATATATATGGATTACCCACATGTATGTATATATGAAATATATATTATATATATATGTGTGAAACACTGTATGATAATATTATTTCCGTGTATATATATATATATCTAATAATTGCTATATATGACATATCTAATATATATATATATATGCACATATGCCCATTACATACTATAATAATGTGTATATACGTAGTAATATGACAAATAAATATATTTATTTGTTATAAACGCCATTACTATGTGCTATTAATATAATTGCATAGCCTTATATGCATCAGAGCTACAGACTATTGTTATTAGTGTCCTTGTCAGTGTCCTTATCAGGGTCCTCAGGTCTGGTGATTACGTAATATCTATTATTGAGAATATGAAATATGATATCAATTATATATAATCAGTATTCATACTTTGTATATATAATTATATATCGATTTATTAATATATATATATTTATTAAAATATATGTTTATATACACAAATTATATATTGTATACAAGTTTTACACATGATAATGCTTTTGATATTATTATGATTTACTATTTAGTAAATAGTATTTACCCATGGGTAATATTGCAATATTAAAATACATGCTTTATAAAGTTATTTATTGCTATATAATGTATTACGTATTGCTTGAGTTATACCTACATCCCATGGTGTATCTCCTAATACGTATTATATTTATAATAATATCGATTACAATACAAATATTAATATATATAAATATATTATATATATAATATATGATATCAAATATATTATATATGGTATTTTTAGTAATATTAATAGTATCAATTAAATATGATACAAGCAATTCCTTCTGTATAATAATAAAATATATATATATATATATATATATATATATATATACTAAATACTGATATCCTAACGTTATATAACATTACTACATCCGGTATTATATCATTACTATTGAATAGAACGCATGCGTTAGTAATGCGGACTTCGTTAAATGAGGTAGTCGTTATTCACGCTGCGGTAATAGCACGAGTCTGTTTTTATACAAAACGTTAAATTCACGATTAAATATCGAACGCGGCACGAGATTCCGCGAGACCCGCGAGGTAGGTAATCTATAAATAGATATCGATCCGATGAGAGTATCGTAAATATCGTAATCGCGATCTAAAAATAGCCGCCGTTTCTATAGTTACCGTGTAGAAAAGCGACGTAGTTTATTGGTAGGCTCGCTCGGAATTATTTAAAATACCCGCCCTTTGGTTAGAAGCACTTCTAGAGTGAATTGATTACGTAACTTAGGTGATCGATTACCTAATGAACGATATTGCGTCATAGTATTGACATGCACGTGATCACAATATTACGTAAATATGGTAGATTTAATGGTGTCGGTAGGTGGACAAATGTCTACGAATATTATGTAATTTTATAACTATATTTAGTTATATAATTTCGTAGATTGAAATTAAGAGATATCCCATTACCAGTATTTTCGGAAATATTGCCCGGAAATGTTTGCTATAGCATTTCTAGCATCTCTAGCACTGTCTATTTAGAGTAATTTTCTAGCAAGTTAACTATAATTGTATTTGTATACCACCTTACTTTCCGGTAACTTGTCGGAAATATAGTAACTTTAAAGGGGGTATCCCACTACAACTTGATAGAAAATCACTTTCTAGAAAATATTTGAGGACAATATTTCCTGAAATACTGGTTGTGAGATACCCCCTTTACGTATACGTCATATATTGTTTTTGTAATTTGGTGGAGTTATATTATCTCATCCAGGAACTTAGATGAATATTTCACTTATAAACATATGGCTCTAATGTCCGAGCCGTTTGAAGTCGTTCTAATGTGAAAGCATACATACATGGTTTTAATAAAAGACGATTTTTGTAAACACAATTATATATATATATAATATACTTCTAAATATTAGTGTAATCACTATAATATTGGTCCGTCATCCTGTTTGCATATCTGACGATTTACAACTGAGCTATGCGGGCAGTTAAACATGATTTACTTAATTACTCAGTCGCATAACTATGTTGACGTGTACGATAACACATTATACTATAGGATTACACACATGATTCACAGACTTAGGAGTCAAGACTACTATAGCACAACGTTATCGTCTGAGGTACTATAGTTCTGGATAGTGATATAAGTATATATCAGTTTATAGACTTTGTCTATAAAATGATTGCATTCATTCATATATATACATATATATATATATATATATATATATATATCATGTACTTAGGCATTAAAAGGAAACCGATCGTTTACATTAATAGTTAAATTGTTATTGTTATTTTTTATTTGGTGGAGTTCTTTCATAACATCCAGGAACTTAGATGAAGTTTTCACTTATAACCATATATGGCTCGAAAGGCCACTTTTATGATAATCGCAGATCTATACGTTAGATCGAACTTATCAGATATTCGCGAATATTCGCTTTACGTAACAGCTAGTGATACGATGCAAAACAGCGATAAACGATAGCGATAACGATAGTCACGTGACTATTACGTAACCATCACGTGGTGTGTCACGTGTGCGCGCGAGTTTACACGTCACCACGTGGTGTACATGTTCGTACGCGTGTAGCGCGCATCCTAAGTGGCCGTAATCCAGTACTGCGGACACCGCGGTAGTCCGGCGGACAGTGGTCAGTGGGGGCGATAATATAATATAATTACGCCGGCGCCGCATAAACAATATTAATAATGTATACATTATTCATGCGGTATCACATGCGAGTCTTCATCGTCGCACACACACACGTCGTGCGCGGCTCGGCGAGTGAATTAACGCGCGATATCATTATGACGTAATATTACGCGGCGGCCATTTTTGTTACGGTACCTGTACGCGTAATTAGGTTCGTTGCGTAATACGGAGCGTGCGCGTTAGTTCGTTACGTCAGAGGTTACGTCAAAGGTTACGTCAGAGGTTACGTCAGAGGTTACGTCAGAGGTGATCGCAGCGGCCCTCGTATTAGCATAAGCGTGTATATTACTTTGGTTTGAAAATTAATTATGATTTTATTTTACATACTCAAATATACATGCACAGGTACACACACATATACATATATATATATATATATATATATATATATATATATATATATATAAAGCCTATAAGCCCATATATCCCGTTAATGACATCGCGATGAGAGAGATATGTTCTTGTTAATGACCTATAGTCGCACAATATGTACTAAAAGTAGTATACGTAATGGTATGGTAGGGTACTATATCACCGTGTCTACGATATATGTGTAAAGAAATACTTCTTTATGCAGAGGGTCCGCATTCGACGACAAAGACCCACTGCTTATTCAAACATATCGATAACATCTCAACTTAACACATATACATTATTTTATTTAATCTGATTATAAACTACGCACAATCTGTATGTAAACATAAACATGCATTAACAAATATACCGAAAGCGTATTTAAACGCGTATTGCATAACGTATATGGATACAAAAAAAATTCTTACACTTTAAATATATATATTTAAAATATATTTAAAAAACATATATGAAATAGCTAACAAATATATGAAAATAGCATTTATTACATAATATCTACTTTCTCCCTACGTAGTTACCATTCTACACACACTCACAAATATATGTAATCAAAATAAATTCTCTAATACTTTTTATCGCTGCTGGTCGCCAGGGTTACGCTACTTCCGGTCGTAGAATAGTACCTCATTACGAGATGACGTAATATCGGGTCAAGTTTCACCTCTCTCTCTCGCCCTATATCGCGCTCTCTCGCGCTCTCTCGTGAAGATAATCTCGAGAGAGAGAGCGAGAGAGAGGAAGTTGACATCGCACACACGTGACGTAATGACGAAGTGTTTAGGTCACGTGTCCTC
>OZ025241.1:56247362-56394862 GCA_964019155.1 Osedax fenrisi | reverse complement strand
ACCTAGTTAAGCTATTCAATCAGTGATTTACGTACGAAGTATATAAATAATCTCGAACATTCGGTGTTATTGTGTAACCTACGTGGCTTAACGTTCAAAATCTTACGTAATATTATAATTGAATCACCGTCCTTTTATACATCTCGCGAGCGCGCACGAGGCGAGTTTCGGGTTCGGTTCTCGGGTGGCGTGAGTTCGG
Source organism: Osedax fenrisi (assembly GCA_964019155.1). Taxonomy (NCBI): domain Eukaryota; kingdom Metazoa; phylum Annelida; class Polychaeta; order Sabellida; family Siboglinidae; genus Osedax; species Osedax fenrisi. The sequence continues at coordinate 56,394,663 of OZ025241.1, read as the reverse complement.
CGCGCGCGATCGACACGCCCACACGCTGATTAGACCCGCCCAGTCGTGGTGATTACAACAATCGTTGACCGAGACGAGGGTCAATAATTAATATAGCCCGCCTCCCAAGTGCTATCGATACAGGCGGTGATGATGATGATGCTGATGATAAGTTGCGCCTGCGTTGCTACTACGCAAACAATCAACAATGACTATTATGTAATCGATATATCGTGAATATTGGCGTTATACCTATATGTGACTACGTGCCAATGTGCTCGCGTGTGTACGTTTATATATATATATATATATATATATATATATAAATATTTACATTTATATTGCAATATATTCATGGATACACTATACTTTTAGTGGATGGTATTTATTATATATCATAAATAGTATTTATTAAATACTATACCATAACATCACACGTGTATACACATATATATATATATATAGTAAAAGCCGATTATAGTAAATATGTAGACACATCGATAATTGTTTACTATAAGCGGGATTTACTATAAGCGATGAATAATTCGATTTTTTATATTTTGAATAATAATTATTTTATTAATAAAGTATGATATTATAGCAGGAATTAATATATTAACTATATATATTTAATATAGTATTAGTAATAGTAATATATATATATATATATATATATATATATATATATATATATATATATACAGTCAACTCCCGGTAAGTCGGACTCGAAAGGGACCGGGAAAAGTGTCCGACTTAGCGAGATGTCCGACTTATCCAAGATTAAAAATATCATGCAAATAAGACATGAAATGCGCGAGTTAAATGGTTACCGAAATATGGAATTATGCAACAATCATCAACATAAAATGTTGTATTAAATTATATTACTTACTAAAATTATAATATTCATTATTTAAAGTAAATATTTCTGACAATTTATATAAATTCCGACTTATCCAGTATAAAATCATAAAAATGACTATAATATGTGTCCGACTTATAGCAAAGTCCGATTTATCTAATCCAACTTATCCGACTTATCCGATTAATTGAACATGGAACTAGATACAAATCCAACCAAACCAACTAAATGTGTCCGACTTATAGAGAAGTCCGACTTATCCGTAGTCCGACTTACCGATAGTTGACTGTATATATATATATATATTAATAGATGTACAGTTCACTTATGAGTATCCATATATGGAAATATGTATAATAGAATAATTTTTTAAATAATGGTGTATAACTTTATAAATATTAATCATAATTCAATACTTTTTTTCAATATAGATATATCTTATTATATTTAATAGTACTGCCTAATAATTTGTCATTTTAGCTGATTTAATTGATATCATTAAGTTAGTATAATATATATATATTAAGTTAGTGAAATTAAACTCCGTGAAAGGAAACCGCCGGACATTATAATATCCGAATGCTCAAAGATGGTGTTTTATCTCCAATATATATATTACCCGTAATATATTACCCGATTCTAGGTATCAAGCTATATACACTATATCATAATTATCTATTTTTAATTTTCAATTTATATTATATATTAGTTATGTAATATATGTTTTACTATTATTATATATGTTTTTATTATTATTATTTTTGGTGTAGAAATTATTATTAAAATTAGCAGTATTTTGAACTATCACTAACTATTAGTTTAAACAGTAACACTTTATGATTGTAGTATAAACATATCAGAGGTGCATTTACTGATATACATTGTTGTGATATATGTTGTTATGATAAATATATGTTATGTAATACTATTAATATCGTATCTTTACGAATTTAAATGCGTAAACTTATATGAGTATTCAGTTAAACAGAAATTAGAATTAAGTCTTAATTAGGTCCTATATATAATAGTTAATAGTTACTATAGTTAATATATTTAAATACCGGTCCTACTTAAAATCTGTTTACATTACAACCCTAGATTAATAGTATATTACTATTCAATGGAACAATTTACAATTTTGTATTTTTAAAAAATCTATGAAAAATTCAAATTATGAAAAGTATACTAAAATGTGGAATTATGCAACAATCAATAACATAAAATATTACATTCAATACTATTATTTACTAAAATTATAATATACATTATTCAAATTAAACTAATCTGACATTTTATAAAAAGTCCTACTTATCCAGTATACAAATCATACAAATTACTATAATATGTGTCCGACTTATAGACAAGTCCGACTTATCCAATCCAACTTATCCGATTAATTTAACATGGATCTAGATACAAATCAAACCAAACCTACTAAATGTGTTCTACTTATCGAGAAGTCCGATTTATCCGTAATCCGAGTTACCGAGAGTTGACTGTATACGTATACTTATATATATATATATATATATTGGCATAAACCATGAACAATGCTCCAATAAGTGTTATGTTGATACTTTTAAGTGGAATTATAAATTAAAGTTATTATATTGTATTTTATTCTATATAACATTATACATGGATGCTCGCGATGCTATACATTGTATACAATATAATAACATAGCTATATATAGCTGTAGATAAATGAACAGTTTAGAATTATAGTTGGCTTTAATTGAGGAAATGTATTATATCCGGTCCTTTTTTAACATTTTATTTAATCTTTTATTCCATAGATAACGGGGGTGTCATTATTCGGGACCCATGTCTGAATACAGACACCCTTATTTATAATACGGACACCTTATATACCAATAGATAAACTATACATTATTGATGAATCAATCATACAAACTACAATTAGATTATTTATAATTAATTTTATGAACAATTTATTCTAATTTAATTAGTTAATAATTTATTTATTTTTATTATTTTTTAATAATTAATACAATTTAAATATCTAAATAATAAATTTTTTAAATTTATCTTTATTGGTGGTATTACTATTATAACATACGCGATGTTTATGAATATCAGAATAGTTCATACGCTGCGCGCTGATTGGTTATAGGGTGTCCGTATTAGGAACTTATATGACCTCTTATATGCTTATAACTTAATGAATATTTGATAACAAATATTGAAATTATATATATAATTTTAGAATGATTTATTTTTTAATAATATAATGTTATATTTTATATCTATACATTTGTATATTCTTGAGAAGGTTTTAAGTTGAAATTTTTTTTCATAAATTTAAAAACGTAATAAAAAAATCAGTTTATTGGATATATCAGCAATATTTTGAATAATAAAAAAATAAAACTTTTTTAGACTATTTATATAATTATGAATATTTTATTAATTAAAAATTTGTTTGTAGGATTTATAGTTTCTGAGATACCGAAATTGTCCGTATTCGGGCACTGTCCGATTTCGGTTACTTTCCCCTACTACAGAGATAACCAAACTGTCGTATCATCAAATATACATCCATTAATAACACACTAAATATTGTAAATACTTCAATACATACTAATCTTCCTACGTAGATCAAAGAATAAACTGAATTTAAAGATAGAACTAACGCATAAGTTACTTACATTATAGGCTCATAAAATATATACTTTTAAAATATACTCAATATAGGTAACTACTAAGGTATACTAACTACTCATCATTGAAATCAAATACCCAGAACTATAACTAGAAAAAACATTCAAACAAATGTATAAACAAACTAAATAGATACACACTATGCATATATGCTTTCTTGAACTGGACTAACTTACTTTATGATAAGCATTATAAGAAACTCTAATCAATTTCCAAATAATTTATTGTTATTATTTTGTTTTATTTTTTATTATGGATGTCGCCATAACTCAATATCTCACTTCCGAACAATTTATTTAAAATTTAATTTTGTTAACTAAATAAATTATACTACTTCTACTACAATCATAGACCTATTAACAGGACATTTTAACCATTTAAAAATAATTCATATACACAATTACAGTGAAAATTAACCTATAAAAGTTATATAAAAATGAATTTTCTAACTCAAATTTACTACAAAAGTATTAAATTATTAGAACTTTTCAAAAACATCAAAAGATGAAAGTTAGTGAGAATATTTAACGACACTGAGTTATATATAAATATATAAATTAAAAAAAAAATACAAATTGGATAGATTGTATAACTGAATGGATGAATAAGAATATCGATGAGATTCTAAGAGATATATATGTTAGAGATGAATGTACATTCTACTTTATAGAGTATATATATATGTATATATTATATATATACAGCGTAGTAGATATATTATAAAAAACGATTCCCCACAATCTGTATTAAAATATAGTTAGTAATTGGGCTATGAGTTATATGTATATATATATAATGTATACGTACATAATATATACATATATAATGTATACATATATAATGTATACATATATGGTTGACATATATGGTTGACAGTTATAAACAGTTATTCTATATAATAGTAAGGAGGGAGGCTGTAGTTAGTCTAGTTATCACCGGGTATGAATATTACTCGCTTTTGTAGTTTGTGAAGTTTTAGAAAAAGAAGATGATGTATACGTTTATTATATATACCCCTCTAGGGTATTAGAGAAATATTACCCTATATGGTATTATCCATAATAAGATATATATATATATATATATATATATATATATATATATATATATTAATCTTAATCTTAATCTTAATAATATATACTTTAATAATAATTAAATAAATTATTTAAAAGCCAATTAAGTTAATTATAGGAAATATTATTTGAAATGTACATTTATTTTATGATTAACTTAATTAGAATTTGAATAATTTGTTTATATATTAATACATATTCTATTCTTAAGATTTATAGTAAGTTTGTTTGTATTGAGATCCCCACATCCTTCAATCATCACCTCAAAGCATACATATCCTCTACCCGATTTCCTCATATGCTTCTATTATTATTCACCTTTTATCTATATAAACATATGCCATTTTAACGCATAAGATTTGTATATGTTATGCTAATTATCTTTTCTCGGCTTATACTTGCTAGGTTTAACTACTACTAAAGTATACTTTTTATCGTTCATTATTGTCATATTTAATAGAATTCAACCCCAGAATTATTAACTATATAATGTAAAATTGGTTAATATTATTTATATATAATTATAATTTATCATAATAATTTATCATAATAAATATATTTAATACATTTATTTAATCTTTGTCTGGATAGTATTAACAAATTAAATTTTATAATTTATACACATTTATTTAAGTAATAATAGGAATAGTTTCTTATACATGTTATATATATATAATATAATTTTATATATATATATATATAAGAAATAATTAATAATACTCAGAATATTAAATTGTACTAATATTTAATTAACTATAAATACTGATGATGATTACATACGAATAAATATATACAACTATATATGATAGCATAGTATTTTAGTAATTAAACTAGTAATTAAAAATTACAATTGTAATTGTATATATATATATATATATATATATAGGTATATATATATATATATATATATATATATATATAATGTAGCAGTAGCTATTGTTCTGTGTGTTATAACAAATAATTTAAATGTACGTTCTCGATAAATTTAAAATGTATTTTCATGTATTAAGAAAGCATTAATAATTAATAATCATAATTAGGAACATAACATAACATCTATAGGCTGGCTATCATCGTATATGTTATAATTATATAATTATACATGTATAATTAGGAGCACCTTGATGTGTAAACCTCCCTATAGGGATTCATTTATGCATTCATTATTCACATCTATACAGTGTATACTACATCTGCATACCAACTTATTAACCATTTCACGAACTGAGTATTTATTTAAAGTAGTCGATTATCATACATTTATAATTGCATTACAAATAATTCAATTTTAATATTAGTATGATATAATTTAATTTGAAATTAATAAATTTTTATCAAATAATCTAAAATATTTATAATTTATTATATATATATATATATATATATATATTTATATATATATATATATATATATATATATATATATATATTTATATATATATATATATGTATAGCTCGGTTATATACCTATACTATTTTTCATTGTATTATATTCAATTAGTTATTTTATAACCTATATATACATATTTTATTATTATAATAATATATTTGACGTACAACGTACGTCGTAATAAAATGGATACGTATTCATTTTATCATCTGCAAAACTTCAAAATAATATGTTATAGTTTTGTAATTTCTCATTCAAGTTCTAATAATTTATTTTAATAGCCTAAATTAATCTCTGATTATTTGATTGATTATTTATTTTGAGACATTTAAGAGCGAACATATAAAGTTGAATATTCATCATTATTATAATCAAAAGTGAAATAGGCACAACACATCAATACTATAGTATTATAGGTATATACATAATGCAGCTTATAATTATATCATATATGCGTAATACATAAGGTATCTACATATGTACCTATATATACCTTACCTTACCGGATCGGGATTGTTTCCCGAGCAATTTCAAAAATGTTCTTCAACATCGTCCTGTATTTCATTGCTATCTTTAGTTCTTCAGTCGTCAGTCCCGTATCATCACATATCTGTTTTACATAGGTTTTTCTGGGTCGTCCAAGCTTTGTTGTTCCATGGTTCGGCGTCCACAACAAAATATCTTTTATGATTTCTTCCTCACGTCTATAACAATGGCCTACGAATCGTGTTCTTCGTATACGTAGGATACTTTTTAGTGGTGGAATATTTCCGTATAGGCGAATCTTCGTTGGATGCCCTTTCCATGATATATTTAATATGGCTCTCAACATTCTTGTATAAGTGATATCTAGTTTTTTTCTCATGTTTTTTAGTTAGGGTTCAAGCTTCAGAGCCGTATAATAAAACACATTCTACCACGGCTCTGAAGAAGTTACTTTTTAAAGTTGTGCTGAGTGGTGATTTCCATATGGATCTTAATTTGTCTAGAGCTACCCAGGATTTAGCTATTAGTATTTTTATTTCTTTATCGGTTTATTCTATTTCGCTTCTAAGATAAATGAAATTATCGACATTTTTCAAGAATTCCCCATCTATAGATTTTATCATTTTATTCGAGTTTATGTTAATATGTTGTATCTTTTTAACATTTACTTTGAGACCTACTGTTTTCCTATTTTCTTCTAGGACATTCAGTAGTTTTTCAGAATTTCTGCTAGAATCTGCAAATATTACAAGATCATCAGAATAATCTGCATATGTAATCTTAATTTCTGGTTATCAGTGTTAGGCCTAGATCTTTATTGTTGTTAATAGATGTTATTAATACGTAATCGAGTGTAATAATAAACAAAAATGGTGCCATAGTATCACCCTGTAGAACACCTGCATTTATATCAAAATATTCGGTGTCTCCATTTGGTGACCATACCATTGATTAGTATCTCTATATAGTATCATAATTGCGTATATTATCTTCATTGGAATACCGCATGACTTAAGAATTTATGTCATTTTTGCTCTGTGTATTGAGTCGAAAGCTTTAGAGAAATCTACAAATATTAGGCTTGCTACAATATTATTTTATTTAACACCTTCGATTATCCTTCTTACAGTTAGAATTGTCGGATAGTTGATCTATTATTTCTGAAACCATTTTTATTTAGTCTGAGGATTATATCTAGGGTGGGTTGTATTATTTTTCTTAGTAGCGTATTATATATTTTAGCCACGATGCATGTTAGTGTAATACCTCTATAATTGTCTGTAATAGAGAGGTCACACTTCTTTGGGAATAGGAAGATGCACCCTTTTTCCAGTGTTCAATTGGTTTATGAGGGTATACATCGTTGCAGAATTATATTAATATGTGATTGAAGTGATCTGTCTTCCATACTTCGGCTGGTATTTCATCTAATCCATCGGTTTTTCTTTGTTTTTCTGAATTCTATTCCAAGTTATTCTATAGTAAATGGACCTTGTTCAATTTGAAGCTCTTTGTCCACTATTTTTACTATGTCTTGATTGGTTGTTATCGGATTATTTCCTATTAATATAGAGAAATGTTGATTTCATTTTTATATTCGCTCTTTGTCATCTTTTGCTTTAATTTTAGATCTATTTGTTGTATTTCTAATAGTAATTTTGTTTACAATGTTCTATGCTATAGCGGATTTCTTATTATCTAGAGCTCTCTTGATATCATCTATTTGTTTTTGCAAATATTTGGTTTGCTCGTATCTTGGAGATTTTTTATAGCTTTGTTAAACTCAATTTTTTGGTTAGTGTTAACTTTTCTTTCATTTTCAATGATAATTGTTTCAGTGCGTTTCGTTTCTCTATTATATTTATATTTTCCCATGGTACTCTTTTCTTTTATTTAAATCGGATTAAATGTCTTTGTTGCTTCTGCATGAGAATCAACAAATGATAAGTATTTATTATTTGTACTTTTACATGATTTAATTGAGTCTTCGAAATGTTGTTTTAGATAGTTTGTATAATTCTTTTCAATAGATTTGTCTTTTGTCAGAGTAGTCCAGTTATGTCGTTTTTTTGTTAACTATTGACATTTTTATTATATCTTAAACTTAATGTACATGTAGCGGTAACAATTCTATGATCGGAGTAAACAATAATGAACGTATTGTAGAATTCACAGTTCCTATCACTATTTATCAATTTATTATTGATAATTATATAGTGCAGTTGGTATTTGAAACAATTTGGATGTGTATGAGTCTATAGATTACCTATTTTATTTTCAAATTTCGTATTTAAACTTTTCAAACCGTTTTCAATTATGAAGTGATCAAGTATATAACCGTTTCTATTAGTTTCAGTATGATATGACAATGTATTATCATGATCAATACCCAAATGTTCATTGAAATCACCTGCTATGATTAAAACATTATGTTTTGGTATATAGCGAGTAAATGAACTCATGTTATTATACAATTCAGTAACATCATCTTCATCAGAAACATTTGTTGGGCTATAACAATTACTGTCGTAATAGGGTTTCCATTGAATTTGTTATAATTATTCTATGATTTATTTTTTTCACATTTATTAAATATTGTGTTGCACTGGGACTTAGAAGTAGGCCTATTCCACCAATTGAGCTGTTCAATTTATTTTTCCATGAAGATGCTGTCACAAGAGTCCATCCATAGTTTAAAATATTATTTTTAATATCGATATCCTTATGGTATAATCTATGTTCTTGTATGCATATTATGTAAATATCGTGTACAATGGCAGATGCTATAAGTTCAGATGATTGGCCGTCAATTTTAAAAGTTCTGATGTTGAAAGTCGATATATATATATTTTGTGAACTCTTTAAAAACGTAGGTTGTTGTTGTATTAATCAGTCAGTAGCTTGTTTTTCGTGATGCAGGGCCTGACATTATACCCTGCCACGAATAATAAAGGAGAACCTATATATATATATGATAATAAGGTTTATTAGCACTTATCATAGGTGTGGCCACCCCACGTAGCTGCACATAACAATATAGAACTAGAACAACAAATACATAAACCCACGATATGTCTAATACTACAAGTTAGCAGGATATGTGGAGATATACTGTAGAGTATAGAGTGTTTAGTATTTGTTGTAGTACAATTTCAGTGGAGTGTCCTCGTCTAAATGCACACTGAAATATATCATATAATTTGTTATCAGCTATATATCTATTCAATTATATAGCAACAAATTCGTTATAGAATTTTTCTGAGAAACGGAAGTTGAGAAATGGGGCGATAGTTATTATTATAATAGGATCAAGTAAAGTTTTTTTGAGTATTTGTGTTTAGATAGTCATTCAGATTTCGTTAGTGAATGTGAGTTATGAGAAGGTGTAAATAGTTACCTAAATTCTCAACTCGACTCGGGCTCGTTTTTTTTTGAAAATAAAAGTATCGGCATCAATACCCACAAATCTCGGCTCGGTATCATTTACATCAACTTGATGTAGGTATCTACTATAAATATGCAAATTACTCTTCAACTTGTTATAGTTAAGGCAATGTTACCACCAACGGATCCAGTAGTGTGGATATTTCATATTGAAGGGAATATATATATTTATATATATACTATAATATATAGTACCTATATAAATAATCCTAAGTAGAATAAATTAAATGATAATAATTTTGAATTTTTAGTTATTTTAAAAGCAAATAATATCACCTAACTATTAATATATTGATTTATATATTTATTTTTATTTAATAACATTAAGTATTGTACTTATGTATACTAACAACGCTATTATCTATGTGTGTCTTTTTAGTATTGCTATTCATATATATCGGCGATCATTATCTATATCGCGATCTATATCGTGATAGGAGATCACGATCATGTGATAGTTTTGCTGTCAATCACGATCCTTTATTTGTATCAGATACTTGTTGAAGCAAGAGCACAGTATGATCTCGATGATGATCCGGTCTTTTACAAAGGATACATGATAGTTATTGATGATAATTCCAATCAATTGTAATATATTACTATATTTGATATTAAATAATATTCTTTAACTATAAATATAGGATCAAATATGTTTCTAAGGTACCTTACGTAAGATATAACACACGCGAAATCGTGTAATTCGATTTTGTTTACAAAACACCTACAGCTCCACCTACAGTGGGTTAATATTAGGAACTATGTGTTGTTTATAGTTTAAATTCGTATCAAACTATACACTTTTAAAATGTAAAATAATATATTTAAAATTATTATTTATATGAAAACTAAGTGTTTATTACTAATATATAATAAATCAATAGGATATGTTGATTTTAAATAATATAAATATATAAATAGCTATGTTGCAAGTAAAATATAATTTATATTGCATGCCATTTAATAGAAAAATGAAAACATTGTAGATTGGAAGCCGCGCCGAATCTAAATATATAGATTTATATAATAAATAATAATAATAAATAATAAAATCATATTTGGCAATTTGGTAAAGGAAGAATCAGATATTATCAAGTCGTTCACCCATTTATGATTACGAGGAGAAAAAAGTATATAGGAATACAATAAAAACATGAAATATTATACTATTTTATAGAACAATAAATAGAGTACAAAATTCATCTATTAAAATAAATCATCAACTCATAAATTCATAGTATATAACTTTCCGAATGTGGGTTCATCAAGTCCAAAACCTTAGGGAATATAATTTCGCCAATAGTATATACACTGGTAACATTTGGAGCTAGTAAATGCATCCTATGTATATCAGTGATTCGATACTGATTCTAGTTGAGCAAGTAGTATTTATTAATTATGTTGTATATATAAGGAGTATTATATATTTGTTTCGCAATATATTTGTTATTATTTAAACAAATAAAATAATATAAAAATGGTTGCACTTATAAATAAATGAATATTTAATTTTTTCTACATTTATTAAAAATTATAAATTTACTAAATTCACTATAAACAATAATATTTATAATAAAAAAAAACAAAATTCAAGTAATTAAAGTATAGCGTATACACGTATCTAATTTATATAATGGTTAAACCTAGTACATGTAAGAGTTTACTCTTGAATAGTAGAGCTATGAGAATGAGGAGGGCACTGAGACCTAACACTAAAGTACCAGATACGATTAAAAGTGAGGACACTACAATGAATACGGAAACCGTTAAGATCGCTAGTAAATCCATTATAACTCACAAGACAATTACTAATAAGAAAAAGAATAAGGGAAAAACATGTGTAAAGCCACTTGCTATAATTACTAAGATAATATTTGAAGATAATAAGGTATGATTGTATATATATATATATATATATGTAACTCCCTGCAAGGGTTTATCTCATAATTATGTTAGTTACATAGGCCTTAATGATATAGCATATGCTATATATATAAGCATATATATATATATATGTTATTATATAATTTGTATAACATAATCGGCCCTCGTTAAAACTTGGATACGGGAACATTGTACTGTTGTAACTTAGAAAGGATATGTCATTTAGTTATAAGTAACAACTTCATCTAAGTGTGCTTATTTCCTATAAGATATGCATAGGATGAAAGTAGCAAATAAAATAGAATATATATATATATATAAATGTTTGCTTTAAATAAACGATACTAATAATATATATGAGGTATTAGTTGTAGTACAATAGTGTAATCAATAGTGTAATCAACAGTGATTTAGCGTGAGGCTATAGCTGCAGACACGCAGGTTTTATAACACGGCTTCAAACCCCGTCAAACCCAACCTTCAAACCCAAAAACTATGATTTTAAAATATCCAGAATTCTATTACAATGATGATGACCTTCAAATCTCTCTATATATTTCATTTGATTCTATCTATATTCATGATACTCTACTTCTTGTAAATAAATGCATAAATGATATAATTATATGGATCTCTATGAACTCGCTATCGCTAAACCTTTCAACAGGTTATATTATACTTATCAGATATATATATATGTCTACTACACATCCATCATCAATCATTACCATCCATATTACCTCTATCCCACTTACTTCTTCTATCATAACTATTGGCATTACGATTAATTCTAATATGTCTCTCCACCCATATATCCAATATTATTCATACATATAGTTACTACCTCTATAATATTCCAACATGTCGCACTAAACTCTCTTTTCTTCTTACTAAAATATTAATACATTCAATAATTTTCACATTACACCTAGACGATATTATTAATATTATACCTAATAACCATCATCGACGTGTACAATATATAATGATATTGAGCGAAATAGTGTCAACTTCTTTATATCACATGATACTTCTTTTGATATTACGTTATCTAAATTATGGAACACTTTACCAGTTTATATTAGAAGTACTAAAAACGTTACTTCTTTTAAACGCGGCATTTTCAAATATTATCTTTAATAACTTTAACAGTTTCGTTTATTCATTTTATTTTTCATTGAATTAGGTTTACTACGCTTTACATAATTATCGTTTATTTTATATAACGTATATAAAATATATACATTTTATTTAGTAAATAAATAATGTTAATAATAATAATATAGTATATAGTGTATATATTTATATTTGCAATAATATCCACTATAGTGACAACTTTATAAAGAAAACATAATAGTTTAACTTATAAGGCTATTTATATTCTCTATTATTAACCATTGCAAGTATTGTATGCATGCTTATAAGCACACATGTACACTCGTTCTTTATTCCTAAATAAACTCGATTAGAATAGATATAATCATTTATTTTATAATACTAAGTGTATAGGAACTATTATTTTAAAGAAAAAAAATAGTTTAAAATATATATAGTATTTAATATTATAATAGTATAAAGTTTATACTTAAACCTATATTTAATATATGTATTTATCTAATATAATAATATTTGTCAATACCTATATTATTATTAATTTAACTATAATAATATATAAATATATTATCATAGTTCAATTATATAAAAATATCGTTGTATGTTATATTTAATAAGTAATACTTATTAAATAGGAAGCCGATACTTCGTGTATAGTAAAAATGATATTTGATAAATCCAGCGGAAGAAATCTCAAAGCACCTATGTTACATAACCTAGCTAAAAGAATAGATAACTCTTGCATCAATACAGTTTACAAATATATTGTTCTAAGCATTAATAAAGCCAGGAAAGTACCGCAACGTTTATATTACATGAAGACTAGATTGGAGCAGTTACTTAAAAATAGAAAAATTGTAAATAATAAGATCACTACGGATGAAAATGATGTTATATATTTAAATATATAAATAATATTAATGTTATTATGTTATTTTATATATATATATATATATATATATATATATATATATATATACATCACTGTAACATTATAGATAATATGTATATTTTTGCAGATTACGAAAGTTATTGGATCTGAAACCCAAGTACCTAGAGAATGTAATGCACTGTCTGAAACAGAAACACTCGCATATAATATATTCCTAAAAGAGCAAAGTTCTAGTTTTCTGCAAGGTAAACATGCTATGAAGTTCAGTGACGAGGATGAAATGGTGAGTCACGTGGTGAATGTATGGAAAACGATGAGTCAGCAAGATAAGAATATATATCTTAACAAGAGTTCTGTGTAATTGTCATCGGTGACAGGGTATAAATAGTTTATTAATAATTATCAAATAATAGGTATTAGGATTTATTTAATTAATTAGGATCGTATTTATTTCTAAACTGTAATTGAAGATTAATTTAAATATAACTATTAGAAATAAATATATATTCATGTCTATTTTTTATCAAATTTATCCTTAATCTATTCTATTTTCATATATAATAGATTATTTAATTACAATTAAAATATGTTTTAATTATATGTTAATATTTATAATTATAAATATTTCTATTACTTTAAAGTAAAATTACTCTAATAAAACTATACTTAATGAATTATTCCAGTGATGAATAGTCGTATGGGTATATCCTATACTATAGTATATATGCTACATTTGTGAACATAACTTCTTCTATTCACATGGATGCATAACCTTTGCAAGTAATTTGCCTGTTGATGATCCATACTAATCACACATCCAGCATCTATTCGGTTGACTTATCTTTATTGTATCTTGTTCTGAGCCTTGTAGCAAAGATTTTCCGAAGGAAAGATATAACACTTACGCGAAATCGTGTAATTCGAATTTGTATACAAAATACCGTGGTGCCACCTATAGCGGGTTACTTTTAGGAACTATGTGTTGTTTATAATGTAAATTCGTATTTAACTATACACTTTTAAAATGTTAAATAATATGCTTTACATTAATATTTATATGATGAAAACTAAGTGTTCATTAATAATATATAACAAACAAATATGATATTTATGTTTTAAATGCTATAAGTATATATTTAGTAAGTAAAAGTTAATTTATATTGCATGTAATTTAATAGAGCAATGAAAACATTGTTGTATGCAAACAGAGCCAAACCTAAATCTATTTCAGTGATTTCGATACTACTGCTAGCAGCGGTTGGGGATATTATTAAATTACGTTGCATGCATAGGGAGTGTTATATCTTTGCTTCGCAAAATCTTTGCTTGTAGTGTTGGTTATTCCTAAGTAGCATGGATTAATATATTTTTAAAATAATCTAGCTTAATTCTATTTATTGTGCATGAAACAGTTTCATAATTGACGATTATAGTGATTTTTGAGCTAAAATGTGTTCGTCTTTCTTTGGCGATATGATATTTTGTGAAATATTCTATGCACTATTCTTGCAATGAATTAATTGTCGTTTTTGCCTCCTCAACAATAGTACAAGTTTAGCATCCATATCATACAGTAAAGAGAAGCAGTAGGTTTTATAGTTTAAATGTGTAAGTTTATCTCTTAACTTTTACACGTCGTCTTAAGCATATTAAGTATCGATGTTACCGTCTACTATAGATCTATGTGTTGTTAGATACTTTATCCATCATTACGGCAAGATAACACTATATACAACACACTTTTCATATATGTTAATGCGACTAAATGAGTTTGTCGTCATTATTTATTTGTATATTTTCTTGGTTTCTATACCGTCCATATCGAAGAGCTTATTACCTTCACATCTGTTGGAATTTTAAGAGTTCAAAATCATTTGAAAAGAATCACATTATTTACATTGTTGATATATGGTTAAACAGTTTTTCTTGCATTATATATATATATATATATATTTAATTTAATTGAATTGAAAGTTTATTTAAACACTTAAATAAATCATAAATGATTTCTCAAAAGTATATATATATATAATATAAATAATAAAAGTAGGTCAAACAATAAATACCATTAATAATAATAAAATAGAATAACCCATAATTAAATTAATAAATTAAATTACAATGACATACAATATATGTATTATAGGTTGCCACCTAAAATCAATTATTGTATATATTTCTTGAAAGTTTTATGTGATTTTATGGATCTAATATAGGGTGGGAGTGAATTCCATAGCTTAGGATCAATATAACTCAGTGCCCGAGTATTCATTTTTGATGGACGGAGAATAGGGGTAGATCGAAGATGAGATGCATGGTTTCTGAGAGATGGAAGGGAAGATATTTGTACTAAAGAAGCAGAAATATAGAAGGGCAATTCGAGGAATGAACAATATTTAGTATGCGATAAGCAGAACGTTTGTTAAATTGGAACATTGGAGGTAAGTGTTGATATGAGGAAGTTGAGGAATGATCTCGAATACATAGGTTATGTGTTGTACGGATTGTTGAACGAATAACTCTATATGTGGGAGAGGTAGAAGATAATGGAAGATGTGTATAGGATTAAGTATACTTATAATCAAGACATATTAATCATATATGGTATTACCGTAAGTTGTTATCTACCCCAAAACTTACGGTAATACCATATATGATTAATATCTCGTGATTATAAGTATACTTATATATAACCTGATTATAGTTACTAAATTTTATATAGGAAAATTGTAACTAGTCAATATTACCCTATTCATTGAATTAAGCTATAGAAGTTGATAATGGTAAATATATATATTTTCTATCAGATTTACGAAATGGTGATTTCAAGGACAGGAAGTGTGCAGTAAACCATGCGGTATCAGGACTGAGAGTGACTATTATGATTTTAGAGAAGGTATGTTTATCCAATAATTGTAATAGTACGGAATGTAATTACATTGTTATATTAATACAACTAGAGAATAAAACTAGTCACCGTATACTATACACGTACTATATACAGTGTATAGGGCATGTAGGTCATCTAAAATAATCATAGAATTAATATTTTTAATGATTCTGTATGTAATACGTATTTTCTAATTAGGAGATGAGGAAGTGTTCTGTAAACTTACTCACCATGAGTTCAGAATGGAGGGTACTCGATAATACAAGTTCAATACTATTACCATTTATATAAATCGGGAAATTTGTAATGTAGGGATAGGGATAATAAGTTTGTTAAATTAGTGAACATAATATTGGGATTTGAGGTAGTTAAAATAATATGCGAGGTCACCAAGGATAATAGGGTGGTATGTGGGCGTATGTGGGCGAACTTATGACACCC
Source organism: Osedax fenrisi (assembly GCA_964019155.1). Taxonomy (NCBI): domain Eukaryota; kingdom Metazoa; phylum Annelida; class Polychaeta; order Sabellida; family Siboglinidae; genus Osedax; species Osedax fenrisi. The sequence continues at coordinate 56,377,530 of OZ025241.1, read as the reverse complement.
GTAGCTAGATCACTTAGAAAGGAAGCGAATTATGGTTTAAACGGTATATAAATGACTATGGTGGATATATATGTGTGTTGTTGGGTGAATTATATAGCTAGGCAGTCAGAGTAGGAGAAGTTATGGGATATGGATATACATGGTAACAATATAGTAGCTTTTTCGAGGAAGCCATCTCCATGAAATGATAGTATTGGAAACAAGAGTAAGACATAACCACAATAATGAAATAGGTCACATATTTCGGAATACTCTTTAGAGATGAAAATCTCGGTTATATAATAATATTGAAATACGATTTTTATAGGTAAGTTACTAAGAGGGAGGCATTGGAACGAATGCAGCTATTATTTATCAAGGCAACGTGTTTAGTATACATATATATATATATATATATATATCGTTTATTGATTTTAGATAAATTATTGTTATTCATTAATAATAAATGAAGTGTAATAATGAGGAAAAAACAACAAGTACAATCAATAAAATAGAATAATAATTATAAACAATACATAAATAATTAATTAGATAAAAATATAATATATAATCAATCTTTTAAAAGAAATGAAAATTAAATATTCATGATATGAATCAGTTATTGATTCCGGTATTTTTGAATTATATTAACAACGAAGATTCAGCTATTATTCGCTACTGAAGGTTACTGGAGTGTCATACTGAGTGATTCACTACCAGAATGAGTCATAACCTGTAAACATGTACACTGTACATATTTACATTGTACAGTGTATGTTTACGACATACATAGATACACAAGAGGAATCACTACGTTCAAAATTGTATTTAACAATAAAAATAAAATATTATATTAAAACAAGATATATAATTATTTATCTATCATTTCATGAAAAGATTATAATTAAATTCGCCATATTTATGAGTATAAATGATGTTTATAATTTGTATGATGTTTAAAGTGCTACTTATAATTGAATGTTTACGACATACATAGATACACAAGAGGAATCACTACGTTCAAAATTGTATTTAACAATAAAAATAAAATATTATATTAAAACAAGATATATAATTATTTATCTATCATTTCATGAAAAGATTATAATTAAATTCGCCATATTTATGAGTATAAATGATGTTTATAATTTGTATGATGTTTAAAGTGTATGCTACTTATAATTGAATGACAATATTTCACTAAACTTTGATAGCTGTTTTCTCAGAATATTGATTTTATGAATGTTACTTTACTAAAAAGTCCGGAACTTTTTTTCTATTCTATAAAAGTTGCTATAATTTTCAGTATATTTAGAAAATATTCAAATACATTTTTCATAATACAAGTGTCTCAAAAAAAATATAATCTAATAATACAAATTTTATTTCTGTTTTTTTTTTCATTTTTTTTGTTGAATTACTCCTATTATAAAACAAATGTATATAATCAAAAAAAAACAATTATATTATAGAATGAAGTGTTATTATTACAAATGCGAAAAAATTATGTAAAAATATTTAAAATATTTCAAGTTGGACAGTTTTTAAAACCAGTCATTTTCGTATCTATTTACATGTGGGCCCGCGAACGTAGTGCTTCCCCTTAACATCATTATGGTGACCATGGTAGCCACTATCGATGCAGTAAATGATACCAGTCAAATCTAAAGCATAATGCAGTCTCAGCCTCAGTTACCTAAAGTCTCAAATCCGCTCGGGCTTGTTTTATTATAGTCTCGGCTCGGGCTCGTTTTTTTTTTCCGAAAATGAAAGTCTCGACTCGGCATCAATTACCAAAAGTCTCGGCTCGGCATCAAAAAGATCGGTATTATTTACACCACTAGATGAAATTCACATTATTATTCACTGAATCGCGAATTAGCGCAGATTATTTTTTTTAATTGATGTAAATGTGAAATATATAAAAATTAGTATTAAAATGTAATTTCAAAAAAGCATCATTTCGGCTCGGTAATGTTATGTAAAAGTCTCAACTCGGCTCGTGCTCGTTATTTTCCGAAAATGAAAGTCTCGGCTCGGCATCATTTACATCACTAATACCAACCAAATTAGATCTGATCCCGTTACACGATACATTAATTTAATTTGTTTTTAATATTTAAAATTATACTTGTTGTATAGAAAGAAGAATAGGGATTAGATGAATATTTGATAAACAGAACGATGCATTTTTTTATGTATGATTACCTAAAATTACCAAATCAGTTTTTGTAAGTATTTATAATAAAAATTAAACTACTTATTTTACATATATATTATATATATATATATATATATATATATACTTATAATATAATATACTTGTAATATAATCAAAAATAATCCACCATTACACATAAAATCATATTTAATATCACGTCATGTAATCTCTGTTAAAAATTCTCGCTTTAGATATTATTATTATTATTTTAATTTTATCTAGGCATAAGTATTATTATTGTATTACACCCTTATTATTATTTTATTTTCTTATTTTATTATTATTATTATTATTATTATTATTATTATTATTATTATTATTATTATTATTATTATTATTATTATTATTATTATTATTATTATTATTATTATTATTATTATTATTATTATTATTATTATTATTATTATTATTATTATTATTATTATTATTATTATTATTATTATTATTATTATTATTATTATTATTATTATCATATTATCAATATTCGATATTTTTAAACTAAATCTGAATATGTAAAATTATTTAATAAATATAATAATACAAATATATAATAGAATGATAATATATAATAATAATCACCAACAGGTGAAATATGATACCGATAATTGCACATGGACATGTTAGAATATATAGATGTATTTATTAGGTAATTTAATTATGTTGTCTTATTGTGTATTATATATTTATATTGCATATATACATATAGAATACTGGATACTTAACATATTGAATACATGATTAATATATATATATATATTTTTTTTTAAATAAATACATTTAATAGAAGATTAAAATATAATTATATTTCGATGTATTAAATGCTGTATATAACTGATTTCTTCTTTATTTTATATTATATCTTACATATATGTATAAAAGATATATCTTTTATATATATTTTCCAACTCCTATATATATTTTTTAAATATTTTAAGAAAATTTGATAAACTAAATTATATTTCTATATTTTATGTGTTTTAATTTATTTTAAACATACTTATTGAAGTAATAACTCGGGAATGAACATTTTTTATATTTTATTTATTGTATTACTTTCTTTATAATGTATACATATGAAAGATTTGAGCTTTTACTATTTAATAGAAATATTCCAATTGGCATGTATTCTCTTAAGTGGATATATTATATTTTACATTTAATAATTGTTGTTAATATTTATTCGTCAATATATATATATATATATTTATATAAATTTCATATAACTTATATAGTGATAATAGTAACATATTTAATTGCCTATATATATGTATATGTATGTGTTTATGTAAGTATAAATATGTAAGCATATATTTATATATTACACTGTTAAAAATTAGAGTACAGCGAATTAAATTTATAGGGTACAGATCGTTAACATATCACAATAATTTACCATGTACCCTAAATGGAGTTCACGACTTTTAAACTCATTAGGGTATAATACATATATGTTTACCATATTAGAATAACGCTATCGGGAAGAGTTTGAATAATAGTGTCATCATTCCTTCTTATGGATGAAATAATTTTTAGCCGCAGCACCGGTATTGCCAGAAAAAGACGAGTGGTAGCTATCCCACCGACACTACTAGGTGCGTAGAATACACCGATTGAAGTATCTGAAGGTAGTCGAAGCCAACGTCTGATGAACGACCGAATACTATGTCCATCGTTTTTAATGAATTTAAATATACGTTAGAGAAAGTCAAGGTATGAAGCATACTTGGAATTAGATGATTTTTAAGCAAAAACAATTTTTTGTTGGTGTTTTAGAGTGGATTTAGAGATAGCCAAAAGTTTCGATGTAAGGTCATCATTAATTGAATTATTTTTATTATAGACTTACCATATCACTGAATTAAAATCACTCTTAACACCGTATGATCACTGCTTGTATGTTAAATTATCATAATAATAGCCATATATATATACACACACATATACACACACATATATATACTATGGCATTCTTAATATTACTTAATTCATTATCAACAATATTTAAAAAAAGTAATTTATTACTTTTTTAAAGTTTTCATTATGTACAATAGATAGGACATAAAGATAAATTTCAAATTCTATATCAATCGAATAGATTTAAAATTTTTTTTAATAGATTTTATTATGTAATTGTAAATGTATTAAATACAAATTGTGTACGTATATTAATTATATATTTGTACTCAGTTTCCGCACATAATGTTAAACATGATTTACTTTCAATATACTATTATAATTATATATTATCTACCAATATATATATTTAGTATACTAATATCAAAGCCCTTATGAATTAATTTATTGACGGTCCGGTTTAAAAAATATTTATTGAAATGAAATATATCATTAACACGAGATAACACCAATTATAATAACAATAGAGACCACATAATATATATCGGGTTAACGGTGTATACCTGACACTTATGTGCTGGTCTATAGATGATAATAATTGGTGTGATGTTAATAATATATTTCATTTCAACAATATCGTTGTGGCATTATAGTATTATTCACACAGATTATTTAAGGTGCATGCACTACCAACCAGTGAATGCATGTATACATATTTAGCTAGGTACAGGGTAGGTAAGCCTACAGGGTATACCCTAATCACCTATAGGTAAGCATACAGGGTAGGTAATCCGTAACAAAGTGTATTGTAGTTGTATCGTGATGATCTATTTCGAAACATTTAATAATATTAATTAATATATTAATAATAATTAACAAATAAAGCACGCACGCAAATGAACCGACATACCAAGTGGGAATAGTAACAATACAACACAATAACGATTTGTGTATACACATTCACTGCGTCAAGCCGATTAGTCCAATAAATACATACAATGTATGATGGGATATTTAGTTGTATGTACATTTATATACGCCTATATGGCTAAATATATCGTCCAACGGCTTGTATAATACAATTTTTTATTTTTATTTTACTTCTCCGTTTATTTCTTGTTTTTTTGTATCGTATCGTTTTGTCTTACTGTTATCACATTTATATATTTTGTTTATATATGTTATATAATTATATGTTAACATATACATTTATATATAATTATAACTTATTATTTATATATATATATACTGGTTATAACCAGTAATTCAATAAACTTTTGATCTATCTATCTATCTATATATAACAGTTATATGTATTATTGGACACCTCGGAATCAGCAATTGATTGACACCTTTACGTAGTCACGTGTATGATAATCGTAGTGGCAGCACGTGACTTCGACGTGCGTAACACACATTCCATCTGTTGCGGAATACCATGTATACAATATATTTCTAATGATGATTCTGACATATTTGCTTCCATCTTGACTTTGGATATACTCTCTATCTCGCTCCACGACGAACGAGCCGTGGTGGTGGGGTAGGATATATTATACGAAATGATTGTTTACATATCTCCATCAATTCCATTCTCTCCCTTTTCATATAGTGATTATCTTTCGCTGATACTTAATCTTCCTAGATTAACTCTACATCTCACCGTAATCTATCGTCCCCCAAACCTTGAAACTATTTTATTCTTTGATGAATATCATGATTTTATCCATAATCATCCTTCATCTTCATCCTATCTACCAATAGTTCTTGGTGACTTAAACTATCACTTTAATTCTCCCATTTATCTCCATAGTGACTTTTTAATCCTCTTATTGGAAGTTTAAACTCTAACTCTTTTCAACAAATTGAACTACTAACGGATCATTTTATTGTTGAATTCTCTATAAATCTAAAATTCACAAATATTAAACGAAAACGTATTGCATATAGAGATTTTAAGTCTATTGACCTACCAAGATTTGTAAGCAATATCAAAACTGAGATCTCTTCATCTACTTCCCCTGTCCGATACTCAAAAACTCTGTTCTTCTAAATAGTATCAATATTAATGCACCTACAAAAACTACATTGATTACCGACCGCCATTTTCTCCCTGGTTCTCTCACGATCTTTTCATCTTCAAGAAGAGCGTTCGCACATTTGAGAAGAAATTTCTTAAAAATCCTTCTACTGAAACAAAATTAACTCTATCACTAGCTAGAAAAAAGTATAAATCTACTATATATGGTTCAAAATCCATCTATTATAACAAAAAGATAGCATTGATCTCCTCCGATCCTCGCAAATTATTTAAAATGGGAAATAAAATTCTCTCAACTCCAGATGAAAAAATCCTCCCCATTGGGGAATACGTCAAATTTTCAATTATGATCTTTTTTTGACAAATTCTTTGAAAATAAAATTACAAGCATTACTAATATTATTTGCGCGTCTACTCCATCCATACTTAATAATACCATACTCAATACTACCATCTCTATTACTCATATTATTGACTCATTAAGTATATTCACTATCCCTTAACTGTATGAAGAAAATGACCTATTTATGGAATCTCACTGTTCCAGGTACAGTGTACCTGCATCACTGATCCCCTACCTATATAATTATATCACACACTTTCACCCTTAATTTCTCCTAATTTCTTGGATATTATTACGAACTCACTAAACTCTGGCCAGGTTTCACGCTACCTCAATACTGCCATAATCTCTCCTATTCTAAAAACAAAACAAAACCTCGACCCAAACTCTACCCTTATTAAGTAAAATATTACAAAGAATTGTTTCCAAACAACTCATCGCCCATGTAAATAAAAATAATACTGTCGACCCGTTTCAAAGCGCTTTTCGTAAGGGTCATTCGACCGAAACAGCTCTCCTCCGTATTACTGACACAATATTATCCACCTTAAATAGCAACACGTGTTGCCAGCTAATCCTACTTGATCTCTCATCTGCTTTTGATACCCTGGAACGTAACATATTAATCTCGCGACTTACTTTAATGGGTATATCTGGCTTAGAATTAAAATGGGTTACTTAATATCTGACAAACAGCAATATCTCTATTATGATTGAAAATGCAAAGCTTCTTTCTCCACTTAACCATGGTATTCCCCATGGATCCCTAGGTCCATCTCCTTTCTCTTATCTAATTAAGAACCTTCCAAATATACACTATAATATTTCTGCTGATGATATTCAACTGTTTACCTTTTCCCCATAAATCCCCATAATACCATTAATTCTGAATTAATCGAGTGTGCTAACGCCATAAAATGATGGCTCCTCTCTAATAAACTACTAATTAATTACTATAATACTACTATACTTAACATATATAGGGGAAAGTAACCGAATACGGACATTCTCAGTATCTCAGAAACCATAAATCCTACAAAATAATGTTTAATAAATAAAATATTCATAATTATATAAATAGTCTAAACAATTATTTTTAATTTTTTAATTATTCAAAATATTGCTGATATATCCAATAAACTGATTTTTTTATTACATTTTTAAATTTATGAAAACAAATTTCAACTTAAAACCTTCTCAAGAATATACAAATATTTGTGTACATGTGTATCGATATAAAATATAACACTATATTATTAAAAAATAAAGTATTCTAAAAATTATATATATAATTTCTCTATTTGTTATAAAATATTCATTAAGTTATAAGCATATATCTAAAAGTCATATAAGTTCCTAATACGAACACTCCATATGTTATATACGGACACCCTATAACCAATCAGCACACAATGCATGAACTATTCTGATTTTCATAAAAATCGCGTGCGTTATAATATTAATACCACGAATAAAGCTAAATCTAAAATTTATATTATTTAGATACTTACATTGTATTATTAATTAAAAAAATAATAAAAATAAATAAATTATTAATTAATTAAATTAGAATAAATTATTCATAACATTAATTATAAATAATTATTTACATTAATGTAATTGTAATTTATCTGATTGATTAATAAATAATATATGATTTATCTAGTGGTATTTAGGGTGTCCGTATTATAACACAGGGTATCCGTATTCGGACATGGGTACCGAATACGTACACCCCCGTTATTTATGGAATTAAAAGATTAAATAAATATTAAAATCACAATAATATCTCCTATATGCTCCTCATCTCCCAGAACTATCGAAAAACTTCTCTAAATTCTAGAGCTTTTAAAATTATGATCCAACCCTATGGAATTCCCTCCTTCCTACCATTCGTTCAATTATATCCCACAAAAGATTTATAAATATTACTTCTTATTTTCTCTATACCTCTAATCATTAAATACAATCAATAAATCACCCATCTTATTACTTTTTTCTCGTGTTATATTCAACGTATTATTATTATTATTACATTTTTATTGTATTATTATTATCTTATTATTATTTTCTCCCGCACGAGCGAAGGGGTATATATGACCCTATTTTAGTGCCTAATTAAACGTATATCATCATCATCATAAATATATACACACATATATATATATATATATATATATATATATATATATACATACTTACATATACATACATATACATATTAACACGCATATATGCGTACATATGTATACTGACATAAACACATATAGTAAATTAAATATGTTACTATTATCACTATATAAGTTATATGAAATTTATATAAATAAATATATATTGACAAATAAATATTAACAACAATAATTAAATGTAAAATATAATATATTCTTAAGAGAATAAATGCCAATTGGAATATTTCTATTAAATACTAAAAGCTCAAATCTTTCAAATGTGTACATTATAAAGAAAAGTAATAAAATAAATAAAAAATAAAAAATTGTCATTCCCGAGTAATTACTTCAACATGTAAAACATTAAAATAAAGTAAAGCATAAAATATAGAAATATAATTAAGTATATCAAATTTTCTTAAAATGTTTAAAATATATATATAGTTGGAAAATATATATAAAAGATATGTTAGATATAATATAAAATAAAGAATAAATCAGTTATATACAGCATTTAATACATCGAAATATTATTATATTTTAATCTTCTAGTAAATATATTTGTTAAAAAAAATATAATATATATATAAATATATAAATATTAATATATATATATATACATATAATATATGTATGGAATTCGTAGCAGGCCTCAATGTAACATACTTTATAATGTATCTAAGATCTGCTATTATTAACAGGTCATCGATACCTGTACACCGCTGCCCTGGCGGAGGTTTAATTATATACACACACGCGCACGCGCATAGATAACACCAGCTGAGACCGATGTGGTCAAGCCTCGTGTGTGCGCTATAAATCTTCCGGCCGAAATCTATATCTGACCGCCGTCAGAGCATTGACTGACTACTAATTACTATTCATTCCGACGGTACATTTTAATACACACAAACACACACACAAACACATATCATGTATTCGCACGAACTGAGTGTTTAATAATATAGATATTACTTGCCGCACTTTAGGATAATGTCAATATATATATATATGATATTATTTATATATATTTTTATATAAAATATTATATGCATAACTATATATTAGGAATATTTTAATACTAGTTTATAATATATATTATATTGAAAATAATATGTATTATACGTTATTTATATAGAAACATACTTGACTCATTTAACATATATATCTAGAATATATACACTACAGCGTATATTACTTCTGTGTAAATATTATCTTAGCTATCCGTCATGTATGTGGCTAATGTATGATATTCTTGTAGCATAGTGACATAGTGTAATAAATAATCCTATATGAAATATCTATATACCTGATATACGTGAAAATATATGTAATTTATAAATAATAGAAATCTAAAAACATTAAAAAACGGATTATAGTATAGTATATAAATAATGGGTATACGTTATATATTATACAATGATATGTGAGTAAACATGATATATACCAGTAATGATATGTATTTATGTAATATTTATTTATTATCATTGATAACCCCATTGTTTAAACCTTCACTTCTATCATATCCAAATTCTTTGTTTTACCGCGTATTTTTGTTTTCTCGTTTTACGTTTTTTTTTGTTCTCACACTCTCAATAATATAATATTTTTGAGTGTCTAAATAAATACCTATCATCATCATCATCAATATTAATATATGATTAAATAATGTTATATATATATATATATATATAATATAAGGTTCTTCGAGGAACAAACATGGGCTATCTAGTTGCCCCTATTATAGAATTTTTAATAATCAAGGTTATTCTAAAAAGTGATCTTTCAAAGAACTTTATTATATGGAGTCCTTGAAAACTGTCATATTGCCATATATGTTTTACATTGAAGAACCCTAAAATGTTGTTCGAAGAACCTTTAGATACAGATGTATGTATATACTATATACTAATGGATAATTACTGGTGATGTATGAATAGGTATCTCGTCTATTAAATGTATTTAATATATGTTGCACTATTATATGAAATTGTTATAACATATAAGTCGCAGTTTCTATTTTATATATAAATATATATATATATATATATAAATTCGAAATGTCCTTATTATGTCCATTAAGATGTATAGTATGTCGTGTAGCATATGTGTCCATTAAAAGAGCAATATTCACCGGCTACATAATAACAAACGCGGAGACGCACGCGAACACGCCTTCGCGCGCACGCAAACACGCGGCGGCGCTCGCGAAGTTACGTAATATTCGCGACATTTCTCCGTCGAGGCGATCGTAGCTCGGCGATAAAATGCGAGATTTGATTAGCGTCCGTAATCTAAAGTATACCGCTGCTTAATCCGCCGCTGCCGCCGCTTATAGCGATGTTGTTGGCGTCGATAGCGTGGCATTGCGTGGTCTGGTGTAACGGTCAACTGACCACCGACGTCGAGAACACGGACCTATGGCCGCAGAACCTCACTTTCGATGACTCATTCATCGCGTCCCAGACCACCGGCGACGGTACCGTGTTACGTAACAACGTGACCTTGACGACGGTGGCGCTCCTAGAGGCCGGCGTCGACAAGGAGGGTTCGTTCATCGATACCACGGTGTGGCACTACATCCAGGTGGTCACTTCGCTGTTCGGCTTCGGACTCAATCTGACCGCTTTCCTGGTGTTCGCGCTCAAGGGAACGTTCTTCTCGAAGACACTGCGTATATTGTTCTCGCACCAGGTCAGTGTATTACGCGACGCGGTGATTACGTAACACGTGTTACTGAAATGTCCGGTTCACATGTATTGTATACTAGAATGTAATAATGTGTTTACTAAACAAATATTATACATTTTATAATCTTATAAAAATTTAAAAATGCATAGTAATATCATATATATTTATTGTGGTAAAATTAGCTAAAGGTTAAAACGTGACTATTATCACTTATATAGGTTTAACCATATCTGGAAAGAGGCTATAGATAAATATATATTATTGATAAATATGTATTAAATACAATATATAATAAATGTGAATTTGTATGTAGAATGCTTAACATTATAATGTTAAACTATTAACACTGTTGTTCTTATTATATTTAGATTTGTAATATTAGAACTTTTTTAAGATACATTGGGTATACATACAAATATTTAAAATTACTCAAAGATAAAACATCGATTATATTTACATTTTAGAATTGTTTACTATAGTTTTATAACTTGATATAGCTAGTATAGAATCTATTAAATTAAAATACTGTCATATGTCATATGTCATATAACATATACTATATTAAAAGTATCGGCTATTCTATAATCTAAATTATTATTTTGTATTATTGAAATATTTTTTATATTTCTTTTTATTAAAATTAAACCAAGTTTTATTTTACTATACTATAGATATATCAATACTGATCAGTAATGATATAGCAATATTATAATGCTTTATAATTTTTGTAATAATAATTTGTTAAATAAGTATCTAGTAAAGTTTTTAATAAAGTTTTTACAGAAATTATATTAATACTTTTTGTATTTTTAGGACAACTTATATTATATAAAATTATTAACTTATTATTAAAATGACATAACGTTTATTAAGTTGGTGCATTGAATAACTGGTGACCAGATGTCTATGTAAATATATATATGATCAAGATTATCAAGATTATAAATCTAGATTTAAAAGTTTCTATTGTTTTTCATACTTACATGTTGTAGGGGAGAGAACGGAGTAGTGGCCGATAATGTATATGCCTTAGCATCTACTTCTAATATATCGATACATACTGAATTTAAGATCTATTTTTTTTTGAATTTTCTATAAATCATATAGGTTTAGAATACTTTGATTTCACTTTTATATATTACTGAATATTATTAACTATTTATTAAGCATTAAAAACGGCATACAAAAGTATTAGAATAAATCATGTCCGGGGTAGTGGCCGATAGTATCAGAATATGCAATAGGTGTCTCGTAAGATATTCGATTATATAAGATATTTTTGTAATTATATAATATTAAATAATTATATTTATGATGCATACGCACCTTATTTGATTCAATGATTAAATATATACACATACACACACTCACACATATAAATAAGTATACATATATATAATCATGTTTTTGTTGAAATTTGACAAAAAATAATTATATAATAAATTAGAGAAATTAATTAATAATTTAAAAAATTACTTTATATTATAGACATTTTTATTATCTAAATATGTATATAGAACTTTTTATCCTAATTAAAACCATTTAAGCGTTAATTAAAACTACCACTACTCCGTTCTAGGCCACTACATAGTTTGTTTTCTTGTATATAAAAATAATATTTTTGTAGACAGTAGATAGTCATATAATCAAGTATATATGAATAAATATGTTATATTTGTACAGTTAATTGAATCAGTGTACATATATCAATTAGGTGATCTAAATTATAGGTAATCTAGTTTGCCTATCAATTGATGTTCAATGAAAAATAGTCTTAATAAAATATGTAATATGTAATATTACGTTATATTCACTTATATTTAAGTTAAAGCCACCCATGAGAAGTTATCGCTCTTTATATTTGTATCGAGAAATGAGTTATAGGTAGGGGCGCTACTCCAGGGGGAACGGGGGTATGTACCCCCCACTTTAACATATAGGGGGCCGCCTATGCATTGGTCCCCCAACTTTTACCACAACATTTATGTTGATTGGTTGGTCCCCCTACATACACACCATCGTTACAGCGCCCCTAGTTAAAGTATACGTTAATATATTACTGTGGAAGTATACTTTAAAATAAAAAATAAATACTTTAAAATAAATATACTCTATAGAGTGGTCGATAATACCACCGGTTGCCATGTCCGTATTACGAGCCACACGAGTATTGTTGTCGTTGCGGTATCAATTACAGCTGTGATCGTATAGATTTGTAATTATCGCAATGAAACCGTCACGCATATATACCATATATACCATGTCCTCTAGTTATAGTATACGTTATATTAGTATATGTATAGTTATTATATTACATATATTTAAATTTCTATCATATAACAATGTTTCTATTATAAAGACGATAGTAAATATTTGTTTTGTATTATGTAATATATATAAAATCTTAAAATTCGCTTCCTTCTATATATATATATATATATATCTAAAGTTATCTAGAATATGATGTTTGGGGAATTTCTCGCAAAAAAAAATACATTTGTTTATTAACTTCTCCATTATTCCATGCTTTACAACATGAAATATTAAATATGATTTATTTATTTTGTGTATATACATAATATTATATATATAGTATATCATATATATAATATATATATATATATATATATATATATATAAGTCCAATGTATTTGTTTGTTTTACTGAAATTTCATCGAATTCATAATATCGACACGTTTATTGTACACGGAAATCAATAACATCGTCAAAACATCTTAATTTACATAATTCGTCATTTGAATGATGCATTTGAATATAAAAATTGTATATTCGATATCAATTAAATAATGGTATGATGATGTTATTGTAATATAACATTATGATAATGTAGGTCAATACAATTATGTTCTATAGACGATACGAGGTACCATTGTTTTCTGGGTACTAGAATTTTTTTTTATATTAAATTATTAATTATATAATTATAATTATTATTTGTTGTCATTAACAGACGAAATAATGTAATAAAAAAGATTAGTTTTTTAGAATGTATTCTGTTTTTAAATATATATATATATATATATATATATATATATATATATATATACAATTAGTAAGAATTAATAAATAGGTTAACTATAAAGTAAAATATTATAAAATAAAATGTAAAATATATTGAAAGTATACTTTATATATAATATATATAATTAAAATTATTATTAATAGAAAATAAAAAAAAATACAAATTTAACACTTCAACATAATTACATATATACAACACCAGTCCTTCCTTGATCTGTCCTTGTGTCTGATGGGCAGCGTGCTACTTCTGCAGCCGTCTATGTGGACATCCGGTTTCAAGGCTCTCGATGAAATGCTCTGTTACACGTGGCATAGTCAGGTTGGTACTTCCGCTTCCGTCAAAGTAAGTAAAGTATACTACATATATATGTATATATATATATTTATATATATATTTATATATATATATATATATATATATATATATATATATATATTATTGTTAGCATTTCTTTATTTATAAATAAAGTAAATATATTCGCTTAAATATATAAAATAATACAATATAAACAATATTAACATTATAATATAACACAACTACACTGCCGATGCAATTGTAACATTGGAACGCATATGCTCTATAGTAAATAACCTGTTAACGTATAGCTAACTAATATTACAGTAGTGGTTCTTTAGATGTATTCAGGATAATAGTTCAATTACGATAGTATTCCAGGATATATATATATATATTATTGTTATTGTTATTATTATTTTATATATATATATATATATATATATATTGTATTTATTTATAAAAATCTTTAGTAATATATAAAACTAATATTCTGTGTATTGTTATTATCTATTATGTTTAAATAATACTACTCATACTAATATTAATATAGTAATACCGTTATAACGATTACAATAACTATAACAATAACTATTGTGAGCGACAACGTATCATATATGTTAACATATAACTATAGTTAGATTTAATAGAAATGATTTTAATTTGTGATTTAAATAAATCATATCAGGTTACCAGTTTTAAATGTAGTTAGGCTGAACATTCCATAGTGTAATAACTAGATGTCGTGAAACAGTTATCAAATCTCGCTGAATGATAATCTGGTAGTTAGGGTTGAGGGAAAAAAACATAACACGATTAGAAGTCAGTTAGGTAGGAGATACTGGAATTAGGGATATAGGTTCAGTGGTGGTGAGGATTTTATTAAATTAAAGGAGAGTTGTATAGCCAATCAAGGTCATTTCTATTATTATAAACCACGGGCTAGATTATAATCATATATATATATATAGCATATATATATATATATATATATATATGTTGTAAACGATGCGCTACAGATATGATGAAGTCGGTAGGTACTACTGATCTATCTATAAAGTATACTATAGAGATGGATCTGAAGTACCTACCGACGTCATCATATACGCCTATAGGCGGTCAACGAAGGTGGTTAATAAAGATAGTTTGCTAGCGTTTGTTGTGGAGACGCTTATGTTATTATTAATATGTCTCAAGCTGTGTGTGTTACAATCATATCAGCCAAGGATTACCTCACTGATATATATATATATATATATATATATATCGTAATAGATTAATAGTATAAAACATAGTGTATGTTATATATAAATGTGTATATTAACATACTACAATATATATATATATATATATATATATATATATATATATATATTGTAGTATGTTAATATAAACATTTAGTAATTGTATTAGTGGATCTGTAATCTAAATAGCTTTATAGCAAGCGCGTTGACTATTGAAGATGTATATATAGGTATCTAAATAACATCAAGGTAATAACAATATCATCCAAGTTACTATCAATAAATTCCAAGTTACAATCAATAAACAAATCAATATAAAGATAATAACAAAAACGTGAATGTTATATTTTCATCAAAATGGTAGAAAGAAATGGATTTATAAAAAAAAGAATTAGTTAACAAAAATTCTAAGATATAAGATTCTAAAGTTGTATATGTTACATCTATTTGTTGATGTTCTTGTATTTATAATACATATATGTATACTTGATACACTTATAGTTACTTTCATATGACGTAGTATTCATCATTTAAAAATAATTAACACATTTTAATATTTTAATAACATATTTGTATTGATAACAAATAGGAACCTACAAAAGAAACCCTAGCCGGATTTTAAACGAATATATCAAATACGCGAAAAATATGCTTCTATATATTACTTAATTATAACCCTTCCAAATAATATAATATTAAAATGATTATATCCGGGTATTACGATTATACATAATGTATTAATACTATCACTATTAAAGTATAGCTTATTAAGTCTCGGTTTGACAATGTATCATTTGTGGCAATCTTGCTACATTAATTAAGAAGTAACTTATAACACGAATAGATTATAAATGGTAGATACTTGCGCAATTGTTAAAACTAAAATATATGCTGCATGTTATAATAAATTTAGAGAAAAACAAATGATTTATAATACCTATACTGAATGTTTGATTTGTCGCCGTAATATGTGTACTTAAACATGTATAGAAAACATTTAGTTATAATAATATAGACGTAAGCTAACGTATCGTATTACTAAATAAACATATATATATATTATATATATAATATATATATATAAGCCAACTAAATAACATATACATTGATACCGCGTATGTAATAAACAAGAGTGGCAATAAATATTGATAAAAATACACGCATACAAAAGTCAAACTACTATACTAATACGGATAGGATAGCCTATGTAGAGAGAATAAATCGCTCGAATAAAATATCATTCAGCGCATCGTATCGCCATTGGCGTGGAGTATCGTAGGCTCTAGTGGCTCTAGTAGGCTCTAGCCATACGATACCTAATAAAACTAGGTATAAATAAGCGTTATATTGATCTACTCGGTGTACGTATGATTGTGGGCGGTTTGGATATGTGTGTGTATGCCTTAGTATACTATTGTAATAAGGACGTGTAATGTTTACCTCTTCCTTGCCTACTTCGGTGCGTTATGCTAAATAGTTGTAAATTAGTCTATGATGATAATAAATGCCTGATATTTATAGTCTAGCTAATAAATTTCCGAAAATAGATAGGTAGGATCATATATATATATATATATATATATATATATATGGGATATAATATATTTGAGTAGTAATCAAATCTATTATAATATTTTTTATTTGGCGTATGAATTATATTAACTGCACTCGATGATTATACAATATAACTTTGATGACATATTTAGTATGATATAAGGGCCTTTTATAATGCTTTATTTTTAATTTAGATATATATATATATATTAATACATATATGTTTTTTAAATTAATCTAATCTAGATCATAGGAAATAAAGATACAGAAGTATACTTCTACTATAGTATGTTCAGTGCTATTTAGAGTGCGTGTAAGTAAACTGAATATCATATGTTTCACTATATTTAGAAAGATGTATAGATGTATATATAGATAGATAGTTTATTGAGTGTTTAAAGACTCACAAATGACATGAAACAATAATTTAATAATAAATAATAAATGAAAAAAAAATATGGTTTACAAATTCCATAAATATTTAGTTCCATTAATTCAATTCCCAGATTTTCCCATCTCAATATAATAAATGACCTACCTTATACAATTCGTTCATTAGGTAAATCCTTTACCATACATATACATTGAAACCGACCCTATAAATATTAAACTCATATGTAATACACATAACTTCCAATTTAAACTCGCCTTAATTATAATTCTATTGATTGGGCACTTCCCATCATTACAATATCTCCTTTTGTCATTATTGACAGGTAATCTTCCTACCTCACATTTCTACCTTCCTTACACTAATTAATCCTTCACTTAATACTCATTGTTCTAATATTTCTACTTCCACATGATTTACAGTACGATTGGATCTCATTTATATTATAGCTTTTAAAGAAAATTCCTTTTACTGTTAGCGTACTTTAGAGCTAATTGTACTCACAGAAATATGTATAGATAAGGTGATATCTCACCTAATGACAATGATATATTTCCCTTTTCCATGATATAGATTTTACACTATTTATTTTCCCGCACTCGTGGGTGTAGATGATGCGTATGAGTTAGTATGCATAATGATTTACCTACTTCTACTTTCACCCATCATAACTTTTCTATCTGTTTTATTTTAATTCTCAACACGAACATTACATTTCTATTTATATTATTTATCAACTTTCACATATTGACTATACTGTATCGTTTAATGAATTTAACGATCTCATTTTGAATATTTCAATACCAATTAAACACCAGACCATCATCCTTGATAATTTCTATTATCATTTTCACTCGATCCAATATTCTCATTCGAGTTTCAAGTCTCGTATTTTCTCCCTTTAGATTAATTAATTCTTCAAATTTCCTTTTTTATAGACATTATGTTCTAATATCTCATGATTCGTATATTTTTTAATTAATTGTACCACATCCGATCTTCTTACAGACTATTTTATCATGTTTTTATAGTTATTCTCCCTCAATTTCATTATCTATACAAGAAACTAATACATTATAGAAAATAAAATCTAATAATATTCATTTATTATCCTCTGAACTTAATCCATTTCTGGTGTCCATACTCATATCTCCTGAATAATTAAACTCCACGCTCACCCTTCTACTTGACAAATATGCTCCTCTTCTATCCACAATTATTTCCTACCATTTAATACCCTATCAATCTATTTGAATAATATATTCTAATCTTCTCCACAATAGAGTATTAACCTAGAGTATATAACCTACCCCCCTCTTTTTAATATGTTATCATACATCCCATCCTTAACAAAACTGCTTCCAACTATAATCTCTTCTGTATCTACCGTCCTATCTCCAAACTTAAATGTATGTAACATTCTTGAAAGAATCGTTTTCCATAAACTAAATAGTTTGATTTCATTAACTCCTCCCATGAATGTATTTTAAAGTGCATTTCGTAGAGGTCTC
Organism: Osedax fenrisi; assembly: GCA_964019155.1. Classification (NCBI taxonomy): domain Eukaryota; kingdom Metazoa; phylum Annelida; class Polychaeta; order Sabellida; family Siboglinidae; genus Osedax; species Osedax fenrisi. Next base: position 56,358,196 of record OZ025241.1, on the reverse strand, counting down.
TCAACTTAGAATGCCCTCAAATTTTAAACAATATATATGTTAAATATTTCCCCTCACCATGCTGTCAACATATTATAATGTATGTTTCTTGTGCATTTTACACTCGTCTTCGCGATATCATTATCTCTAGACTTGAGATTAATGACATTAATAGTATGACCAAAACTGACTCAATTTATACATCCTAAACGGGTCATATTCTATTAAATTATATGATTTATATTATAACCCCAACCCTTAATATATGGTATCTAACAATATTCCATCATAGGCCAACTTCTGTTATCCATGTATATCACATATACGGTATATTATATCCCAATTTCCTGGTATTTACTATCATAATTATACTCAAGATATTCAATACTCCTCCCTATATCCACTACAGATAATGTTCAACTAATTGCATGTGTTTCCTCTATTAAACACTGGATTCTCTCCAATAATCTTCTGCTAAATATCTCAAAAATTACATTCACAATACATCTACAAACTCCACATCATTCCCTTCCTTCAACCTTGGTAAATATTTATTCCACCTTTCCAAATCAGTTCTCAATCTTGGTGTCGTATTTTATTTTGATGTTAATTGTTCTACCCATATTGATAACATTTCTTAAGCTGTTATAAATTATTTATAATCTGATGCCTCCGTAAACATATTACTCATCCTCTGTGTGCTTTCCATATTAATTCACTTATCATTTCTCATATTGGTTATTATTTCTCTTTATTATATCACCTTCCTGCTTCCTCAATCGACCCATTAAATATAATCATCAGATCATCCATACGATCCATTTTTAATAGTAAACTAACCGATCATTCCTCTATTGACTCTGTTAAACTTCACCGAACTGATTCCCTTATGAAAATTGATCTTTAATTCGTGTTATTTCTCTTATCAGTAAATATATACTCCTTCACTTATTAATATATATGTTAATTACTACTAATTGGTACCATCATATATACTACTCATCCAACTTCCAGTATTTATCTAGAGATATTCACGATCGTCTTCCCTCATATTCTACGTTCATACTCAAATATAATCCTAACTCTTTGGAATATATATATAATATATATATATATATATATATATATATAGTATACTGCCTGCATCTAAAAGATACAAATAATCTCCCAACTCCTTCAATACTCTTCTCAAATATATATCTCCAAAGTATAATTTCCTTATATTAGTCGAATATTTTTACCTTTTATCAAAGTTATTTTACTATATATTTTATTTTATATTTGTTTTTATTCCTCTCTTTTTTCTGTTTTTTTTCTTTTATTGTCATTGTTGTTTATTATTTATTTTACGTGAATTTACGTGGAGTGTACTTACTTAATAACGGTGACTAATAATTTATATAATCCATATATGTCCATATATGACGTATACGTATTTAATAAATAATATCTAATAATAAAAGCATATTTAGTTGACAATCAAGAAGGAAGTAAAGCAAAGAATCACAATATATTGAAATCGAGATAATACAAGATAATTTATAAGATAGAACATTACTATTTTGTTGAGATATTTACGAATATGTATTTGATGTCTAAATTAAACTATTTACGTATATTAGAAACACGATAGAAGTGATAAATAGTAGAGAAATAAACAAATTATTATATTTTATATAAATATATATTTTGTATATATATATATATGTATTAGTCATTATAGAATAAAATATGAACACATAAAATACGTGTTCTATTTTTTACATAATGAATTACTACGAATATACAACAAATTACTCATTGTTAATATTATATATTATCAACAACATAAATACATATTAAAATAAGACAGATATAATAAAATACATATATACTATTTTCATTTATAAATTAAAACTAATTATAATCTAATACAGTACACACATTTTTAATAACCCAAGAGTTACTTGTTCAATTTAATTAATAACATATTTATATTTGATTAAATTTATATGTTTTTGATATTATAAATATATATATATATATATATATATATGATGAAATATAGTTTATTAGGCACCGTTACAAAGTGATAACACTCCTCGTAAGTGCACGTAAAATAAATAATATAAATAAAACAACCACAACAACAAAGTGAAATAAACTAACTAACAATGTGGAAGTAATAATAATGAAATATAAAAGTTAATAATAATATAATGAAATTAGATACTGGCTAAATATGACTTGAGATGAGAATTAAAGGAGGTGGGAGATTGAATAGATCTTATAGATGAAGGGAGTGCATTCCAGATAGATGGGACAATGTAGGAGAAAGAGCGTTTCTGGAATTTAAGGGAGGATGGCTGTGGGATAATTAGATTGATACTGGAAGTTGAACGTGTATTGTGGGTGGTGGAGCGAATTAAAAGTAGGTCAAATATATATGAAGGAATGGAAAAATATATAGATTTATGGGTAATAGAAAGGAGTCTAATTAGAGATCGTTTTCTATAGGGAAACCAGTTTGGTATAATTTGAAATGAGTCAGTATAGGAATGGTCAGATAGTTTAATATTGAAAATGGATCGTATAGATGATCTGATGATTCTATTTAATGGGGCAATTGAAGAAGCAGGAAGGATATATAATAAAGAAGAACAATAATCAATACGAGAAATTACAAGTGAATTAATAAGGACAGCACATAGGGGACGAGTAATATGTTTACGGATACATTTGATTCTAAATAAATGATAATTAGCTGCTTTAGAAATTTTAGAAATAATATATATATATATATATATATATTGTAATGAATAATAAATCGAAGTATTTTGTATAGTAACATACAGTATATTAGATTTATTTTTAACAGTGAAACGTACCTAATACCGATAAATCATACACGTGATATATAGTGCGCATGCGTAGAATGTAAGCATTGATGCATGCTACTTTATACAGTGATGTTGATACCATGTGACACATAATTCCATATTAGATATATCTCTCGATTAATGTATATCTATACAATGTTAAAGGCAGTAATATCATAACAACAATATTATATATATATATATATATATATATATATATATATATATATATATATATATATTAACCTGTTAACCTGTGCCGTCGAGTCGTATCCGACCCCTGGCGACATCGATGACAGCAGCTCTCCAACTCCTCCTACATCTTGAGGCTCGAATCATGTTGAAGATAGTTCCATTGAAGTTTTTCTTTATGCTATCCAGCCATCTTTGCCGTGGTCTCCCTCTGCTTCTATAACCCCCCATTCTTCTTAACATCACTTCATATTCCATTCCGCCTGCTCTTATAACATGGCCAAAGTAACATAAAGATGCCTTGACTATCCTTGACTCAAGCGTCCATTCCGGTCTAAAAGCATCGATCTTGTTTCTCTCAATCTTTCTCATTGTCCAAGATTCTGCTCCATATAAGACTATAGGGAAAACTATATATTTTACAAGCCTAATCTTTGTTCTGAGGGTAATTCCTCTATCTTTCCATATTTTCGTTAATCCCCCCATTGCAGATCTTATACATATAGGATAATATAGTCATAATATAGCTATATATAGACTTAGCGGGTTTCACATTATGGATTAAGTATTAAGTATTAATACTATTAGCCTAATACTACTATATGTATATATATATATATATATATATATATATATATATTATATCATAATATCATAAAAAGTAATATTATATATTCTGATAACTAAATTAAATTAATTAGTTTGTATATCTCGTAATATTTAAAATATGTGTACCCGCAACATAGTTAATAAAAGTCAAAGTTAACCAATATATATGTATGTGTGTACTATATTATCATGCACATTCCATCTAAATATTATAATTATTCTTCGCCAATCGTTATTGTGAAACCCCCTATATAGTATCCCCTTATAATGTATATTGCGGAAGTAATATTATTGTTTACAAATGCGTATTCTCGAATATTCTCGAGTGATACCTCTTGTTGTTGTATCATTAATGATCTATATTATATATATATATATATATATATATAGTTTATATACAATATAACTAATATAATTATAATAGGATTTTGTGTCCTATCTATATGGATTATTTTATAAAGTTGATAGTTAATATACATATATTATATATATGTAACATATACTATATTTTATACTAATAATCTATTACGATTCAGCCTAGATCTGTAACATTATATACATATACCACTCAGGAAATCCTGTGCTGATATATTTGTAACCTACACAGCTGGTGATATATTAATAATATCAATTTATCATATCTACAATAATTATATCAATCCAATTAAAATATAGGTATATCATGTACATATTAATACACAACATAAACACACACAACCATATATAAATATATATATATATATATATATATATATATACATATATTGGTATCACATACCTGTTATTAGATTGTTCAACAAATCATACTATATTATTCATACCATAAATTATTCGGATGTAATTTGATCTCGTAATTTAATAATTTCTAATGGATTAAACGCGTTTCTCGTTTTCTCATACGTCTATTAGGCTTGATAACTATGCCGTTAACTTTCACTTTCAAACTGAGGCTGATATATCAAACACTGTCGTATACATCGGATACCCACGGGTACATGGCTACATGTATGGTCGCTCGAACCGGGGGGGGTTTGGGTGCAACCCCCCTGGAAAAATAATGGAGGGGTTTTGATATCTATAACCCCCCTGCAATTTAGGTAACATGAATGATTTTCTGTATATTATTATAATCTCTATGATGATTATATGTTAGAAGAAATTAATAATTTTATCATAGACATTATAGTGAATCATTATAGCTCAAATGTCTATGAATTTTATATTTATAATCTATTATATTTGCTTTTTCATTAAAAAATATAATACAATTTCCAATATATTATAATTAAATTTTATTTATAATGAAGAAAAAATACTCTATTTCGCTATTTGTTAGTTTATACATAAATTGAACTGTTTATATCATACATCAAGTACTGGCGAAAATATTGCAAATAATCTGATAACATCATTATTCGCCTCGGTCTATACATGTCTAATTTACATGGACAATGTTATGATTTAAGCGTCAATATATCAGCTGATATAAAGGAACACAAACCCTGATACAAAAAGAACAACCTTTGGAATATTAAGGGTGTATTATTTTCTGGCAACCTGCCGGTAATATAGTAATTTAATGGGGGTATCCCACCACAACTTACTAGAAAACACTTTCCGAACAATATTTTCGGAAATACTGGTAGTGGGATACCCTATTCATACACATTGTAGTACTCATCGACTAAATTATGTTTGTAAATGTAAAGATGCACACGCTTCTCTTGTGAAACATCAATAGTGAATGATATCGGTGTTCAAAAATGTTTTTAACAAATATGGAAAATTTAGATATTTATCTATTGATAATAAAACCAGATTCAAATCAATGCATCCTACAAGGTGGACATTCAGATGTAAGGTTATTTCAGAAGTCTTGAATAACTATTTAGATATTATAAATGCATTAAAACATATTACAATGGCAAGCTTACATTTTTCTGAATAAATCGCGAAAGCATATTCAAATTTATTCATACAAATTATCACATTTATTTAGAAAATATTTTAAAAGAATCTGGATGAATAATATCTTATAGATTTAATAATTTAATATTAATTGTTTTTATAGAAACAACAATGATATTCAAATCATTGATGGTACACACAAGTATGTCAGTGTCCTAGGAGAGAAGATTTTATATGTTAAGAATATTGATGACGTGGTTAAGGTCACAAAAATAATCATAGTGGAATTCAACAATGAACGTCATATGATATGAGATACTAGATTGATGACAATACATTTATAAACTATTTTGGGATTTATTCTTGCTATAACATACATATTTCTTTAAAATATTCCAGATATATTCATAAGATTCATCTTATGTTAATTAACTCAGTATAATTATAATTAGATGTTCTGACATTTAAAATAAATCATACTGTGCACTCTATTATATGTTATAAGATATATTTTACACTAATTATATGATAGTATTTAGTTGATAAATTAAACTTATTTCTTAAAAACCCCCCTGAGAAAAAATCGTTACTGCGGCCTTAGGTACATGGGTATACACACATGGGTATAGGCGGTATGGCAACATTATATCTCACGTGATGTAATTTCCAGTAATATTTGAATTTAAAGGGCGAGATCTGAAATAAATATTGCTGACAAATGTTCAAATACATTATGAAATTTTATGTTATTGTTATTGTTATTGTTATTTGGTGGAGTCCTTTCATCCCATCCAGAAACTTAGATGACATTTTCACTTATAACCATATATAATAATAATATCAGATTCAGTTGATGACCGAGATCAAAAACCCAGGTATGGTATAGAAGTTCTATTGAACTTATCGAAATACCAACCTGCTCTTGGTAATGAGAGAATTAATACAAAATGAATAAATATAAATAAATATTTTACAATTCTATATTGTTCATTCGTGTTCTGTCTCATAAAAAAGCAATACAATAAAATTAAATATATCTCTCAATACCAAGAAATCATCATGTATATAACAATAAAATAATAATAAAATATAATAAAAATATATAATAAAATATTAAAAAATGTAAAAAGATACTAAAATAATAAATAAGTTAAACTATAAAAATCAAAGAAAACTAAAGACCAAAGGCTAGAGATAAAAATATGTACAATACGAACAATTTAAAAGAGCTAAAAAGAAGAAAAGATGATCATGTAAATAAAATAACAAACAATACAGATAAGGTGTAAGTGATTAAATATAACTATTTAAAAGCATGTTTTTAATATGTATTGTAAAAGTATTCAAATTCGTCAAAGATGATGTGGTTGTATTTAAAGAATTCCATAAATATGCGCCTTTGTAACGAATACTAAATTTATCATGATCAAATCTTATTTTTGGTATTAAGAATGTTCTATTTAACCTAAAAGTATATAAAGAGCAATTATAGGTAAATAACTTACAAATTGAACTATGCACATAATGATTGTTATATATTCTAAACATATATTTATAAATGGATATATTTATTATATCTTTAAATTTAAGAATGTTATGTCTTAAAAAAATGTAATCAATATTGGTTTTGTTATCAAGTTTATATATTGCTCTCATACATTTATTTTGTAAAATTTGAATACATTTTATATTGCTATGGTAAGTACTTCCCCATATAATAGAACAATAATTAATATGACTATGAAAAAAAGAAAAATATAGCATAACTAAATTATTAATATTAAATTTATATTTATATCTATGTAGTAAACTAAGTCCATAGTAAAGTTTATTTTTAATATTATTTATTTGCATTTTCCAATTTCGATTTTCGTCAATTAAAATGCCTAAGAATTTAAAATTAGTTGATTGTTTTATGGCTATATTATTTATTTTGATGTTCAATTTATGTTTAACTCTTGTGCGATGGAATAAAATTAATTTTGTTTTATCAATATTAAGAACTAGCTTATTACCACAAAGCCAGTCACATATTAAAACTAAAGTAGAATTTATTTCTTTTTCTAGATCATTTAACTTATGAGACTTAAATGTTAAAGTTGTGTCGTCAGCAAAAAGAGTAAAATTGCATTTATTAGTTATATTAGGTAAATCATTTATGTACATTAAAAATAATACTGGTCCCAAAACTGAACCTTGTGGTACACCACATTTAATCGGAAGTATTTTAGAATTGGTATTATTATAGCTTACGTATTGATACCTGTTTGTCAAATAACTTTTTAATAATGACAAAGTGATACCTCTGAAACCATATATATATAATTTGTTTAATAAAATTTCATGATTAATAGTATCGAAAGCCTTTTTTAAATCAATCGATATTGTGGATATGAATAATTTGTAATTTATATTTAAGTAATCGATATAATTTATCAAAGCATCACATGTTGATATAGATTTTTGAAATCCAAATTGAGAATTGTTTATTAAAGAATTTTTATCTAAAAATGAAAACATTCTTATTTTAAAATTTTTTCAAAATTTTTTGAGAATTGTGATGTCAATGATATTGGCTTTAATGTCCATTCGAAGCCGCTCTCGTGTTAAGGCATCTGTGGTTTTAACGAAAGCCGATAATTTATTTATACACAATTATATAATATCACTTCTAAATATTATTTTAAGGCCCATTTTAATGGTCCGGACCAGGCTCAAATCCGCATCCTACTGCTTGTGTGTCTTACGCCTTAGCAAACTGAGCCACACAGGCAGTGTATATATATATATATATATATATATATATATATATATATATATTTACATGTATTTTGTTGTGAGATTCGAAGGTATTTAACGACGGTTCAAACAATATATTGTAGCACCTAATTTACTCCAGTTCTATTGATTTCTCAGTAATCGGTAACATACTCTGGTACAATATTACCTAAGTTTTATCTTATCTACTACTTTAGTTAAGTCTAAGCTAAAAACGGATCTGTTTGGATATATTAGCTTATATATATAACAATTATATATATATATATATATATATATATATACTCTACCTGTCTTTCTAGTCTTTCTATTCTATCCTTATCTGATGTTGTTATTGATACTCCCATTTTTTATATATCTAGCTCTTCTTCGTCATCTTCCTCTTCTATCATTACTTCTTTTTCCCATTTTCTCCCAATTTCTCTTACTTCTAGAAAACTCATTTTGTGTTTGTTTTCGATTGCTGTGTTGATATCCCATCTCATCTTTGCACATTTCAGACCTTCTATGTACCAATCTCTCACCTTCGTATCATTGATTTTCTTCATTTTTCTCGCCATATTTACCAGTAGTTTACTTAGCTTACAGTTCTTACCATTTTTACCTACGTACGGCGTACGCATACATACCAACATCTTATATGCTGGACTGTATTCTATTCATCAGTATTCTCATAATCTTTTGATCTGTCTCTATTTACCAAATAAAATCTCCAAAGATTCTAATAGTTTCTCTGCATTAGTTATAACTGTATCTGAATGTATTTTCATTTATTCATAGGCCCCATAGGTGTTGAAGTATGTTGAAGCTTCTTTACACTCTCTGACCTTTTCTACCCATTCTTCAACATCATTTCCTGTAAACATTCTCAGTTTTGGTTCGGTTCTATATTATGCCATTTCTCTTTTATATTTATTTTCTGTTATTATTGATTCTTTCGTAGGATTAAGTTTATCTACTGGTCAAATTTCCTTATTATTCATGTATAGTGAACTATAACAATTCGTAAAATAACGTACAGTATATTATACGTACACTATTTTCTGTATAACTAACACGAGTAATTTGTAAATAAATGTTGCATATAATGTATAGACTAGAGTATATTATATAGTTATCTATTAAATAGATATATCTATAATGCCACAATATTTATTATAAACAGTATCTTAGGTACGTATAATGTATCATATATATATATATATATATATATATATATATATATATATATATATATATATATTAATAATACATATATTTATAGTAATAATACATTGCAATAGGTTTGTATAATGCGTATTATTGTGATATGCCTGCGTTAGCACTTACCTCCTTATATTCAACTGATATCCCATTATGACATCAATGTAGAGGATTCGGATATATGTATACAGTTATTAACTATAGTTATATATATATATATATATAGGTATTGTATCACTAACGTATTATGATTAACTGATGACTTCTCGGAGGCATTAGTCAGTACTAACGCAGTCATGCATATCACTGCATTATACTTAATCATGCATATCATTACATTATACTAATTGTGCATATTACTATAGTAATATGCACAACTTAGTATAATCAAAGATTTTCCAAAGGAAATATATTGCCTTGTGTATATTTGTGTCACCTAATAATTCGATATTGCCATCTAGCGGTATTATTCAGATAATAAGACATTTCTATATTTATTGTAATAGTAAATAATAAATTATATACAATATACATGTATATTGTATTATAATATGTATTTACATGATTTTAAAATGATAATATAATTATATAACAATAGAATACACTGATTAGTTATATTTAATATAAACAAATAAAATAAATGATAAATATATTGTTATAAATCTAATATTAAAAAAACTACATGTATTGTATTATATTGTAATGATTTTAAATGTATGTATATAATTAGAAAACAAGAAATTTAAATAAAAATATCACATGATTTAACATTTCATATACTATTATGCCATCTAGTGTTAATATTCTTTTTTCATTTTAAATTTACATTTCGAGGTACTAGAGATAGATATGGAGTGCAATATATTTCCTTTGGAAAATCTTTGGTATAATGAAATGATGTATATATATATATATATATTTATATATATATATATATATATATATATATATATATTGCATTGTAATGCGTCTATAACGACAAACAAAAGTATCTACTCAATTGTAACAATAATCAAGAATAATTCACGAGAATAATTTGATCTGGTTGTTAACTGAATTTATAATCTATTTGTATGATTGAACAGAGTTCTTAAGGCGAGAGTTTATGGTGGGTCTATTCACTATTATAAACAAAAAGGCGAGTTTTCATTGAGTTGATTACGTTTAATAGGAAAAGATAACTGATATATAATATTAGAATAGTACATGAGAAACGTATGTTAGTGGGTGGTATATTAGGGCTGGTATCGGACGCTTAATGAAGCGGCTGGCATACGATGATTCAGCTACACTCAGAAAAATAAGCTTGTCATTATAAGCCGAAAGCTAGTCATCAACGAGGATGACTAGCTTTATGAGTAAACATATCTATAAGTTAGTCTCAAATGTAAAATTGTATATATATATGTTATATTATGTAATACATATAATATATGTTGCGTACAGTAGTCGGCCATGACTTTAGATATGGTTCAGCGGAGGTCGTGAGGAACAGTGTAAACTAATATTGGTAACTTGTATAAGTATTTATTATGTGTAATGATATACGTAGATTTGTAATTATTTTGACAAAAACAATAGGCAATGTTCCATCTTATTTAGAAGCACTTTAGGATTCATCGAAATATATATAATATAGACTACGAAATATAATAGAAAACCATATCTTCTAATAAATATTAGTACTTATTATTATAACGTATACTGCGGTATCTTTGTATGATTATATAGTGTTTACTTAGGCCATTCCGAGGTTGAATGTGTATACGAACCACGAGGAGTTCAGGTATCGTGACGTAATCTTAAATACACGCATATGTGTGTGTGTAAGGAAGGACCTCCTTCATAATTTCCATTTATATATATTTTTTAATATTTGTTATCTACAAATAACTCATGTAATCACTTATCTATCATAACATGTAAAAAGTATAACTAAATTGTGATTATTAATAGTAGTATAAATGATGTTATATAACACCTACTATTATAAATAAATATTAATTATAGTTAACTATATTAATTAATTAGTTAACCTATGTATAGTATTATAATCGTACGTATAATACAAATACTTATCTAAATGTTGACAGATATTTTCTCAGTATATTAATTTGAATGAATATCACTCTACTAAAAAGTCCGGTATTATTTTATGCTTTAATATACATTTTATATATATTCATTATATTTAGATGTACAGTTTATTTTAATAGTATAGTTTAATAATTAAAATGTTATATCATATGATTATAACATATGTTTCTATCATTATATTTTCTTCTAAAAAAGTCATACTATAATACAATTATAATACTATTCATACAATAAATTTACTTTTATTTTAAAAATCATATATTTTTATTATAAATTAATTATGGTGGTCATATAGACTGAAATATTATTATATCTGTGAAAAAATGATGTACAAATATTTAAAATCTTTAAAGTTAAAGTGTTTTAAAAATATTATTTTTCAATTATGCGAAGGAGGTCCCAAATTGGAAGATAATTAGTTATAATATATTCATAAAGTGTATTGTAGTAATACCAACAGAGGTAGACATTGTGTAATTATTGGTGTGTTATATATTATAAGTATAGGGTAGAAGAAATACACTTTATAGTTCGCAATGCTATGTATATTGTAATAATATTAAAATAATAATGACATAATTATGATTGAGATATCTGTATTCGATATCAAATTAGCCATTTAATTTGGGCTATTCAATAATATTTATCATAGAGAGGAAAACATAGAGTATAATTACACGATATATATATCGGAATAATGTTTAAAGTATATGTGCACATTCGTTACATTCAATTGGTAAGACATTACACCTACACATATATATTCCTTTAGTTATAATTTACAACACATCATTCTCTAATAAGCATATTTGTATTAACACGCCTGGACAGATGTTATTCTGGGCATTCGTCTTCATGAGTATCCAGAACCTGGTGGTAATCTCTTACGAAAGGTTCAACGCCGTTTGTCGGGTGACCTCGAATTTTAAATTTCAAGGTCGAATCGTCAAGGTTAAATGTATAAATCGCTACATCGTTATACATATATATATATATATATATATATATATATATTACAATTAATATCATTATAATATAGTATTATTAGATCAGTTGGCCAATGCGCTAGATATATAGGTAATATGTGCAGAGTTAACCAGAGTTAACCAGAGTTAACCAGAGTTAACCATTACATTGGTATTAAAATAAAGTTAGTAGTAATCTTATATAATTGTGTCTATCTGATGCCTTAACTCGAGAGCGTCTTGGAAGATACATTAGAGCCATTTGTTTATGATGAGATGAAAGGAATCCACAACATAATGATAACAATACATACAATATATCTTCCGCACTTTAAGGTGTCCACACAATCCGTAAATAGCCGTGTAAAAGATGTTCGGTTTTAAACTTTCCTCAATTGCGCAATTTCGAATGATTTCACACGAATTAAATAGAAATTTCCTATTTTGTACTTACTTACGACAAATATAAAATATATGTTCTATTCTTGTAGCGCTAAACCAGTATTAAGGGGTGTAAATATGATCTCTATGAAACTATGTTTTACGTAAAAATAGAACATATTCTATGTTCGCACCGAAAGTTTAATACGGCATATTAAAGATCGTGTGATCACCCGTAACAGTTAACGCTGCTGGGAGTGTACGCTTCCGGTGCCATTATGTCGTTCCCTATGAGCATCCACAACCGGTGGGACGAGGGTCTGTGTCTAGAGGAGATCTACTTCAACACCGCCTTCATGCAAACCTACTTCATCTTCATCTACTCGTGCATCTGGCTATGCGCAGCGTGGGTTAGCGTAGGTCACGTGATGTATATTGTAGAGTATAGGCACGTGATGTGGTTGTTTAATTTGCAGTTAAAAATACGATTAAAGATACACCACGTGGTGTTCGAGCGGTCACGTGGATGATAATCGTTGCCATCACGTGATGTACACCCAGTAAACTAATGTGTTGATGTAACGTGCTTAACACCTAAAGTTATCACGAGATTAACGCTTTTAATTTTTAAAATACTCTTCATTCTTAATTTACAAATATATCATCGTGAATTAGATTATAAATGTATTACGTGTTATTTAAATAGTCTAAAACCATGCATTAATTAAGAATTAAGATCATGTTAAAGATGAAACGCGTTTAACTCGGATACATGATGCGTGTTTAAGCATGTTACACGTGTTTAGTGGGCGTGTTAAATAACAGTCAGGTGATTTGCTAAAAGAGCTATAGTGCATGTAGACAGAACACACACGTCTTAGATACGTGAAATATGTAGTCTAACGTGATTACATTTATAATAAATATATTCTAAATAGTAGACGTGATATATATCACTACATTTAAAATATATCAGTATCCTATAGTTATTGAATCATGTTTATAAGCCACAATTAATTGCAGATTTAAATTTACTTTCAAATACGTCATAATATATACCGTCAACTCTCAATATCTCAAACCCATCTAACTCATAATCTAAACTAATACTATTGCTAGTATGGTATTGTATCGTTAAATACATGTACGCATCCCATTATATATCACAGAAACTCGATATCTTAGACACATTTTCTCGGTCCTTTCGAATATTATTTATCGGGAATTTACTGTATATAAACAACGATTTTTCTAACTAAATATATGACACTCCCTATCTACAAAACGTAATTAATAATTCTCACCGCCGCTGCTGGCATCGAAATCACTGAAATATATTAAGATGTATCGCCGTGTATAGACATATAGAATATATACAATAATATGTTCATTGACCTATTACATGCAATATAGGTTAGCTTTTACTAGCCATATAGATATGCATATCATTTAAAACTAACATATCATATTGCTTTGTTATATATTAATAATGAACACTTAGTTTTCATAATATAAATAATAATTAAAACATATTATTTTTAAAATGTATAGTTTCATACGAATGTACGTTATAAATAACTCAATTGACCTATAGGTATAATAGCTACTCACGTATACGTGGGTAGCTCTCTCGGTGTTTTGTGTACAATATAGAATTACACGAAAGTATTCAGATATGTTTTATATATTTTCTTAGAAAAAATCTTTAATATAAATATATATATATATATATATATATATATATATAAGTCCAATGTATTTGTTTGTTTTACTGAAATTTCATCGAATTCATAATATCGACACGTTTATTGTACACGGAAATCAATAACATCGTCAAAACATCTTAATTTACATAATTCGTCATTTGAATGATGCATTTGAATCACTACCCCACTATCCCCCACTACCCCCACTACCCCCACTACCCCCACACTACCCCCGACAGGTTATACCATGTATAGCGTTCATCGCTAACTACGGCCGCGTGGTGAAGTATCTCGTAGAACGAAATCGTAGTAAGACTCTCGCTCACAGCGAAGTAGTCGGAGTGGTACAGAAGAGAATAACCAAGATGGCGATAGTGCTCACCCTGGTGGTGTTCTTCTGCATCGGTTTCGATGCTATCGCCTTCATCATAGGTTACCATGTTCGAATAGCTATTACGGGGTATTCCTATGTGTGTTGTTGTTTCCTTATGTTGTATGATTGTTCGAATCGTAGAGCTACAGAGAAACTCTATAGAGTTTATATAAAGTTATAACTTTCTCTCTATCTTCTCGGATCGATGGGGTTTTTTAAGAATTTGATATAGAAATTTCCAAAAAATATTATTTTATAAATAATTCCGGAAGTAATATTCAATATATGTACACTATATAGTAATATATAATATTATATATTTTCATTGAATGCCGTATTCTTATTATATATATAATGGTAATATATGATGGTGATGGTGATGATGATTATGATTTATTATACACAAATATAATAGAGAGCGCTATTCTCGAATATTTTATAAGTAGAATAACAACAACAATTCTAATAAATAGTTTGTGAGTAATAGTAACGGTATAAATAAAAAACAAAAATAGAAAGGAAAATCACATATATAATATATTCTGTAGGTAAAAAGCCTAAAATAAAAACAAAAATATAATGTATTATAAATTATAATATATAGGTTAATTTATATAAAATTACATTAAATTTTAAGTTACATAAAAATTGTTACGTAAGTTAGTATTTAAGGGTATAGTTTCTTCGATATATGGTTTATTTCCGTATATTATATATGATGGAGTTAGTAGAATATCATCTAAATATATTGTGTGAAAGTGGGATAATTTATTATAATTGTTTAATAATGTAGTTTTATTTGAGTTTAGAAATAGTAATTAGTGTCATCCAATTGCGTAAATCAACGATACAATTATTTAAACGAGAATTAATCATTGGTGACATAATCATAATTTCATCAAAATACAAATATATATGATGTCAGGGTAATTTAGAAATATTCTAGATATTGGAATGATATATAAGGAATACAGAAAGGGAACAAGAACAGTATATTGTCACAAGATTCTTTTGGCACTACAAATAAAAGAGGTTTATTGGGAGATAAGGATTAAATAGTTATGTTGTAGGGATGTAAATGATGCCAAGCTTTTGATGCCAAGCCGAGACTATTGGTTTTTGATGCCGGGCCGAGACTTTCATTTTCGGAAAAAAAAATGAGCCCATGCCGAGCCGAGACTCTAGCAAAACGAGCCCGAGCCGAACCGAGACTTTAGCTAAACGAGCCCAAGCCGAGCCGATACTTTAGTCAAACGAGCCGATGCTCTAGTCAAACAATCCCGAGCCGAGATGAGACTCTTACAAAACATAATCGAGCCGAAATGATGCTTTTTGGAAGTTACATTTTAAACATAATTTTTATATATGTATCCATATTTTTATTAATGTTTCCTATTTCATGGGACATAATATTAATTATATGTATCGATAGGTGGCTATTTGTTTATAATATACTCAAATATTCGTTCAAAGATTTCATATATGTCATAATTTTAATATTTAATAGCCTATGCTATTATAATAGGTATGATAATATCTTAATTATTTGATTTGAATTTTAGTCGCCATTTATATTATCTTAATATTGTAACGAAAATTCTTTTGATAACTAGATATTATTATTTATTTTAGTTTGTACACTTTTTAAATGATAATTAACAAAAGTTTTTATAATAACAAGTAATATGAGATAAAAAATAAAATATGCTGGTGATATATTAAATAACAAAAAATACTTTAAATCATTAAATACTTAAATCATAAGCAATTATAAATTAATTAGTTTTTAATAATGTCTTGATGATGATGTTGATGCACATGTTCTTAAATCAATATCGAGCTTGTTCCACTCGATAGTTGCCGCTATACTAAATGATCTGCTGTTGTGCCGATTATTTTGTTGTGTTGCTTTTATTTGATGTAGATTATGTGTTCTCTGTACTCTCAGACTTGAATATGGCTTTATTAATTTTGCGAGGTATGTTGGTGTCTTGTGATGATATGCAAAAGGTGTAGTTACCAGTAATTTATAATAATATGAAAATTAATTGATAGTAGGATTAGTAAAATATCAAGTAATATCAAGGTGTTGTTGTCGCATCAGTTCAGTTATTATGATCGTCTATTGATCTTGGTGTTAATTTATATATTACGCGTATGACGATCGAATTATTTTATTTAATGGCATTAACTGATAAGGAGGTAAATTAATTAAAAGTAGTTTATAAATTGTAACTTACAATAGTCCAATAAAGATTTGATTTAGAAATTTACATGTATTACAATTTATATTTGTTCTTATAATTCTAATATTACGCAATTGATAGTTGGCTGATTTGACTTTTTGTATTTATGAACATATTTAGATTCTTATCAATTAACACTCCTGGTAGTTATTTATGATACTTATCTGATAGTTTGTATTGTAATGAAATTATTTTCGTTTGATATACAAAACAATGATTCTGGTAACTGACACTGAAACTATATTGAGCTTATAAAAACTGAGACTAACAATTGAATGATGTCTTTAATAAGCATGAGTTAATAGGAATGCATTTTATAGAGACTGAGACTTCATCGATTCTTTAGGTAACCCATTCTGAGACTTAAACGATGCTATTGTTATTTACATTGAGACTGAATCGATGCTTTAGGTATTGAGACTGAGACTGCATCGATGCTTTGGGTAACCGAGACTGAGACTGCATCATGCTTTAGATTTGAGCATCATTTACATCCCTATTATATTGTATGTTTGGTTGATAATGTAATCATTGAGTAGATTTAATGCATCCTTGTTAACGTTTAGTATCTTTAGTCGGTTTAAAAGTATATCGTGCTCTATAGTGTATCGAAAGCAGAAGATAGTCAAGGAGAATTATTTGCGTAGGAGTGTTATTATCAATGTTATGTAGGAGGTTGTCAGCAACGTAGCGAAAAGCTGCAGCTTTTATGAAACATGTTTCAGTAGCCTATTATACATTTCCTATATCCGGATTGATATTTATAAAAAAACACTCTTATTATTTAGATAGTTAGTTAATTACTAATTATTTTTTCAAATATGTTGGCCTATGTTTACAATTGTGAAAAGGACTTTAATTTAATATCACGTTAATATACATATTACTTTTCTTCATTCTATAGAATACCTATAGGTATTATGGAAGCTTGTTTGACATATGGTGATATTGTATTCGTATTTATACAGGCATAAGTAATTTTCGTATTAATCGAGTAATGAAATGATTAATTGTTTTATGGCTACAGGATCGAGTAATGAAGATGAATTAGTTTGATTGATAAGAGTATAAATATCGTTATCAGTATACCCTATAGCATATATGTTATCTAACATTGGATAGTAGCGTGCAGTCAGTAAGTTGATCAAGTATATTTGTTATTGTTGGATATAATATATATATATATATATATATATTTATAATATATATATATATATATAAATATTAATATATAATTATATATATATATATAAATAAAAATAACGTTATTTTACGTAGTGTACACTACTATAGTATACTATAATATACCATATATTTGTGTATATATATTTGTGCATATATTTATGTATACACAATCACAAACATGAATGTTTCACTGAAATGTATTCATTACATATATGTCATAGGTTCTCATTCATATACCGCTATTACTAGGTGTATGACTCATCCATCGATGTAGTGAGAAATTGGATAAGCAATTGAATGTATACACTATAGTGTATGGCACTTTGCGATAGAGGCGCTGCCGTCGCAGCTTACTACTAAATACCTATTCATTATTAAATTGATATTATTTATACATATTTATATTGATAATTACTACCAATTTTAATGTACTATCTATACTAAAATTAAAATTATATATTTAAAATACATAATATCAACATTCCTCGTAATTTTGTGTATTTAAATTGAAGATATTATACTATTTTATTGATATTTATAATCTAAATCCATTGATATATATATATATATATCAAGTTACTTCATCTATAGATGAAGTAACTTGAATCTATTTTGACGAAAAGACTATTGTTTTAATATTTGACATATATAATATGACTAATATCCAATTAAAATCACTGAAGCCATTTTGTTAATTTATCGATAAAAGTGCCATTCGCGTATCTATCTTTTACACGCATTGTGTGCGACGTCAGTGATATTATTAACACCTATTTAAATAAATATTACACGATATTATTTAAATAATATCCTTCGATATTATATATTAATACCTATTATATATTAATACATATTTAAATATATATTACACGATATTATTTAAATAATATCCTTCGATATTATATATTAATACCTATTATATATTAATACATATTTAAATATATATTACAAGCTACTATTTAATAATACATTATTGATGTGTGTGTGTATTTGTATATATGTGTGTATGTATGTGTGTATATGGTTGTTTATGTGTGTGTGTATGTGTGTGTGTGTATGGTTGTGTATGTATAGTTATTATTTGTTATTCTCACGAATTCTCAATATTTACTGAGAGCTCTTGTATATTAACTACTATTTACTATATAATATATAGCATAGTATGTACAATGTACATACTATGCTGTATATTGTACATACAATATATATATATATATATATATATATATATATATATATATATATATTTATATATATATATATATTTAAAAAAATCAATAACTGTATTTCTTACTAAAACTATAGTTAATTCTCTTGTTCTCTCACGCATAGATTACTGTTCCTCGATTATTATCAATTTTCCATTATCCTCTAAATCGAGTTATTCATTCATTAATCCGTATAACATATAACCTACGTGTACGAGATCATTCCTCAACTTCCTCATACTAACACTTACCTCCAATGTTAACATTTAACAAACGCTCCGCTTATCGAATAATATATATTGTTCATTCCTCAATATACTCTTCGAATTATCCCTCCTATTTTTCTGCTTCTCTAGTACAAATATCTTCCCTTCCATCTCTTAGAAACCATGCATCTCATATTCTATCTACCCCTATTCTGCGTCCCTCAAAAATGAAAACTCGGGCACTGAGTTATATTGGTCCTAAGCTATGGAATTCACTCTCGCCCAATATTATATACATAAAATCGCATAAAACATTCAAGAAATATATACAATTGATATCAGGTGGCAACCTGTAATACTAATAGTGTATGTCATTGTAATTTAATTTATTAATTTCCGTACGGTTTAATCAATTTTTATTTTATTATTAGTAATGGTATTTATTGTTTTACCTAATCTATTATTTTTATTCTATATATACAATTTTGAGAAATCATTTATGATTTATTTAAGTTTTTAAATAAACTTTCTATATATATATATATATATATATATATATATATATATGTGTGTGTGTATATATACAATATTGATGTATATTATATATATATACCATATAGTATTATATAAACTATTCTCTATGTATTACTCATTAAAACCCTATGTACAGTAATAGTACCATAATAGATATATAAAGAAATACTATATGCTATACATTTGCCTATTTCTGATATATTAGCCAACATATACGGGACTGTCAACATGTATTAGCTCATCTGCGATATGTAGGCCAATGTACGGTAAGGCGTCGATATTAAGTGCATCGTATATATATATATATATATATATATATATATATATATACGATGCATCGTATATAATGTATACCTGCAGGTAGACAACAACAAATGTAGTTTTTGTACAGTGTTTTAATTAAAATAAGCATAAAATGTAGCCTTACTCTTTAGCGTATAGTGCAATATAATGTAAGGGTCCATGGATGTGCAATATGTACCCTCGTATACCTATGCGTGTAAACAATAATAAAGATACGCGTATAAATAATACATGAACGTGTATACATAATAAAACTGCATGTATATATATACATACATAATAAACATACTGATAAATAGTATACATAATAAACGTGCATTATTATAAGAGAATGCATTTATTAGGAGTACGTTGAACCGATATCATTTATTTCCAAATAGTATGCGTCATATCAACAAATTATTGCATTTTCATTAGCGGCCGTGATAATATACAACAAATAAAACCATGCTAGATTAGCTTCTTTTTAGAATTTAAAGTAGGCCATGGTAATACAGAGTTATTTGTGAATAGTATAACATGACGAGTATCGATAGTGCCAGTGTTATCATGAAAGGTCATACAGTAGGCATTTTACCGGTATATCTATATATATATATATATATATATATATATATATATATATATATAAGGGAAAGTAACCGAATACGGACAGTAACTGAATACGGACAGTACCCGAATACGGACAATCTCAGTTTCTCAGAAACCATACATCCTACACAAAAATATGTAAGGAATAAAACATTCATAATTATATAAATATTCTAAATAAGAATTTTTTTATTAATTAAAATGGAGCTAATATATCCAATAAACTGTTTTTCATTACGTTTTTAAATTTAAGAAACAAAATGTCAACTTAAAATCTTCTCAAGAATATATAAATGTATCGATATAAAATTAAATAACAATATATTATTAACCATAGGTTAAAAACTAAAGGATTCTAAAAATTATATACATAATTGCTATATTTTATATCATATATTAATTAAGTTATAAGCACATTTCAGGGAATCATCCGGGAACCCACACCTGTAAACTGTTCGACAAACAGTAAAAAACATTGTAGAATGTTATATTAATCTTTGTTTATAAATAAATACTATTATTACTACTACTACTACTACTACTACTACATATATCTATAGGTCATATAAATCCCTAATACGGACACCCTATAACCAATCAGAGCGCAGCATGTGAACTATTATGATGTTCATAAAAATGATTGATTTATAATATTAATACAACCAATGAAGCTAAATCTAAAAATGTATTATTTAGATACTTAACTTGTATTATTAATTAATATAATAATACAAATTAATAAATTAATTACTAACTAAATTGTATTAAATTGTTCATAAAATTAATTATGCATAATGTAATTATAATTTGTCTAATTGATTCATAAATAATATACCGTTGATCTAGTGGTATATATATACCCTATTGGGTATCCATATTATAACACAGGGTGTCCGTATTCGGTCATGGGTACCGAATACGGACAACCCCGTTATCTATTGAATAAAAAGATTACATACAATTTTAACAACACAATAATATCTATAATCATATAATATTAATACATTGTAATTTTTGAATAAATATATTGAGTAATAAAATGTTAAGACCATTTATTGTTAAAGTGTCGACACTTTAATGGATCCGTATTAGGTTAATTTCCCTTATATATATATTTATATATAGGTGATACCTATATGATGATAATAATAATGATTGGTACCAAACAAATTGTAATAATATCACACAACTTAACTTCAAACAAAACAACAAATAAATAAACTATATAAGATACGGATAACTATTTAACAGAGGAAGTGTGGCTTTAAGATGAATAGTGAAAGAAGTATAGGAAATGATGAATTGGATAGATGAAGTGGGAGAATTCCATAACGATTCTATTAAATGGAAAATTGCAAGATTCCGGAATTTGAACACTAAGGAGGAGGATAAACAAGAGTTAGAAGGAGTCCGTATTCGCTTCAGTATTCGAGTGATCATAGAGTCGAATGCTGTTTAATTCATAAACAATTATATAATTATAACAAGATTGCCAAGAGAAGTCACGGAAAGGTGATGTACAAGTACGTACTATGGAGCAATCTATACGGGAGAATATGATTACATTTACAAGGACAGCAGCAAGTTAACGGGTTGTAAGCGAAATAGCAACAACAAAGTATAACAACGATAGGGTGTGGCCTATCGCGTACCACAATTGTGACATTATTACATGTCAGTGTATGCGAGATTATATGCGTCATTACAACTGCATTCACATTCACAATAGCCTATACATTATATATATATATATAATTATAATTATATTATATACAATTAATATTCAAAAACATAACATGAAATTACTTTATAAAACTTTTGACAACTTACTTAAAAATAAAACTAAATCAAACTATAGTATTGGTACTGGTAAGTTTGCAATATTTTTCATTAACAAAATAATAACCATTTATCAAGACATACAATTTAATACAGATAACCTTATCAGATAAAACTACATAAATAAGTAAACCATAAATTATATCATATACAATACCTAATATTTCTCCATAATATATTGAAAAACTTATAAGATTAGAACATTTAAAAAAATGTATATACATTGATAATATCACATCTTACCAACTAAAAAGAAACCTAAACTTTTCTGCCTCTCAAATACTGATATCAATAAATGTATACAATACGCCAATTTCGCACAAACATTAAAACACTCAATAATTATTCCAATACTGAAAAAACCATCAATTCCTGAAAACTACAGACCAATATCTAATTTATCTTTGTTATCTAAAATAATAGAAAAAAATCGAAAACCATTTTAACCAACATACCATGAATAATAAATTACATAATACACAATAATTACAAAAATTACAATATATTAATAGTATATGATTATATATATTATTGTGATTTTAAAATTGTATTTAATCTTTTAATTCCATAGATACAGGGGTGTCCGTATTCGGTACCCGTGTCCGAATACGGACACCATGTGTTATAATATGAATACCCTAAATACCACTAGATATACAATATATTATTGATGAATCAATCAGACAAATTACAATTACATTATTTATAATTAATTTTATGAATAATTTATTCTGATTTAATTAGTTAATAATTTATTTATTTTTATTATTCTTTTAATTAATAATACAATTTAAGTATCTAAATAATACAACTTTTAGATATAGCTTTATTGGTGGTATTAATATTATAACAAAGGCGATTTTTATGAAAATCAAACCAGTTCATACGCTGGGCGCTGATTGGTTATATTGTGTCCGTATTAATACATCTAAAGTATCCGTATTAGGGAGTTATATGAACTCTAGATATATATGCTTATAACTTAATGAATATTTTATAGGAAATATAGAAATAATATATATAATTTTTAGAATGCTTTATTTTTTAATAATATAATGTTATATTTTATATCTATTCACTATATTCCTGAGAAGGTTTTGTGTTGACATTTTTTTCATAATTTTAAAAAGTAATAAAAAAATCAGTTTATTAGATATAACAAGACTATTTTGAATAATTAAAAAATAAAAAATACTTTTTTAGACTATTTAAATAATTATGAATATTTTATTTATTAAACATTTTTTTGTAGGATTTATGGTTTCTGAGATACCGAAAGTGACCGTATTCGGGCACTGTCCGTATTCGGTTACTTTCCCCTATTAAGATAATCATGAACAATTAGAAAATTATCTAAATGAATTAATATTATGTATTAAATTTAATATTATCATTATTAGTGAATCATGAATGACAAAATCTGATATTTTAAATATTGAACTATGTAATTATAATTCATTTCATATTATTCGCAAAAATTAAAAGGGCGGAGGATTTCAATTTTTATTAAATATTCACTTAAATCTCAAGCTTATAAGCTGTTTACAACTTGAGATTTAAGTAAATTTTTAATAAAAATTAAAATCATATAGGCAAATTAATAAATATTTTTTTTAATATTTTGATTTTACAAATGTTGACTAATGATAATACAAAATATTAATAAGTGGAATATATAATTCACTACTTCCAGTATTATTAATTTTACAAACTCTATAATAAATAATTGTTCTAGACTATAGACTAATGATATTTTTGTATGCGAAGATTTTAATATTGAAGATATTTTTTAATATTTTAATATAAAAGATTATTTAGAAACACTTACAATAGAAATTAAACTTAAAAAAAATAAAAAAATAATAATTTCATGCCTTTATAATAGCCCTTTCAATAAAACTGCAGATCTTATAAATATGTTATATAGTAAATTTCATAAATATATTTCACACGATTTAATAATTATGGGTGATTTTAATATCATAACAAATGATCCCAAACCATCTCAATTAAACATTTTAATAAATCAATTAGGACTAACGCCTCAAATTCTTCAAAACACTAGACCCCAATTCAATAAAAGTAACACTTCAACTATAGATCAAATTTACACTAATATAAACACAACAAATATTTATAATAGTGGAATACTCTTAGAAGACTTGACAGACCACCTCCCAATATATACAATAATTAAAATAAAAACCAAAATACGAAATAACTCAAATGAAATTAAAACAAGGAAAATAACAATAAATAATACTAAAAGACTTATTAATGCACTGAAAAATACGAATTGGGATTCGGTCCTCGAAGACAATGATGCTGAAAACTCATACAACAAATTTCATACCATATATACATCAATAATTAACCAATTTATCCCACTACTTACAAATAAAATATCTTCAAATATTCTTTCAAAAAATTGGATAACAAATAAAATAAAAAGAGACATTAATAAAAAGTATAAACTATATAAACTTTACTTAGATAATAAAAATGAAATCAACTTATATAACTACAAACAATTAAGAAATCAATTAACCTTACATATTAAAAAAGCAAAGCAATCATATATAGATAGTAAAATAAAAAATAGTATATCTACTAAAGAAAATTGGAATTTAATAAATAACCTCATAAATAAACAGCAAATTAAACAATCTCCAAATTATATAATAGATGAATTCGAAAATAAATTCAATAATGATAAACAAATAGCAAATGCATTTAACTCTTATTTTATAAATACAAGTCAATCCATAAATAATCAATTCACCTCTCCCATAAATAACATCAACCCAATTAACATTACACCAATATCTAAATCAATATATCTTCATCCCACATCAACACATGAGATAAATTCTATTATACAAAATAATAAATCAAAGACTTCTCTAGACACTGATTATCTAAACATGAAATTGTTAAAAATTTCAAAAGATTACATTGACCTTCCATTAAGCCATATTTTTAATCTATGTTTATCGTCAGGAACTGTTCCCTTAAAAATGAAACTATCCTCCATTAAACCAATTCATAAAAAAAATAATATCAATATTATATCTAACTATAGACCAATATCAATTTTAAGTCAACTATCGAAAATACTAGAAAAATAATATATAATAGACTAATGCAATTCATACAAAATAATAACATAATAAATACTACTCAATATGGTTTCCTTAAAAAACATAATACCACTCAAGCTACACTAGATATTTACAACCATATAATAGAAAATAAAAAAGAAAATAAAGCAATAAATACATTATTTTTAGATTTAAGTAAAGCCTTTGATACTATTGATCATTCTATTATAATTAGCAAATTAGATAAATATGGAATTAGAGGGATTCCTCTTAAACTGATAAAAAACTATTTACATAATAGAACTCAACTAGTTAAAGTTAACATTACAGAATCTGATATTATAACTAATGATATCGGTGTACCCCAAGGCTCCATACTAGGCCCTTTACTATTCATAATTTATGTCAATGATCTACCATTATATTTAGAAGATAATAATGTAAAATTCACAGTATATGCAGATGATACTGCTATAACTTTTACAGCAGATAATAATATAGAACTAACAAATTTAATTAAAAAAACCTCAATAAAAATAGAAAAATGGTATAAATATAATAAGTTAAAACTCAATATTAGTAAAACAGAAATGATAAATTTCAACTCAAATAAATATCCAAACAATATTATTTCATTAAATGATACATTAATAAATAATGTATATAGGTATTAATTATAAATATCTTGGTATAATTCTTGATAGCAAACTTAATTTTAAAAATCATATTATTAAATTAAATAACAAACTCTCCCAAATTCAATTTTTAATCTCAAAATTGAGCAAATTCATTAAAACAAATTCATTGATAATTATATATAATAGTATTTTCCTACCATACTTAAACTATGGAAATATACTTTGGGGAAATACATTCTCAAATAATACCCTAAATACAACAATTATTCAAAAAAAAACCTTAAGAATAATAAATAAAAGAAAATTTCGAGATCATACAAAAGAATTATTCACATCAAATAAAATACTTAGATTAGATAAGCTAACATATTATAATACACTAATATATATGCATAAACAATATTATAATCAATTACCAACAAATTTAACTAAAATACACACAAAAAATAATAATAAATATACTCTACGAACAAATAAAACGTATACTATACCAATTTCAAAATCAACAAAAACAATAAATAGTTTACTGATAAAAGGTCCAAAATTTTGGAACTTACTTCCAACAAATATACAAAATATAAAAAATGAAAATTTGTTTAAGAAAAGAGTAAAAAATATGTTAATCAATGATGAATTATATTATAGATAAATTAAAAAATTAATGAATTTAAAATTAATTTAATAAAATTAACATATTAAAAAAAACTAAAAAAAAAAAATAAAATAAAAAATCTATATCAAATATATATGTATGTATGAATTATTTTTGTTATTATTATTTTGATTTTGATTTTTGTTAATGTCAAATTTTGTCTATCTACTGTATTTTATTTATTTATTATTATCTTTTATGTAAATACGAAATATATAGCTAAATATTATGATTAAACAATCACTGTTCCTGTCCCATGTATGAATAAATCACTGGCAACAACCCGAAAAGATCAAGGTCTTATTTTGAAGCCATTTGGAAACGAAGAAAGAAACGAAAAAGAATATTAAATGAAAAAAAAAGAACGACATTAATGAATCCAATAAAATATATCTATCTATCTATCTATCTATCTATATTTCACGGACTAATGATAATAATATTTTATATAGTATGAATTCATTAAGACTATTTAAACTTATTGATATAAAAACTAGGATTGGTAATTATTCCAATATAATCATTGATAACATATTAACAAATTATAAATCGTCTCCAGGAATAATTGGTTTATTTATTACTGATATAAGTGATCATATACCTTTTTCACAATTTATAGTAATTTATTTGCATTTAATTTAATACTTACTAAGCAAAAGTATTTAACTAGATCATTAAATTATTCTAATATTATTTATCTAAAAAAATCATTATTTGATTACAATTGGAAACATATACATGGTGATAATAACCCGAATATTGCATTTGAATCTTCTTTTAAATAAATACTAATTTATATTTTAAACATTGTCCTTTAATTAAAAAAAAATTTCAAATTTGTTAATAAATCCTGGATATCTGAAAATGTAATTGTAAAATAATTAAAAATGTATTGCAAACAAATTTTTTTTTAAAGTTTACTTAAATATAATAATACTTTTAATAAAATAGATATATATATATATATATAAACATATATTAATATCTTAATCAGACTCTAAACAATTATATTAAAAAAAATTAACATTGAAAAGAATATTAAAAATATTGAGGCTTAATAAATAAAGGTTTTTAATTCAAATTCAAAACATAAAGAGAATTTCCTTTTCAATAACATTACCAAAGAAGATGATTCAAAAACTACGACTATAGTCTCGGTTTTTAACATATAAGTTTATTAAATATTTTTCTACTTTAGGTAAATCGTAATAAGATAAAATTCCTAAAACTAATAAATATATATTTCCTTTAGAAAAAGTAAATAAAAATAATGTTTATCTTAAGATAACTTTAACAATTTCATAAATTGAAATAGGGTAAATTTACCTTGAAAAACATTCCCAGGTAACTACAGACCAATTTCATTGTTATCAACATTTTCTAAAATATTTGAAAAGAAAATTTAAAATCGAATGAATGAATGCATTTTCTAAGATTCATAAATCTCAATTTGGATTTAGGCAAAATAGTAGTACAAATGATTCTTTACATTATATTAGGGAAAATATAACTAATAATTTAGGAAGTAAATTAGTATCAGCTATAGCTGTAAATATCAGATATAGACAATAAAACTAATTGTAAGGAAAATTATTTTTATTTTAATATTTTAATGGAAATAAAAATATCAATATTTGTAATCTGAAATTAAATAATTATATAAGCTTCTATAGATTATTTAATTGTGATAAAACAGAAATATGTATATTGGTATTTGTATATGTTTCAATATTAATATAAACTTTATCTTTAGAATCCCCATTTTTTTTTTGAATTAAATTTAATTAATTTTCTAGTGTTATATAGCATATTATCAGTTTACAATTAATATTTAATGTTTATATAATAGTTTGGACATACTAATTCTTGTTTCTTTTGTAATTGTTTAGTAATTCCTATTTTAGAATTTATTAAAATATGTATCTGTAGGTATTTTATTATTGTTGGTAATACTATAGTATTAATATATTAATGGTAGATGTTTTACTAGGATTCGTGTATTTATTAATATATGTAATTGATTTTTTATTTATTTCAATATTAAGTATTGAAAACATTTATTATATTATATTTATTAGTATAGTCTACTTTATCTTTTTCATTATAATTATTAAGCATTAGCGTATTATTATCACCATTACTATCTAATTTTATAAGGGATTTATTAATCTGTTTAATAAATAATTATTGTAACCTTTAGATATTTTGTTTAAATTCCTTATCTATTAAGGTTAACGTATTAAGTTTAATATTATCTGTTTTTAGATCAAGTACCAAAATAGTCTGTAATTTAATATTAGTAGACAAACTATCTACTTTATTTGATAAATCAGTTATAAGTATTATATAATGTATCATTAGATATGGGGCCCATATCAGGAAATGATCATTACAAATTAATTTTTAATATAAATATACACATTAGCATAAATGTGTATATATATATATAATTTATAATGATAATATTATATCTGAATAAGTAGTTACATGTAAAGTTATAATGTAAAAATATATGAATAATGTATAAAATTAAGAAATGTATACTAATGCGTTGTATTGCAAATCACTATAGTCTATAGACTGTAACGTAATATTAATTGTTTAGAAAGAAAATCACGTATACAGTGAACGATAGAAATCAACTAATTATATATATATATATATATATATATATATATAATTTACCATTATATATATATATATATTTATAACTGCCTGTGTGGCTCAGTGGCTAAGACGTCAGACACACAAGCAGTAGGACAAGGGTTCGAGCCTCGTCCGGACCATTAATTCATTTTATAAAATGGGTCTTAAATATTATTTAGAAGTGATCTTATATAATTGTGTATACAAAAAAGTATCGGCTCTCGTTAAAACCATGGATGGCTTAACATGATAGCGGCTTCGTAGGGATAGTAATATCCATATATGGTTATAAGTAAAAACTTCATCTAATTTTTTGGATGGGATGAAAGGACTCCTCCAAATAACAATAACAATAACAATAACAATAACAATAACAATAACAATAACAATAACAATAACAATACACATACGTACACGATCGTTAACGAGTTACGCTCATTACCCACAGGAAACATGAACTTCAAAAAGGTGAAGGCCGAGGGATACCAGTACGTGGGCAGCCCCGTACAGATGACCGGTCTGGCGTTGTGTCTGGTCAACTCGGTGGTCAACCCCATCGTGTACTGGATCTACATGCCGAAGTTCCGCAAGGCCACAGAGAAGCTGTTCGCGCGTATGATTCCCTACTATACCCATAGCGGCCCACTCGAGAACGGAGAATTCTCGTCAGCGCAAACTGTGCACACGGAGGCGGAGTAAAACACGGTAGCCTACCTTCTGCGTACGAGATGAACACGAGTCGTAGCCTAGCATACATTCCATACTTATATGTTTACACGGAAGCCAAGCCAACGTATATATCGTAAAATCTATGTATATATATAGATACTAGATTCATGCCCATGTATACGAGTATTATTCATAAACATACTAGTCATGTCATCATGTTCATATATTATACGTTATATTTAGACACATGCTTGACATGCATATACTTATATTATTAACTCGTATAGGATATGGGTAATGTGTACATAAGCAGACAAATCATGTGTTTAAGTATACGAGTTTAAGGGAAAGCGCTACCTTAACAATACGAGGCATGTGTATAACTATATCAGTTTTATGTCTACGTCTACAATAGTCTACAATAATTCATGTGTAAATAGTTGAGGATAAGCATAAAGGAACACACGAAAAAGAAAGATCTCTTTTACGACAAAATTATATGGAACGCGAATTTTCTTAAATTAAATCTTTTTTTATTGAATTTAATTAACCGATATATAACAATATATAAAGGGTAATTGTGAACTGCTTGTAATATAATTATATATATATTATTTATATATATTTCATTTATTATTATCATTAATTATTAATTATTAATTATATATAATTATAATGATTCACTATTTTATTTTCTCGAGTACTCGTGCACTTGAAGGTATTGCATAACAATTCATTAATTATATAATCGTGTCATCATATTACGTAAAATGTATCACTAAAGATGATGTAATCTTTCGGAGGTTAATAATACTCGTTATCAATAACAATGTATTATTCATATTATATAAAATATAAATAAAAAAATATATAATGTAAATTATTAAAATGTAAATATAAATATATATACATATATATATATATATATATATTTATTAATTATTGCTGTATAAATAAAATTGGTATACGAATTTATATTAATATACATATACATTTAACGTCAATAAAATATGTTTTTACTGTTAATTGTTTACATGTTTATATAATACATCAACATTGGTACAATGGGTATACGTGCAGCATATATTACCAGTCAGTAGACGTGAAGTAATCAAGCTATATGTGTGTGATGCGAGTTTATGTTAGGTGAGATTAACTTGTGGAAATCGGGTGTGTTAAAGTGGGAGATAAAGAATTAGGTAGGGTAGATAGTCCTAGGTACTGGTGTTGATAAGACACGGTTGTTTATAAATTGGATGTGTAGCTTATATATATATATATATATATATATATATATATATATGCATACTATATTAACAAGTATATCCGTATTGTAATATATAGTTTTATTTTTGCAATAGGTTCAAGATTGAGAATTCTAGCGAAGAGTCCGCCACTGTTATGATGATGAGAATACATGTGTGATTCATATCAAGTTATCATTTCTGATATAGGAGGACAATTTAGTCATTGAACGAAGTAAAACATCTATGTACTAATCATATTTTAAAATATATAACTAATTTATGTATAAAATAATTAGTATATATATATTTTTTTTTAATAACTTCATAATTGATAAAATTATTTTTCGACGACAAGATACGATAATCGTAAAAAGTAAACAAATATTAAAAATAATAAAAATAAATAAATGAAGAAGTAGTATTAATCATTACCTCTTCATTTATTTTTATTATTTGATTAATATTTGTTGTTATAAAGAATTCACTATATGCATATCATAAGGGATTCAATTACACGACGTAGACATCAAATGAAAACAAAATCAGTCATAACATCTCAATTGTGAATTTATCTTGTTAGTAGATATTGATAATAGTTCATCAAGACACTTGGGGAATATCTCATCCGTATACATAGTCTTATGTTCAATGCTTAGTAACTTTATCTTACAAAATCTTATAAAATCTTACACGGATATCGACATTGAGTAGAATGTAATAATTAAGTAGAATTCTATCAATTAGTGAATAATATATAATATAGATAATGAGTGATTTAACTTCTATAGGTTTATGAAGTGAAAACCATGACCGGTGTTCGATGAGGTATAATGACAATGAGATAGCGTAGAGATAGAAATACGTTGAAAAGAAGGAACATTACTAATGATATTTGCGGTTTTTTTAGAACATTCTAGAAACGATGGTCTGTGATCACCATCAGAGATAGGTATGAGAGTTTGTTGATATTTTTCATTTCAATAATTGATAATATAAGTTTAAGATATTGTTTAGAAATGTGTTACCTAGTTTATTAAATTTACGAACAAAAATGAATATTTATCATAAGATAATTTGTGAAGATAATTATTTCGAGAATTTAATAGGAGAGTACAATGTACAGTGTACAATAGACCGGTTCGTACTACATTTTTTTTCGCAATTTTAAAAACCTTCACATCTGTGACAATTATGTATGCTATGATGAATACGTGTTTAAAATGTTAGACCTATATCTTAAATATTGTTATGTCACGAGACCTTTTTATTTTAACATTGAATACATACAAAAGTTAACATGGGGGAGATATAGAAATAAGTTTTATTCAATTTTTATAAAATTGGATGATTTTTTTAAGCCAACTATGGATGTATCCTAGAAACATATATAACAAGTAGTATTAACAGTACAACATATTTTTCATAACAATCTAGATGCCCAAATTTTATAAAATAATGTTAGTCAAACAAAATATCTAAAAATCGTATAATTTAATATAAATAAATTATTACAATTTAATTAAAAAAATTAAAATATATAATTTATAGATAATAATAATACAATTCAAATTAATTATTAAAAAATTAAAAATTATTTTTAGAAAAAAAATTAACATCATTTTTAAATTTTTTTGGATTTTTATTTGAAATATGAAATACAAAATAAGTTTACATATTTTTTAATTTTTTTAATTATATTTGTATAAAGGACATTTATATCTAACTTATTTCCACAATTCAATACAATCTGATCACTCAAATTTATGTAAAGTATAATTATATATATTAATTTAAAAAAATTAATTATTTTTTTGAATTATTTTGAAATAAATACTTTGTAAAATGGTGTATTTTCTCGAGTTTTAGGAGACATTAATATTGGTAATTTGTAGATATAAACATGAAATATAGATATTATATTAATAATAAATATAAATAATGTTATATATTATATTAATTCATTAAATATAATACAAATACATAATTAATATTAAATATTAATTTAAATATTTGTAAACATCAAAGATAATAAGATGGTGTCATTACTATTATACATGGAATATTATAGATTTTATCTTAAAATAATAATTTATATTTCAAACTTTAAATGCTTCGTGACCAAAGGTAACTATTTTTTTATAAAAATTATTAACACATATTATACTAAAATATAGATATGTATTATATTTTATATGAAGGATTAAAAATTGAATCGAACGAACCGGTCTACTGTACAATGTACATTGGCACTTAATTTAATAAGATAACATTTTAATTATGAGATATACGTATGAGAAGTTTGCGTATTTTAAATTTCGGATCAAATTTACTTGATTTATATATTGTTAGAGGAGAATCTTAGTTAAAATATTAAGATATTCAAAATAGGGTGTCAAATATTGTTATAGTAATGATAGATAATTTAATGGGGTAAATATAGTATCAAGAAATTGAATATATTTATGGTAGATATATTTCTATAGAATATTGTTATAGGGAAATCAATATGAGTTATAAAGATATTATAAAGTGTAATGTAATACTTATATAAATGAGTTAACTTTGTTAAAGAAGAATCATATGAAGTAATACTAAGATAAATAGTAGTTCATATAATATAAGTTGGTAGGTATAGCCTACACATTAAATAATTACTAATAGATAAAGATTGTTGACGATAAATATGATCAATATCAACAAAATCGAAAAAGGTGCTAAAAAGTCTACAAAAAATAACTTTCAATACATAAAATAATTGGTATTGTTAATAAGTTTTAAACGATCATTATATAAAATATCAAGACCACCATCTTTTGAATATCTATGATGGAAAATATCCTAGAAAATATCTATTATATATTATTAGTGGTGTGACCATTGCATCATTAGCAGTTATGTTTCTTATTATATGTTATATTTTCTTATTCATTATAATGATAATTATCAGTTGATATCATAATGACCTTGTTACATTAATAGAAATAATATCAAATTTAGAATTAAAAATTGATTAATAAAATATATTATATTTATAATAGAACTGATACATACACTCTTAAAACAGATGGTACTTTGAAGAACCATTTGTGGTTAAAGAACCGACATTGGTCTTCAGAGAACCAATATTGTTTACGGAATTCTGCCATGGTTCTTTGAAGAACCAAAAATGGATCTTCAGTTTATAAATATCCAAATAGGTTCTCCTAATAAGAAGAACCAATATTCTAACAGTTTTGATAACATTCTTTGGAGAACCGACTTGATATATTTTCAATCTTCTTATCATATAATATTAGTGTAACATAATGAAATTTATATATAAAATCAAAATAAAAATTAGTTAATATCGAAATAATATTCGTTGAATAGGTTATATTTAAATACTTATTATAAAAATTATATATAATATAATATTATTATAATAATTAATAAATTATATAATATATAATAAGGACATATTATGATCCCTGATATAACTTATATATATATATGTAATACTAATAATAATATTAGTTTATTTAGACATTTAAATAATAATAGAAAAAATCTATAAAGTGTGATCGCATATAATTAAAAAAAAAATAATTATAATAAAAGATGCAAATATTATAATATTTAAAAATATTGTTTTTGTGTGCCTAGTATTGGATTCTAACCCTTGACCGTGGTAGTATACTATAGTATAGAGCCAATTGGCGTTAACTATTTGATAGTTAGGCTAAAGCGCCATTTGATATTAATATTGATATATAATAAGTAAGTAAGTCATTATTTATTTATTCTACACAGTTAGAAAATATGGTACCATAGGTGATTCTCAAATGGTACATTAGCTCATGTACCATATGAGGATATTAATTTGAATTATAATGTATTTCTACATTAGGACATTTATTTGAAATGGTACAATACAGCGTTTTCAAAATGGTACGTTATATAATATAATGTAAATGGTACATTAGGTTTTTTAAATTATGGTACATTATGAAATTGATTTGAAATGGTACATTATATAGTTTTCAAAATGGTAGGCTACTCAGTGTAATTTAATGATATGGTTCACTGAGTTTTATATATAGGGTGGAGTGAAATTTTGAATTAAATTATTATCATATTATTTTAAATTTTAAATAGCATTTAAGGTGTTAATATTAATAAGTAATACATTTTTATTATTACTTATAAATTTCGTATTCTGAAAATAACTAACAACTTGGCCATAACCATTTGAATGTTGCCCATGTTATAAGATTGGGAAATCGCCATTTTGAATACATAAATCACAATAATGATCATATTTTGACATATATTATATAATATAACTTTATTTTTTTCAGAATCACATTTAAATGTGATATATCATCTAAATTTAAAAAATATATATATTTGTATGTCTTAATTAACGATTTTGTTAAATTAAAATCGGTGTTTTTCTATAAGGTTAAATATAAGAGTTGAAATTAGATATCATATGATATTTATCAAAGATTATACAATAGTGATAGTAAAATTAAATTTGATCCAATCAAAATTCCAAATTTATTTACAAATTTTTTAAATATATTAAACTCTATAAAACGCTTATTATATGATTATGAGTTTTAAATATAAACAAATTGATTTATTTATGTTACCTACTAAATGTGATGTTATTAATGATATAAATTTCGAAAAAAAAGGAAGATCGAATTATAAATCAAATGATTTTATTTTTATTAAAAAACTGCTCTAAAAATAATTAATATTTGGGATTGTGCTAGTGTCCCACATTACCATTTAAATCAAACTATAACTAAAATTAAAGTTATATATAATAAATATAAATTATATAATAAAAATAAATTAAGATTGAAAAGACTATATATTGAATATGATACGCTATTTGATTTATATAAACAAGATTGTGTGATTTCTAAAGAGGATCATGATTTTATTTTAGATCAAAGAGATAAAAGAAGATTAATGATTGGGAATTTAACTTGTAGTAAAGGAGGTAATAACATACATAATATAGTGTAATTTATAATAAAAAGATGTCTCATATAAAGTATTTCAGGGGGACTTTCTTCACTCTTATAAAACTTAAAACCTTCGTGTGATATCTTGATTATACTATACTGAATGTTTATTTTTAATAGTAGGTATTATAAAATATCATTTATACTTATTTATATAGAAATTATAGATAAAATTCTTACACCCAATGATATATTAATGATTATATAAAAAATATTTTATTTCTAAATGGAAATGATGGAGGAAGTCCCCTATTAAGAAGAAATTTTATAATTAATTATTATAATTTATAAGATATTTTTAATTTAAGTGGGAAATATATTAAAAAAATAGACAACTGTAATACTGCTCCAGAAAATGAAGGTTATTATTTGAATTAATAGTATAATATAGTAATATTAAAAATAGCGTCCTATATTTTTAATTTGTATTTGTGATTAAATATAATATTGGTATATATTACATGATTATTTAATCAATTTAATGATGTTTCAAAATATATTATTATATTTATTTCTATTTACATATACAGAAAGTAGGTTATACCTACTATTATTTTAAATAATATGAAAATATATAAATTAGGTACCTACTATTATTTTAAATAATATGAAAATATATAAATTTCTATAATTACCCTACATTGCTATATCTGATATTGATAATTATATATTAATTAATATTATAAATAATGACAATGTGTATAATATTAATTAATAATTTATTAATAGAAAACACAATTCTTATTGATTCTGATGACGATGGACAAATTGAATCTGTAAATGGTAAATAAAAAGTTAAATGATATTTATTGAAATTATATTAATCCTAAATTAATTATATTGAAGATAATAATGATTATGAAGTAAGTGAACAAATTTCAGAAGAACATAATCCTGAATTGCAAACTAATACTCACACTGGTATGTCATATACATATTATAAAATAGTAGATTAATTTAAAAATAAAGAATATAAATTAATCTATTATGTATAAATTTATATTAGAAAATTAAAATGTATATTGATTATGCAATAAATTAATTGAATTAAAAATTATAAAACCACATATTTAATTATTTTACAGAAGAGCAACAACCATCATCATCATGTCAACAAAATAGACTAAATCTGAAGCCGCTTGCGGAATTATGTGACCGATACAATATACCTGATAGGAAGGGTGCTGCGATTGCATCTATGGCAATAATGTCCATGGGAAACGACAACAAGTATATAATTGATAGATGTAAATTAAGAAGAGAAAGAATAAAAGCAAGAAAAATCAATGCAGATATACACACAATTGATTTAATAAAAGGTTTATATTTTGATGGACGAAATGATATAAGTCGATTAAGAAATGGAACAAACAAAAAAGAAGAACACATAACGTTATTGAGTGAGCCGGGAAATAAATATATAAGACACATTTCTCCACATAAATCGACATCCATTGAAATATATTCATCAATAATAAAGAAACTTGATGGAAAACTAAAAGAATTATTAATTGTCGGAACAGATGGTGCATGTGTAAACACAGGAAAATATAATGGGGTAATACGAAAACTTGAATAATATTCTACTCACAAAGTACACTGGGCCGTTAGCAAAAAATAATATATATTTATATATAAACGTAATCTCATAAAACTGTTTTAATCAAATATAATTATATTATTTTCAAATCACTATATTACTATAATGGTCAACATTTTATTTATATACATATAAATATATATATTAATTTGAAGACATTTAATATTAGTATCGATATCGTTAATATACTATATTATACTAAACTACACTATACATATAAAGTATTACCTCGTTACCTTGGTCCATTAGCTTTTTAACTGGGGGAATGTGGGCGCGTTATTTTTTAACAAATAATCTCCATGCCTTCAGTCCAGTCTTTGATATTGTCTATCCACATCTTATTTGGCCGGCCTCGCTCTCTTTTACCTTCTATATTGTCTTGTAGGTTTCGTTTGGATGGCCCCTTTGGTCTGGTGACATAACTATATAAAGTATACTATATATAATATCAAAAAATATAATAATAATTAATAACAATTAATTTTAAAAATAATAATGCTATTAGGGGACGTGAGGGGGTTTTGG
Organism: Osedax fenrisi; assembly: GCA_964019155.1. Lineage (NCBI taxonomy): Eukaryota > Metazoa > Annelida > Polychaeta > Sabellida > Siboglinidae > Osedax > Osedax fenrisi. The sequence continues at coordinate 56,318,939 of OZ025241.1, read as the reverse complement.
GCGATGCGAGGGTTTTGGTCGATAGCAATATAATCACAACGGTAATAGATATGAACATATTTTACATTAACGAACTGTGTATAATGTTAATGTTACCTAATATTTTAAGAAAAATGTAAGAACAATTAAATATATTGAATAATATTATCGATTATGTAAAAAGTGCATTTTCTGCTATATTATTGTAATACATAGCGGAGAGTTAATGGTAAATTACAACACAATTAATTAAATTGTTATGATAAATTTTGTATTATATTAAACTACTCAATATTCTACATAAAATGAAATAAAAATTAATTAAAAATATTAATTATATAATTGAATAAAGATAACATAAAAATACCATATGCGATGAGGGGGTTTTGGTCTATATCATGAGGGGGTTTTTGTCGATGCTAATATAGTTATAATGGTATATTATATGGACATTTTTTACATTAACTAACTATATATAATTATAATAATACCAAATATGTTAACAACAATTAATAAAAATTAAATATATTGAATAATATTATCGATTATGTAAAATTGCATTTTCTTCTGTATTATTGTAATAAATAGCGTATAATTAATGGTCAAATGTTCATATATAATATATAATTAATTAAAATTATGAGTGTATTACATATTATCATATCATTATAATAAATATTCGAATTAGTTAATTGAACTCCAATGTAATTATTTTAGTATATAGGGATACAAGTATTAACACATTCGGAACTATTTACCAAAACTAACTAATCCCACACATACGTTATTTCACAAATATTTATGAGTAATATTAGAATTTATAATATATAATTTTATTATCATAATATAAAAATCCGAGATAGATATTTATTAGATTAATATCTTTTGAATAAATATTCTAAAATTCAAATACTAATATTCAATATTCACGGAGTACTTGCTATTATAGCGAGTGATACATTTGATCGACCAAAACCCCCTCACGTCCCCTATGTTAGTTATTTATGAAATGTATCATATGTTATTGTCATAGATCAAATAATTCAATATAAATAAATTATTTAAAATAATATATCGTATCATAAACACAAATTACACTAGTCTAATATTTATTTAACAATAATTTATTATAAAAAACTAACAACCCAGATATATATATTATAAAATTATATTCAACACAACTTTATATATAGGGGATGGAATGAGGTCGCGGCCAAGAACTGAGTAGTGGTCGTTTTAATAAACGCATAAATAGTCCTAAATAGGATAAAAAGTTCTATATACAATATTTAGATATCAAATTGTCGGTAATTTTTTTAAAAAATAATTAATTAATCTAATTTATTACGTAATAATTTGTTTTCAAATTTTAACAAAAACATGAATATTTATATATACTTATTTATGTATGTAAGGTGTGTGTGTATGTAATTAAATCATTGAATCACATTAAGGTGCGTATGCATCATAAATATAATTATTTAATATCAAATAATTAAAAAAATATAAATCGAATACATTACGAGACACCTATTACATATTCTTATACTAGCAGCCACTATTTATAAATATTTGATTATATTATAAACATATTTTTTTACAGATTTGCCAACTATATATGAATGAATTACCCCTTAGAAAACTATTTATTTATATAGATGGCAAACATATTGGACCTACCCCATTTTCAGGAGAAATAGGGAAACAATTAAAGTCTCTGCAAAAATTAGATATAATTAATTTTGAAAAAATCATATTCAAAATTAATTTTACAACAAAAAATAACTGCGATGCAGATTATTTATATAAAATATGTAAATGCATAGATGCAGGAGTGATAGATGATACTTTAAAAAATAGGGAACCAGGAAAAATGCACCATGCCAGATGATTAACTCTGGCAAATAATATATTAAGGTTATACATATCGACAACTAATCCAACTAAAAATTTAAATATAATAGCAAACTACATTGTAAGAGTATATGCGACGTCATTTTTACAATAAAAAAACCCTACTATATCTGATGCAACAAAACATTTATTTTATATTATACAAAATTCAAGATACATCGATATACAATATAGAGATATCATTGATGAGAGCATATCAAATAACTGTTTCTATGCACATTCAGAGAGTGTTTTACTAAGCATGTTAAAAGCCAAGGAAATAGATATTAGAAGAAAAGCAATTAAAATTATAATAGATATCAGAAAAAATAATAATACCAGTATTAGAACTTTTGAATTACCAAATATAAATTTTAATGCGGATTACTATTATGAAATAAATTTTAATATAAATATATATGAATCAAGGTTAACTTATAATATTGAAGATAGTACACTCAATAATTACCTGAATATGAATTTTGAAGAAATTACTTTTGAATATCCATGTCATAATCAAGCCGTTGAGAGATTTATTCAAGATGTCAGCCAGGTTTCTCAAATGACAACAGGTGAACAATCTAGAGATGGTATAATATTGAATATGATCAAATCACGAAAATCGATGCCAACATATAATACAAAAAAAGATTTTGTTTACAATAATTAATTAAAAAATATAACTTCATTAAATATTTATGTCCGTGTATTTATTTATTGATCATATTTTACTTTCCATTATATAATATTGTATTTATAACTATATAGTATTGTATATAATAACGTATATTTTTATTATCTGTTATTTATTTGTTATGTCATATTTATTTTTGTTATTATAATAATTTATTTAACAAGTATTAATGATTGAAATTATTATGATAATTTTCAATATAGATCTCCTATAATATAATAATAAATATAAATAATAACCTTTAATTCTATTTCTTTGTAGTAAAACTTATTATTCGCAAATAATTGTCCAACACGACTTCTATCGAATTTAAGGAATTCAATACCTAAATAATTATATAGTGCAATATTAAAATAATAATAAATTTTAATAATTTTAATTAAATTTTATATAATTTAATTTAATATACACATCTAACATGTATATAATTTAAATATAATTTTCTTTACAACTTTTAAATTAATATACATATCTAAAACAATACCAATAATCATTTAAATATACATATTTATATATTCTAAATTAATATTATATATTATAATAATGTAGGTTCCTATTGTAAGTAGAACGCAATGTATTTAAATATAAGAAATTGAATATAGAATTATTTATAATAAATTTACTTTTAAGGACACAGTACTGTCCCACAAAATTGAAAATATTCCAATGAAATTATTTAAATCTATACTATAATTATTTGAAAAGTTTTAGGGTACGGTTTTGCTTGCATCTTAGTGAGCTCCTGTAAACTTTTATACATTTTTAGTTAAATTCATTTAACTCGCTCGACAAAACATACTACTAAATTATCTGATATGTATCTACATATCTAAATATAGTTACACCTATATAATGGGTGTGTCGAAATATTGTTATATATTTTGTGAGTGTTCCATTATTCAACTTTATTCAACCGAGAAAAATATGAGTGCATTGGTGGATGGTCCATTAATTAATTTGACTTGGCTGTAACTCTACCAAATAAAAGTTGGTCTAGCGAGTTAAATAATTTATATTGCGTATATACATATCATTAAAAAGATATAATTTTATAAATGGAAGAGTAATAACGTGTATACAAATATAATAATTGTATAGATATACTATTATTATTTAACTAGTTCACACCAACAAGTAGTCAGATTATCTGGAAGATATTTCACGGATATTAGCGAGAATGTGTATAGGTTAATTTTTTTTATTTAGAACAGATAATGGATTTGACAATATCATGTACTTTAATTGTAAATATGCTAGTGATAGAAAATAATATTATTAAGTCTATATATCTCAATATTATATTATATATTATGATATATTGTATTTTGTAGTATATCATTATATTTTTATTATAATATTATATAGTTATATTAACTATAAATTAAATTAATTAAATAGATGATATTATTAAATAAAATCATTTTTATGGATATCCGTGGCGAAATATCTGCTAGATAATATTGCTATATAGTTGGTGTGGTGGTAGCTCTACATGTATATACCATATAATATACTCTATTATATATTGTATATTAAATAAGCATAATGTAATTATAATTAACAGATAGTTAAATAAATATAATTATAATATATCATATTGTTTAATAAATATCATATTTTAATTATTTAAATATTATTTAATATGGAAAGTTATTTTATGGTGTAAGTATATAATATTATATATTTTAATTTATTTAAATATGTAATTTAATATAAACAATTTTAAATTGAAGTTATAATAAGACATGTGAATATTATATTGGTGAATTAATAATTCATTATGTTATAATACTTATGAAATAATGAATTACTAATCAATGATTAGATCATTTTAATAAATAATCGTTATTTATTGAATTTTAATGACATTTGTTAATTTACTAATAAACTTAATTACGTGTAATATGTAAAATGTGTAATATATAATATTTAGACTTCAAATATATAAAATATAAGCTATACAAACCGTATTATTATCAAAACAAACAACGTAATATTGAAATCCTTGGATAGAAATTAAATATTTAAGTAATATTGTTTACTTTATGTTGCAAAGATTTCTACAATTCCCAATCATATTATTTTATGATAATTTAGACTTAAAATGGCCATTTGAATACAATATTATAAATTATAATCTAAAATCATTTAATTTTAATAAAAATCAATTTAATTTATAGTAACCTTAAATACATACATTACTCTTTATTTATGATATTTGAATACAATATTATATACTAGACTTTGATTGACATATTTCCAAATTCAAATTTTTATATTTCAATCCAACCTAATATATATATATATATATATTATCGGATTTAGGTTTACACCCGAGTTATTGTAGAAGCTAAAGCTTATCGCCGCAATAATCTTCATTTTAAAGCAAATCTAAATAAAAGATAATCAAATATTATTTGACTTCATGTTTACATATGTAGATATAATTCGAATCATAATCCGGATTCAATTCGAATCATAATCCGGATTAAATCCGGATTTCAAAGTAACCTAAATACTAGAATATGATCCGGATTTAATCTGGATTAATATAGGATTATGTTTCCTGGGATACAATAAATAAAATATAAAATAATATAAATTGTTTGAACTTGCCATAAAATTATGAAATCAACATTTAATTATTTATAAATAAATAACTAAAAAAAATAATAAGTATCATGAAATAATGACTAAATAAAGATATATATAAAATAGTTTAAATGAAATAAAAAAGAATAAAACAGAACAAAGGTATATTCAGAAAGATGGTATATTCAAAAATATATATATATATATTGTATTAACTTCAGCCCATGCGTGAGAAACTGCGAATATTACTACTTCGACCCGTGCATACACAACTGTTACCAGGTACGATGTAGTTCGTCCGTTAACGGGTGATGAAGGTGATGAAGCAAGGTCATCAAGTAAGGTCCCTTGAATATAGAATACACATACCCACACGATACGATGTGCACGATGCAGGGTAAGTGATAAGCATGCATAGTACATATAACAGCGTAAATAACAATCGTATATATATACTACGGTTAAAGGTTGGTTTAAGGAAAGATATAACACTCACGCGAAATCGTGTAATCTATTTTCTATACAAAAACCAACAACTATAGTTCCGTAAATAGGGGCGTCACAGGGTCAACAAAAGTGGGGGGATATTTTCAAATAAATGTATGACATTATTTATTTAAACATGGATCGTCTCCGTTCGGATTTCATAATAAATTGACGCATATGCGTAATATTACACTATCATCATCAACTTCATTCAATAGTTCTTTGTGAACATGACATAACAGTAGATTATTTAGTCGTTCGTTAGACATTGAATTACTCAGCCAAGTCTTCAATCTTCTTAGACCGCTGAACGAACTTTCACATGTTACTGAACTAACAGGTTTGCATATAAGAATACGAATAAGTTTAATAATATTAGGAAACAATAATTTTAAATTATCATAACGATCAAAATAATCGATACATTCGCTTATATTAATAAAGTTATTTCTTATCTTTGGCAATATTTTGAGATACTAAAAATGCAATAGATGTTAAAATATGTTTTAAAGCTATATTGTTTTTCTTCTATTGTGCATCTTGTTGATTATATAACAATGGAGTTATAGCTTTAATGTGGCATAATTCCATAGAATGGCTATGTAATGCAGACTTTGGGTAATCTGAAAAACGAGATAATGATTTTTTACAATTTAGATAACCTTTACTTATAAATGCAAAATCATTGCATTTTAATGTATTCCGTTGATTTTCGTTTAAATTAGAACACAGATAACAAGTCATTTTCTTGATTGAAATATCCCAATTAAGCCATGGAAATAATTTGAACCATTTGGTTTGAAAATTCAATTTCCTTGTACCATGTATTGTTATTGGAATATGTTTGATATCTGGATGATTAGCATTTCTTATGTCAATAATTGTTTCAGGTACTATACAATTTGGTATCGACTTTGCTATTGTAGATACACCTGAATTAATGTCAATAACTTCAATAATTATCTTCAATAATTTCATGAATTGGATTATCCTCATCCGATGATATTTCAGCTTGTTCCTGATTTTCTTAGTCACTCACTCCAGCTCTTTTATTACTGTATGGAATCATTTCATTGAAATGTATTCAATTAAACTATAGTTTACATAAATTGACACATATTATAATTGAATAAACAATAGTTTTCTAATTATTAAATTTACTATACAAAAAACAATGATTTTATTACTCTATTTCTATAATAAAGTCATAAAATAATTATTTTTATATAGTTAATTTAATAATTAAATAATGGATTACAGACTATATACAGTATATATATGATGATAAGGTGTATTAGCACTTATCATAGGTGTGACCACCCCTCGTAGGTGCATATAACAATATATAACGAAAACAATAAATAGATAAATAAATTAGATAAATAAATAAACAAAATGATAAAATAATATAATTTATAAAAATAGTAATATTATATGATTAAATAAGTGAATATATTACATCGATGATATGTAAGCTTTGAGGTGTGTAATAAAGGACGGGCGTGAATGGATTGATCTAATAGAGGCAGGGGGGTAGTTCCATAAGTATGGAACCATATAACTGAATGCGCGTTTATGGTATTTCAGGTATGAAACACGAGGGAAAATTAGGGAAATGTCAGAATTTGATCGTAAGGAAGTCAAATAAGGAGGAGAAGTATAATATATTGCTTTATGAGCGAATGATAGAAGGTGTAGGAGGGAATGTTATTTTTTGAGGGAACCAGATGAATATGAGTTGGTGGAAGTCGGTAATAGAATGGTCAAATCGATTTATTGAGAAAATGGTTCGTATAGATGCACGAATTATACGATTTTAAGGGGATAATGAAGTATTAGGGAGATGATATAGTAGTGAGGAGCAGTAGTCGATACGAGAGAGGACGAGTACGTTTATGAGGAAAGTTGTAAGAGGGCGGGTAAGTCTTTTCTTATACGACGAATTTTGAAAAGGTGGTAGTTAGCTGATTTAGATATATTAGCTATATGGGAATTTAGGGATAGGTTAGCATCCAAAGTAACTCCAAGATTTATAACAGATGATGAATGGATGATGGGGAGACTGTCGATGATAACAGGAGGAAAATAATGATAGTTAGATGGGATATTTAGGAATGCAGATTTTGAAGAGTTAAGTAGAATCAAAGATTTTCCGAAAGAAAGATATAAAACCTACGCGAAATCGTGTAATTCGAATTTGTATACAAAATACCCTGGTGCCACCTATAGCGGGTTACTTTTAGGAACTATGCGTTGTTTATAATGTAAATTCGTATTTAACTATACACTTTTAAAATGTTAAATAATATGCTTTAAATTAATATTTATATGATGAAAACTAAGTGTTCATTACTAATATATAACAAACAAATATGATATTTATGTTTTAAATGCTATAAGTATATATTTAGTAAGTAAAAGTTAATTTATATTGCATGTAATTTAATAGAGCAATGAAAACATTGTTGTATGCAAACAGAGCCGAACCTAAATCTATTTCAGTGATTTCGATACTACTGCTAGCAGCGGCTGGGACTATTACTAAATTACGTTGCATGCATAGGGAGTGTTATAGCTTTGCTTCGCAAAATCTTTGGTAGAAGGTTGTTAGATAGAAGCCGTGATCTGATAGTTGATGTACATTTACATAATTGTGAGTTATCTGGTAGTACATTTGGAGGAGTTAGGTAGGAAGGAATATAGTTGAATATCATCAGCGTAAATGTGATAGTGGACATTTGAAATTGACCAATAATATCATGTATAGGGAGGATGTATATTGAGAAGAGGAGGGGCCGAGAACAGATCCCTGGGGAACAACATAATGAAGAGGACGAGATTTTGTAGAGAAATTGCAAATTTTAACGGATGATGATCGATTTAATATATAGGAGGAAAACCATTTTAGTACGGTTCCGCGTATACCAATCATTTCTAATCTTGAGATAAGAACGGAATGGCTTAATGAATCGAAGGCACATGAGAGGTATAATAATATAAGTTGGCAGGAGATAGATGGAGATAGTGTAGAGTATATATTGTTAAGTATTTGTTGTAGTGCAGTTTCAGTTGAGTGTCCTCGTCTAAATGCACTCTGAAATATATAATATAATTTATTTTCAGCTATAAATCTATTCAATTGTATGGCAACAATTCGTTCCAGAATTTTGCTGAGAAAAAAATATATATACATATATTTATATAGGCTAATTATAGGCTATATCTATATATTATGGATAATAAACAATATGAAGAAAGTCTCTATACTAATATATTATTATATGAATTTTTTTTGGTAACCTAAAAGTGGGGGGGCTTTTGATATTATATCCCCCCCAGTTTTAAAAGTGGGGGGACATGTCCCCCCCGTCCCCCCCTTATGTCACGCCCCTATCCGTCAACATATGTGTATTGTTTATAACGTATACAACTATGTACTTTTAAAATAAAAAATAATATGCTTTAAATTATTATTTGTATGATGAAAACTAAGTGTTTATTACTCATATATAATAAAGCAATAGGATATGTTGGTTTTAAATGCTATAAATATCTATGTGGCGAGTAAAAGCTAAATTATATTGCATGTAATTTAATAGAGCAATGAAAATATTGTAGTATGAAAATCGCGGCAAACCTAAATCTATTTTGATACTGCTGCTAACAGCGGGATGTATGAATACTAATCACATTGCGTAGATAGGGAGTGTTATATATTTGCTTCGTAAAATCTAATCTAATTCCTATTAGAACAGAAGTGATCACGCCCACTAATTAAAGGGAGTAATGGTAAATAATGAAATAAGTGTAAACAATTAGACATAGGTAGAATACCTTATGTAATATCCGTTACTTACCACCTCAGTACTCATACTCTACACCAGTGTTTCACACAAGTGTTTCACCGCCCCGGGGGGCGGTATGGGGGTTATTTCAAGGAGGTGGCGTTTGGGGGAAAATTTTTGAAGATGTGTGTGTATATATATATTGTTTCTTTGTCCCAGAATTACATATGTATATATGTGTAATAATAGCTATGTTCAGTTTGCACAATGTAAAACTAGGTAAAATATCATAAATGCTAATTATTACTATATTATATAATAATACTAATTTACAATAACACGCGCATTCATATTTCCCACTTTAGTTCTCACGTTCACTGAAATGTAATTTCCGAGACGCGCCCGCCACATATTTTGTAGTTTTCTATTTTGTTGTTGCTACTTCGCAGATCTCCCATATAATAATAATATAACCAATTATATATGTTTTATATAATAAGTATGCCTAACAAGAATAAGTGCCGTCAGTAAAATTGCAAAGTTTATATCAAAAACGGGCAAACCTCATACTATAGGTGAACATTTAATAAAACATGTAATAAAATAAATTGCAGCAGAATTAAATGAAAATGCTAAAAAATTGATTAATTCAATTCCTATAATGCGTAGAATTGATGAAATGAATGACAATATTGAAAATAAATTATGTGACTATATAAAATTAAATCAATTCTCTATGCAAATTGATGAATCAACATTGCGAAATTCGTAGTCATTATTATTATGTTATGTTCGGTTTATTTCGAATGGAGAGATGAAGATAGATTTATTATTTTCCAAGCTAATTCTTAATCATAAAATATAAAATTACAGTAATTAACAGTAATTACTGTTTATGAAGAAATTAAGAATTATTTTGAATTAAAAAGCATTCCACTAGAAAAGTTGGTATATATATGTTACCTATAGCTATATATGTTGTGCCTTCGATGATAGGAAAATCTAGTGGAGTGGTATATATCTAGTATAGTATAATATAATAGTTCATATTATGTATTTTAAAATATAATTGGATTCTATTATTAAATATATATAATTAAGTTTTATATTATGTGAAATATAAATTCAATATTACATTTTATATAAGTAATGATTTAAATCTCGTGAAAGTAAAGAGTAATATATGTACATTTATAAAAAAAAGTAGAAATCTATAAACAGCAACTAGGAAGAAATGAATTGTTACATTTTCCCGATTATAAGACATGAATACTGAACATGAAATCAACGAACATGATAAACTGGAATACATTTCACACCTATCTTGCTAATAGAGAATATGATTACACGATTCCAAGATTTAATTAAGCTTGACATAACACCATTATTACTTTCACCATTCGATTCTAACATTACAGATTTTCCTCTAATTATACAAGATAATATAATATAAATGCAATGTATATGATGAATATAAAGCAGAATTTAAAGCTATTGGTTATGTTTAATTTTGGATAAAGTATGGAATTATTTATCCAGAAATTTGGAAATATATAAAGCTGTATTTGGTGGCAAAGAGGTTTATTCAATTATTTATCTTTAAGAATATATTATAATATTATGTACTCAGGTTTTAACGCTGTTATAAATATATTAACAAAATCAAGAAACCGTTTAAAGATAATAAATTTAGATTTTAGATTATAATTAACAAATATTTTACCAGACATAGAAGACATTTTAACATATCATCTACCACACGGATCACATTAATCTTTATATCATATTATTATTACAATAAATTCTATTTATACTATTTAGCTTATATATAATGTATACATTATAAATAATGTATTATTAATTATAATAGGGTGGGGGCGAACAATTTGTTTTATATAAAAATGGGCAATTTGAAAAAAAGGTTGGGAATCACTGCTCTACACTATACTAGTACATAGTAGGTACTACATATAATACTAATATATATAGTACTAGATATATAGTAACTTTATTAGTAGTACTAGTATTAGTGGTATCATTTATTTAATCACAAAAATCAAATTTCAAATTAATTATTCGTAAGTGATATATAAAGTAATGGCGACATCCGTAATACATATTAATTGTGTCGTATTAAACTTTGATGACGTCACCAGTACGTCGTATGAGCGATTCGTTAACGCAAATCACGTGTTTCCATAGCGGGTGATACCGATGTGGACCGCAACACACCGCTTCCCGGCTTACATCCGGGTACAGGTTACCTTGGCAACACAAATCTAGGTCACCGAAAAACAGCAGTCTGCCGCATACATGGAATTGCGTCACGCCCGGCATCGCCGTTCCTATTGGGTGATTACATAATTATTGTCACGTGTCTATTAGTGATTGTGATCATATGTGACATTTGTATAGATTACAATATATATATAGTGTATTTTTATATATGTATATTAAGATTTATTAATGTAATGCATGTACTAACCCCACTTAGACTACAACTAAACTTTCTTATTATCACCCATAATATTAACTATAAAACTCTCCTTCTATTATGCAAAATAGTCCACACCACTAAAATTAATTATCTCTATAATTCATTTTCCCCCAAACTAAATGACTTTCAACTATAGCAAACTATTTATAACATATATGTTATATATATATATATATATATATATATATATATATATATATATATATATATATATATATATATACTATAGTATACTATGCCCTCCTCCCTCTGCTCAAGCAACTGATTATAGCTTTGTTTAAGTTTTGGTAATCGCCATTTTATAACACAATCTATTAAACCATGGTATTGCCTACATAATGAGTTTAATATATATATATATATATATATATATATATATATATATATATATATATATATATATATATATATATATATATATATATCCTAGGCGGCTGGGGCCCGGCTTCACCTGTGTTAGCTTATTATTTTTATTTTATTTTTATTTTTATTATAATGATTTTCTAGTAGGGGAAAGTCCCCGATTACCGACCCCCTCCTAATACCGACCCCTCTCGTATCTCAGTAACTATAAGAGATATCAAAAAATAATATATACATGAACTGTTAGTAATTTAATGATAAATATGAAAACGTATTTTGTTTTAAAAAATATTTAATCCTACAATTGTTATTTGATAAAATGTAATATTCTGTTTTATTTTTTTTAATATTTGAATAATAACTTTTTTTAAATCATTGTAAATACTTTATTAATTAAAAGAAAACTTGATTTTGTACATAATATTGTAGAACAATAAAATGTTTATAACTATTATAAAAATAATTTAATTTGAATAACTATTAACCAATATATCTTAATTATAGCAACCCATATTATTTTCCTATTACCGACCCCCTAAATTACCCTAATACCGACCCCATGTGATTTATAATATCCAATCAAAATAGATTCGCATTTTACTTTAAAATATGTCGTAAGTTGTTTATGTATCATTGATATAGATTTAGGATTCATAATTCCAGTTGATTATATACATACTGATTAATAAATAAATATTAAATAATAATATACAATATTTTAATATAATTACTATAAAGTTTAAATTTAAATTTAATATTACTATTAAAACATAAATTCAATAACAAATAAATTACGTCATGTTATAATTAATTATAGTTATGTATATCTACTCTTTTTATTGGATATTATAATACTACAAGTATTTATACTACGATTATTTTAGGGGGTCGGTAATAGGGGAAGGGGGTCGGTATTAGGCACATGTATCCGATTACCGACCCCCCTGTTTATTCTTGTAAATATAATTATATCAAAAATTTAAAATAGCCACTTCATTGCCATAATATTACCCTAATTACAAAATTTCAATTAAATATATTTAATATTGAATAAGTTATTATAAATAATCATTTAGGGGTCGGTAATCGGGGACTTTCCCCTATATTTTATTAAAATTATAAAAATTACAATTAAAGTACCATAACATAAAAAATGTTAAAAAAATATTATAATTCATGGGAAAATAATTGTATATTTATACAGTATACTATATAAGTGTATATATATATATATATATATATTACTTTATTTACATTTTTTATGTTATGGTATTTTAATTGTAATTTTTTTAATTTTGTATTAACCCTTTAAACCTTTATTTGCTATATAGCAATATATATAGTGAATATTTCCAGTGTTTTGTTTTACTTTCGTTTATTATCTGTGTGTGTATCACATTTTTAATTATATTTGAGTAATAGTATTTATTGTTTTTAGATTGATATTTTTAGCCAGAGGATTTTAGTAGACATTTATAATAGAAATATATACATGCGTATTAAGTAATCATATAAAATCTACCGCCAGTAGTTATTATACACGCTTTCATAGGCTCACTGTGGGAGGTAATGCATCTATTACAACTAAGTAGAATACGACTAAACTAATCAAACAACCAAAACAAATATATATATATATATATATATATATATATATATATATATATATATATATATATATATATATATATATATATACGTATACGTATACGTTAGCTTATTTATGAAGATATGTATGCAATATAAATAAATAAATATACAATATATAATATACATACGCCTATGTAGTAAACTAACATATATTAACATATATATGCTATTAATATAGGTAACAAACCGATAGTTAATTAACCATAGCATATTATGTACTATTATTACTCGATTACGTATATATTATTTTATTATTATAATATAGTATACTACATAACGTAATAATATTAACTCGATTTTACTCGTTCGTGAACTTTTTCACATTAATACGAGAACGGAAATTCAGATGCACCAATTTTTATTTCGATATTCTTACCGGACGTAGGATTTCGATACCTTTTGAATACTCTAATCTCCCTCTTCAGCAACTTTTAGTTATTGCAAAAGATCGTTATAAATGGATAAAGTTAATAACAACATTGTCATGTTCTCCCCCTACGATGCCTACGTCACGGGACTAAGTAACTAAGTAAGTATTCCTTACCTTAACATATGGATAAGTTATCTTAATAATATTATATTAGATAACATAATATGCATATAATGAATCTAATGGAACACATAATATAATTATACACATGTAACAAAAACATTGAATTAATTTCGACACGAATTTAATACCTAATTAGGTATCTCTTAAGAGATAATCACTATACATTTATAGTACATATTATATAGTATGTACTACATACTATAGTTTAAACTCGATTGCAACTTAATATATATATACATATAAAATACACATGTATTAAGTACCATTCACGTATACCGATTCTAACAACACATCCATTGTTATTGTTACTAACGCGGTGATGCGGTAACGGTAGAGCTAATGCCCGAGGAGGAGGAGGAGGAGGAGGAGGCTGGTGAAGATGGCTGTAGAGGCGGACTCGTCACGCTTGAACAGTTCGTCGTGGTGATGCAGATCAACACCACTAACACCACTACGGGCACTTGACTCGAGTGGGCAGTTGACCACCACATATTATATGTGTAACGTGGTAACAGCACTACCTATAGGCTATAGGTATATGTTATAGAGGCTATATATAGATATATGTTATATCATCCGTAGGTTCACGTATTTCTATATTATCCTCATTTTTGCATTAATTTTGTTATATCAGAGCTCTAATCAGTTTTGATATCAGTGAATCTCTAAATTATTCCTGTACACTAATTCTCATTAAATACATATACTATTTAACTATTTATATATATATACTATAATAATAAATGTATTACATAATTAACTAGTTGAATTGATAGGTATGCGTGACTGGTTTATTATGAAACTATAGTTATTCAATGGTTATTGTACTTTTTGTATTCGTCACATTTCGAGTGGCAAATAGAGCGTATACGTATACGATTACATCTTGTTCGATATATAGATTATCAACGTAGTCATCACCGTAACGTTCATTAGTCATAGCAATACACACACACACACACACACACACACATACACACATAAATAAGTGCGCAACTTCACGTAATCTCACACAATCTCACACAATCTCACGTATCGCCTATAGGATGTGAACTTTCAGTCACGTGATCACTACGAATCTCGCGCATGCGCATAACTCCTTGGTATGTGTGTGTGTGTGTGTGTGTGTGTGTGTGATAAACCACTCGAACTGAACATAAAAACAATACTGCAATTATCATCTACATATAACATCGCATGTACTAATCTTGTTCAGTGGATTACATCGCGTATACGCTACTATTTATGCTATATGATGATGATGATGATATTAAGTTTATTAGCACTAACATAGGGTCATGTAGACCCCTTCGCTTGTGCGTGAAGACAATAATAATAAAATAATAGTAATACGATAATAATTTAATAATAATATACATTCAATATACCATGGAAAACAATACTAAATAATATAAAGGACTATTATATACTACAGTCTTCATTGATATGGTATAGTATTATATACTACAGACTGCATTGATATAGTATAGTGTTATATAATAATAATATAATAATAATACAATAACAATTTAATAATGGTATACATTTAATATAAAACGGATACAAATAATAAGTTGGATGATTTAATGATTATGGGTAGAGAGAAAAGAAGAAGTAAGATTTATAAATTTTTTGTGGGATCTCATAGAACGAATGGTAGGAGGGAGGGAATTCCATAGGGTTGGACCTGAATTTTTAAAAGCTCTAGAATTTATGGAAGTTTTACTAGAGTTATGGGAGATAAGTAGAGGAGCATTTTGATAACGAAGAGAAGATAATATAGTACGTTTTTTAATTAGATCAGAGATATAGCTAGGGGTGAAAGAATATATTGATTTATGGATTATAGATAGTATACGTAATTTACACCTGAGGGAGAAGGGGAGCCACATACGAGATGATTGATGAGATGTTGTAGTAGAGTGATCCAGTCGAGTTAAACAGTAAGTAGTACGTATTGAGGAACGGATAATACGATTAAGTGGAGCAGTAGATTTAGCAGGAAGTAAATTCAGTAGGGAAGAACAGTAGTCAATTCGGGAAAGTACAAGAGCATTGATTAGAGTTTTAGTAAGGTTTCTGGAAAGTGATGTCCGTATTTTTTTAATTCTGAAGAGATGAAAGTTGGAGGATTTTCTAATGGATGATATGTGATTCTTAAATGATAATTTGTCATCAAATACTAATCCTAGGTTTTTGGAGGAATGAGAAAGAGAAATAATCATGTTATTTAGAGTAAAGTTTGGAAAGGAAGTTTCAGAAGTAGATATGTTAAGTACAGTAGTCTTAGAGGAATTAATTAGTAGTTTATTGGAGAGGAGCCATAATCTTATGGAGTTAGCACACTCGATTAATTCAGAGTTAATGGTATTATGAGAATTTATAGGGAAAAAAGTAAACAGTTGAATATCATCAGCAAAAATATGGTAGTGAATATTTGGAAATTTCTTAATTAGATCAGCAATAGGGCGGATATAAATAGAAAAGAGGGATGGACCTAGAACGGATCCTTGGGGAATACCGTAATTAAGATGAGAAAGAGGCGAGTAAGATTTGTCAATCATAATAGAGATATTTCTGTTAGTCAGATATGAAGTAACCCATTTTAATGCTAAGCCAGATATACCCATTAAAGTAAGTCGCGAGATTAATATGTTACGGTCCAGGGTATCAAAAGCAGATGAGAGATCAAGTAGGATTAGCTGGCAAGACGTGTTGCTATTTAAGGTAGATAATATTGTGTCAGTTATACGGAGGAGAGCTGTTTCAGTTGAATGACCCTTACGAAAAGCGCTTTGAAACGGGTCGAAAAGATTATTTTTATTTACATGGGCCATGAGTTGTTTGGAAACAATTCTTTCTAATATTTTACTTAATAAGGGTAGGTGGGAGATCGGGCGATAATTGCTAAATGAGTTTGGGTCTAGGTTTAGTTTTTTTTAGAATAGGGGATATTATGGCAGTCTTAAGACATGGTGAAACTTGGCCAGAGTTTAGTGAGTTCGCAATAATATCAAAGAAAATAGGAGAAAATAATGGTGAAAGTTTGTGATATAATGATAAAGGTAGGGGATCAGTGGGGGAGGTACAGTGAGATTTCATGAGTAGGTCATTTACTTCATACAGTGAAGGGATAGTGAATGTGCTTAATGAGTCAATATGATGGGTAATATATATGGTAGGATTGAGTATGGATTGAGTAGATGCGCAAATAATATTATTAATGCTTGCAATTTTATTTTTAAAGAATTTTTCAAAAAGAGAACACAGTTGAAAATTTGACGTGTTTGGTAAAATGGGGAGGATTTTTTCATCTGGAGGTGAGAGAATTTTATTTGCTATTTTAAATAATTTGCGAGGATTGGAGAGATCAATGCTATCTTTTTGTTATAATAGATATATTTTGAACGAGATATAGTAGATTTGTAATTTTTTCTAGCTAGTGATAGAGCTAATTTAGTTTCAGTAGAAGGATTTTTAAGAAATTTCTTCTCAAATTTGCGAACACTCTTTTTGAAGATGAAAAGTTCATGGGAGAACCAGGGAGAAAAAGGGCGGTCGGTAATTAATGTAGTTTTTGTAGGTGCATGTATATTGATAATATTTAGGAGAGTGGAGTTTAGGAGTACCGGACAGAGGGAAGTTGAAGAAGAGATCTCAGTTTTGATATTGTTTACAAATCTTGGAAGGTCGATAGACTTAAAATCTCTATATATAATACGTTTTCGTTTAATCTTTGAGAATTTTAGATTTATAGAGAATTCAATAATAAAATGATCCGTTAGTAGTTCAATTTTTTGGAAGGAGTTAGGGTTTATACATCTAACAAGAGGACTGGATAGGGGTGTAAATATCATATCAAGTGTATTACCACTAGAATGGGTAGGGAATGATATATGTTGGCACAAGGAAAGAGACTCAGTTAGGAGTTTAAAGTCACCATGGGGATAGATGGGAGAATTATAGTGATAGTTTAAGTCACCAAGAACTATTGGTAGATAGGATGAAGATGAAGGAAGTTTATGGATAAAATCATAAAATTCATCAAAGAATAAAATGGTTTCAGGTTTTGGGGGACGATAGATAACGGTGAGATGTAGAGTTAAGTTAGGAAGCTTGAGGGTCAGCGAAAGACAATCACTATATGAAAAGGGGGGGAATAAAATGGATGGAGATAGGTAAACATCATTACGTATCATAAATCCTACCCCACCACCACGGCCCGTTTGTCGTGGAGCGAGATAGAGTGTATATCCAAAGTCCAAGATGGAGGCAAATATATCAGAGTCATCATTAGAAATCCAGGTCTCAGTCAATGCGATTATAATAAATTTTTGTAATTTAAGGTATGGGAACATAAGGGATATATTTGATCTCAAGGAGCGAATATTGATCAAGGCTATATTAGAGGATATAACCTAAGTTGAAAAAATGTATATCCTGTGAAACAGATCATATAGGTTAAAACCTATATTAAAACCGTAACATACTACACCATGCAGTGCGACATAAAGAAAATCAACCGAAACTAAAAAATATCAGACATTTCCACGAAGTTCAAAAGTATATGTACAATCGTATGAAAAGGAAAAAACTTATAACGTTCAAAATAAAATAAGTGAAATTCAAAATGCGATATGTAATAAAAAATCAGCCTTAGACTGGAATATAGTAAATTAAGTTAGTTAAAGAAATAACTAAAACAGAGCAAAACTTAAAGCAAACAGTGGAAAAGAATAAAAATTCAACTATGGAACGACAATTTCAAGGAACTATACTTGGTAAACCAACAATTCCCACATCAAACGATGAATTTACATCGACTATACAAAATAAACTAGATATCAAAAAGGGCATTTTACAATAGATGAATTAAAGATATCTACTAAAAGCATACAAAATGGAAAATATGTTGGCTTAGATGAAATACCAGCTGAAGTATGGAAACTAGGAGAATTTCAAGAAATCTTACTAAACTTGTGCAAGAGTGTATATTCTCAAGAACCAATAGACATATGGAATGAAGGATGCTTACTTCCTTTCCCTAAAAAAGGAGTTCTTTCTATCAAAAAAAAAACTATCGGGGAATCACACTAACTCCAATTGCAGCTAAGATATATAACCTGATTCTATTAAAAAGGATAAGACCAGAAATATATCCTATTATGAGAAAAAAACAAAATGTTTTCCGAACAAAGAGATCAACGATAGGAAAAATGTTAACCATTAAACGTATACTAAAAGGAGTAAAGTCTAAAAACCTACCAGCTACTATCCTATTTATAGACTTTTGATTCAATAATTCGTGAAAATATGAAATATATCTTAATCATATACCCAGGTATACCTACTGAAATCGTAAATGTCATATTGATGCTATAGCATATAGTATATATACATACAAGAATACTCTCTCTATGGTAAGATCGTCTGATGGTGACACACCCTTCTTCTATATAACTACTGGTATACTACACGGAGATACACTTGCACAATTTATATGCATTATATGTCTCCACTATATATTAAACAAATCAATGGATATCAATTTACATCCCGGCTTCACTCTTACAAAAGAAAAAACAATAGATACCCTGATGTACACATTATCGATATTGACTTTGCTAAAGATGTATCTGTAATAACATATAGTCTGATAAATTCAAATACACTACTACACAAATTTGAAGATACTACTAAGGATATCGGTTTACCCTGATGTACACATTATCGATATTGACTTTGCTGAAGATGTATCTGTAATAACATATAGTCTGATAGATTAAAATACACTACTACACACATTTGAAGATACTACTAAGGATTAAGTAATTATATTAAAATAGTGCATATTATTATTTAATATTTATTTATTAATCAGTATGTATACATACTTATATATATATATATATAATCAACTGGAATCATTAAATATAAATATATATCAATGATACATAAACAATTGTTTAATTTACGATATATTTTAAAGTAAAATACGGATCTATTTTGATTGGATATTTTAAATCACATGTGGTCGGTATTATGGTTATTTAGGTGGTCGGTAATAGGAAAAGCACATGGGTTGTTATAATTAAGATATATTGGTTAATAGTTATTCAAATTAAATTATTTGTATAATAGTTATAAACATTATATTGATCTACAATATTATGAGCAGTATTAAGTTTTCTTTTAATTAATAAAGTATTTACAATGATTTAAAAAAAGTTATTATTCAAATATTTAAAAAAGTAAAAACAGAATATTACATTTGATCAAATAACGATTGTAGGATTTAATATTTTGTAAAATAATATACTTATTCATATTTATTATTAAATTGCTAAAAGTTCATGTATATATCATTTTTTGATATCTCTTATAGTTACTGAGATACGAGAGGGGTTCGGTATTAGGAAGGGGTCGGTAATCGGGGACTTCCCCCTACTTCAAGGCACCATCCTTGGACCCATTTTATTGTTGTTAATGTAAATGATTTTACAAAATCATCTTCAATATGTAATTTTATAATGTTCGCATATGATACAACTTTATATCTTGAAAATAAATCTGCAGAAATACTTAATTATAATTTTCAAACTGAATTAAAAAATATTAATTAATGGTTAGACGAAGTGAATATTGATACATCTGCACCTGTTTCTATTTTTAATTTAATTATCCTAGAGGTTTCAATAATAATTTTCTTTCCATATTTTAGATTAGCCATATCAATAGTTACATACCCGATAATTGTATTACTAACCCAGTTATCGTTATCTCATCTACGTCGTACATCTTGACTTCCTCCACTCCCTTATTATTAAACAGCCTAGAATAATGTCCGAAATCATGGCATCTATAGCTTATATCCTTTAAAGCTCCGCATCTCTTATCGTCGTGTCGCCTGACGGACCTACCGCATCTGATCCAATTATATAATTGGATAAATATGTCACTCTTTATTTTAAGTTTTATGTCATCTGTTGATCATCTAGTCGACCAGTACTACTCCTTTATCAGTGGCTATTACGAATAATTGCATATATAAGTATTTTATTATTATTACTTCCAATTTTATCCGTTCTTTTTTTTGAGTTTTTGTCGTTATTCTATTTTATTGTTTATTGTTCATTTTACGTATACTTACGAGGAGAATTACCACGTCGTAACCGTACCTCACAAACCTACTTCATCATCATCATCATCATCATAATACATATATATAATGATAATTATTTTGATGATTATGAAGTATGATTTTTATGTAGAGTTACAAAGTATATATATATATATATATAATAAAATGTATAATAAATTTTAACATTTAAAAAAATTACTATACTAAATACGATTATTATATTTACGATGGTGATGATGATGATAATGGTAATTATAATGATGAGAATAATAATGATGTTAACAATGATTATTATGAATAGTTGTGGTGATGATGACAGTTCTGATGGTACTGTTATTTATGATATATATATTAAATATATTTAATTATTGTATCAATAAATAAGTGATTATAATCTAAATAAATACAGGAATTCAATGATGTAATTAATGGAACCTATTACGGATGTCTATTATAACTTAATCAATTACTTCTTAACATAATTACTAATAAATGAAGTACGAGAGAATTGTGAACATTATAAATGAGATGAGCTGATCTTCGACGGCCTGCCTCAGTTCTATAGCACTATATGATATAGTCTATATATTACTATACCTAGGGGGATGGGGGGGTATAATATATAATATCTGAACCAGATTTAAGATCTACATTATTTTATTCTTTATAAATATTATTTTTCTGCTATTTATAGTCTTTATAGTATCATTATATCCAACATTGAGCTGTATTGTGCAACTCAATACAAGTAAATCATATTAAGCCCTCTATAAGTGATATTATAGATTTATCTTCTTAGCAAAGTAGGTATTTTGTAATATATATGGTAATAATAGGTGAGTCTCAGATATGCCCCCCATTTTTAATCACTCTGTGATGCCCCTAACTATACTATACCTACAGGGGTTCCGGATTCGATATGTATAGAAGTAGTTCAGCGTAATAAACGAGAGTGAACCTCGATGGAGATATAACGTTCACTATACGTAGTGAGATCAATAATATACCTGTCAGCATGCGATGCGTCGTGTGATAGGATACGTAGTAGGTAATACCTATAAGTACCTACATGCTGGTATACACTGTTAATATTGAATGAATGAATGAACTTTATTTACCGAATATTTGCTATAATAATCGGAGGGATACCCAGAAGCTATGTTTAGCTTATACTAAGGATACCCTTAATAAAATAATAATAATAATAATAATAACAACAATAATAATAATAGTAGTAGTAACAGTATAATGGTAATAGTCGAGATATGATAATATATCTTATATCGATAATGAAGTCACATAACGTAACATAATATGTAAAGTGATATAGATTCATGCATGCAGCCGTGCAAGTAACGTAGGGTACATTGAGTAATTGTCAAACCAAACCATGTGAGAAGTCTCGGGTTGGTCAGGCCCATATGGGTTGGTCAGGCCCTGGGTTGTTAAATCCATAAATTGTAATATTTTGTTGACATAATCGTCACATGATCAATTAGACAATATCGTCTGGCAATCACAAACAAGCTACATGCATATCTCTACGCACTATTCAAATACGTACATACCAAAAAATAAAAATAAATCATACTTATAAGTAATAATACATAATACAGTGAGTAAGCAAACTCAATTACTCAAATAACTCAAATACTCAACATGTTAGTAGAATTACGAAAAAAAAGTTTGATATAATAAAATGTATATAAATAATTTTAATAATATAATAAAGGGTAATAAATGGACAAATGACTTTTCCATTCCAAGCTGCATGCATTAATGCATTAACTCTGAGCTTCGATATTGAGATCGTGTAGGATCTGGTGAATAATATAATGTTAGAATATAAAACCTGTATATATTAGATTCTTAATTTTTATACAAAATTGTTTTAATGTAATACTACTATACATAGATTTTAGAGACATTGGAAGATTGTTCCAGCATCTAGGTCCATTATTTGTTATATTAAATTGTTTACAATTATTTTTTGCAAAAGGGTTTATAAATCTATATGAATCTCGCATGTTATATTTTGAATAATATCTTATGAAATAATTAGTAAGTCTTTGAGGGATTATACCTTTTATAACTATGAACATGAATTTACATGTATTAACAAATAGTAGTTCTTTAAAAGTAAAGATTCCCTGTTTTTTTATAGATATAATCAACATTAGTTCTATTATTTTTCCTGTATAATAATCGTATAGCTTTATTCTGAGCTATACATATATGTCTCGTAGTTATTTCATAATTTTTACCCCAAATATGGGTACAGTAGTTAATATGACAATGAAATACAGAGTAGTATAATAGTTTTAGAATGTGAATAGGTAATATTTTATTTTATTTTCTTAGAATTGAAATACCTAGTATAATTTAGATTTAATCAAATTTGTATGAATTTTCCAGTTCATATTAGCATCAATTGTAACACCAAGAAATTGTATAGAATTTTTCTGAATAATTCTAGTATTATGTAATATAATAGCTAGTTTAATTTTATCATTATTAAATACTATAAAGTTTGTTTTGTTTAAATTAATTGTTAGTTTGTTAATAGAAAGCCATATATCTAGATATTTTAAAGTATTGTTCATATTAGTTTCAAGTTCAACAACATTATTTGCATGGAAAGTAATTGAGGTATCATCAGAAAATAGTAAAAAATGACCTAGATATTTAATATATCATTTATAAATATCAAGAATAATAAGGGTCCAAGGATTGAACCTTGAGGTACACCATATTTAATATTATTTAGTTGTGATTTAGAACTATTATAAGATACATATTGATTTCTGTTACTAAGGAAAGATACTAACAATTTAAGAACCACTCCTCGAAAACCATACTTCTCTAACTTTATTATCAGAATATCGTGACTGATGGAGTCGAATGCTTTCTTTAAGTCAATCGATAGAGTAGCACAGTATTTCTTTTTATTCAAGGATATGAACCTAGTTAGATCTGATAATGCATCCGAAGTTGAAACCCCCTTTTTAAAACCGTATTGGGCATTGTTCATCACCTTGTTTTTCTCCATGAAATCTAGAAATCTATGTTTTAATACTTTTTCTATAATTTTAGAAAAATGCGATAATAATGAAATAGGCCTATAATTAGTTGGATCATCAATGTCACCTGATTTATGTATGGTTATAACTTTAGCTGTTTTTAGGCAATTTGGAAATATACCTTGTAGGATACAGAGATTTATTAAATTTGATAAAGGATTACATATTGAAGTAATTATCTGTGTTATCAATTTAAAAGAAAAATTATGATAATCAGTACTATTTTTAGGTTTAGAATTTAAAACAATATTAATTATTTCATCAGGGCTAGTAGGGGTGATAAATAATGAATTTGGATTAATATTAGTTATATAATTAGTTACTTCGTTCTTATCAATATCATCATCTAATTTAGAAGCTAACTTTTCACCAATATTGCAAAAGAAATCATTAAATTTCTCACAACGTATATTATCATCTATTGTTAGATATTGTATTGCATTGTTGTCCATATATTATAGAATTAATCTTTTTCCAAACTTGTTTTGGTTAAGTTAGTATACATATGTGTGTGTGTTTACTCTATAATACAAAATATATATATATATATTTAGTTATATTCTATTATAGAATTAACATATATATATATATATATATATATAGTTGATGATGATGATGATGATATACGGTTTATTAAGCACTAAAATAGGGGCATGTAGACCCATTCGCTCGCGCGGGGAAAAATAATAATACGATAACAATTAAATAATAATGATACGTTGAAGATAAAACAAGACACAAATAATAAGTTGGATGATATAGTGATTAGAGTTAGAGTATCCAAAAAATATAGTAAAAAATAAGATTGAAAGTTTGTGATATAATGAGATAGGCAGGGGATCAATTGGGAATGTATTGTGAGATTTCATGAGTATCTCATTTACTTCATATAAGGAAGGAATAGTGAATATACTTAATGAGTCAAT
The DNA here is from genome assembly GCA_964019155.1 of Osedax fenrisi. NCBI lineage: Eukaryota > Metazoa > Annelida > Polychaeta > Sabellida > Siboglinidae > Osedax > Osedax fenrisi. Next base: position 56,293,300 of record OZ025241.1, on the reverse strand, counting down.
AGGATTGTATATATAGATGGTAGTATTGAGTATGTATGTATATACTGTAGTAGAAGCGCAAATAATATCATTAATGCGTACATTTTTATTTTTAAAGATTTTTTCAAAAAGAGTGCATAATTGAATATTTGACATATTCGGTAAATGAGGTAACATGTTGTCATCTGGAGGAGAGAGAATTTTATTTGCCAGGTTAAATAATTTGCGAGGCTCAAAGAAGATGAATGCTATTTTTGTATTATAATAAATAGATTTTGAACGAGAGATGTAGTTTTACTGGCTAGTGATAGAGCTCATTTTTTTTTCATTAGTAGATTTAAAAAAAAATTTCTTTTCAAAGTTTTCGAACACTCTATTTGAAGATGTAAAGTTTATGAGAGAACCAGGAAGAAAAAGGGCGGTCAGTAAACTTTGTAGATGCATGTAAATTTATAATATTTATTATATTTGTTGTGGAGTTATATTTTATTATAGAGTTTAAAATTACCATAATATACATATAAATTATATATAATAGTTTTATTTGTTTATATTAAAATAATTCAATATATTTAATAAATTATATGAAAATATAAAACAATTAATTACAAGTACCTCATGTATAATTCATACAAAATATTTCTAATAAAATTATAAAAAATATAAAAATATCACATAATTATATTATTACTTATATAATATATAAATCATCAATTTCTTATGGATTTAATAATTTATATATATATATATATATATATATACAATATATTGTATATATATATAAATAATAATTAACTTGTTAAATATATTTACAAAGACCAGTATACAACTATAGTAAAATCATGTAAAAATACAAATTATAAAAATACAAATTTAAAAGTAAGCGTAAAGCGTATCTAACTAATAAATCACTTATACGATAGACACACAGCCGCGCCATGAGTTCCGTAATCACAGTATCGCATAGACGGTGTACGATAGGTCGATCCATTGTTCGGTTGGCCGCACCGTGAACCGGATGCTACCTCGGTGAGACAGACGGACGCTGCGGTCGGACTGGTGTACGTAATCGTTACCGGAATTCTTCGGAGACGCCCACTTCAAGGTCACGCTGTCGGAAGCCGACGATATCAGTAAGGTGGCTGATGCGTACCATGGACCGTCGAAATTTGACAGAGAGTCTCGCCTAACGAGGAAATCTTTAGTCGAGAGATTCGGTACTTTTATCTTGAAACTAAATAATTTAATTTTAATTTATAATTCTAATCATTACTTCGGTTAGTTATTATATTATTATATTTAAAACATGAAAGTAATATAAATGTAACAAATTATCATTGTGTAATTAGTTTATAAGTATTCCATACCTATATTACATTTAATAATTAAGATAGCTACCTACAATGTATCTATAACATCATAATAATCTATATAAATGAATCATTAATATCATTAGGAATATATAGATATATATATATATATATATATATATATATATATATATATATATATATCCTAATATTTCCTAATATTATATATGTCATTATGAATTTTTACATGTAAACCTAAAAGCATCATTATCATTGAATGTCCTTGCGTTCCTGTGCAATTCAGTTGAATCACCTACGTAACTAGCTTTCACAGAAATAGGAGAACAATCTTTCGAGCAATGCGTAATATTAAATCTATGCTCTTTTTCAGATTTAATTGTTCCGATATTAATCTGTAATTATCATGAGAACAAGTTACTATTTATGATATATCATTTTATATATATATATATACATATTTATATATATTTATAAATTAAAATTGTGATTTTACATCTATTACAATAACTTTAACATATATCTAAAGAGATAAATAAAGTTGCTACACATATACATAGAACGTCTTCCTAATATAAACACTACAGCTAGTGTGGCGTACTTTATCTATCATCACGAGAGCGCCGGTCGTTCCCTCGTAGTAGAGAACCAGAGATGCCATAGTGCCTCGCTTCGTAGCCAGCCGTTCGTAATACTCTTCGTAAGACAGCGAACCGAAGCCTCGTTCTACCGTTGTAGCGTTGCGTTGCCTTCTTCTCAGGGCCGCTTCCATCTCTATGCGGATGCTCTGCCTGTAGAATAGCGAGTCGAGGATGTGGTTCCGGTAGCAGTGCCAGCTCATCGAGTATTGTAGTCCTCTGTAGCTCCTATGTGCGACGTGTGTGATATGTTTATATTGATATGAGTACGACTAATTAGAAACCGGGTTATAATATATTATATAATACATATGTGGTCAAATATATTTAATATAAATATAAAAATATCACAAATACGATTATATTACATTTATATATAATATATTATATAATTATATATATACATCAAATTAAAATTCATAATATATATAATTAATATGTTTCGTGTGATAATTTATTGAATTAAAAAAATATTATAAAGGATTAATCGTTTAGAGGATAGATACCCTTCGAATCTAATAATGTGATTTAATACATATATAAACCATGTAAATTGATAAGGATTTCTTTCATATTGGGTAGTAATTACTTATACCTTATACCTTAAGTTATAAATATATTTATAACTATAGCTCAAACTATAATTTCAATATAGGTAACACAATCATGTTTGTATATGAATGTATAGTAATTATGTGTATCTATAAAACTTACATTTTGTGTGTGTATATTTAATTCCGTTATTATGTTGTTAATAATGTTTCATGTGAAAATTATTGATTTTTTAATGTTATAATTATATATAGTATTGTATTACTAATTTCATACACCTAATGCCATAAGTAACACGCAGACATGCATCTATAGATCAGCCGTGCAACGAACCGTTTCAGGCCCGCCCCAGCTCCAGCTCCTCTTTTCGCCTCGTCGAAGTGATGAACTCTGACCTCTGTAGCGTGGTAAACACCGGCGAACGAGTGACTCGTGTTCTCCTCGCGAGAGAAGCCGTGAGCGTAGCCGAAGTAATCCTCGAGGCCTGTACCTGCGCATGTATGGGGGGGGTATGTATGTGTGTTTATGTGTATTTGTGTGTGTCTATGTGAGTATATGTGTGTATGTATATTTGTATGTGTATAAGTTCATATATATTCATGATATAACTTTATTATATCTACAATTTCTTTCAAGTGATCAATTTTTGCCACACATATTTGGTGGACACGAAATTTTGTACCAAATAATCATGTCTACCAAATGATTAATATTATGCTAGTAAAACGGTATTGGTATATATATATATATATTTATATATAGTAAACCTTACTAATTTAAATAATACATATCGATATAAGCATATTATTTATATATTATTTATTTATTTAAAAATATAATTAATTTATTAGATATGTTATGTAGACATTTATTTACCTATTTTTATATTAAAATTATTTGATCTATATTTAAATATTTCTTTTATTGATGTTTTAATGTACAAAAATATATAAACAGGCCATATTTTATCTGATTAACAAATTACACACATATATATGTATGCTTATATGGTAATAATTTAGAACTACTAAATAAACTATATACTATAACTATACTTATTGTTTTATATCAGAAAATAATATATTTTATTACTTAGTATAAGTATTATTATTATCTAAGTGTTATTGTATTATTATTATATAATTGTTATTTTCTTCCGACGGACATGACCCTATTTTAGTGCACAATAATAAACCTTATATCATCATCATCATATTATCATAGTATTCTTAAAGTGTTGAGAATTAACTACTTAATAATAAAAGTACACTTCTCTTAAACATAGAAACCGAATATTGTGATAGCTTTACTTGCGTCGATGTAAGTATTGATGTCTGATTGAAGTAAGGCCCACCTGGATACTCCTTCCTTCCTCGCTTTTAAATTATCCACATTCAACTGTACTGATACTACTTTGCCCCATCTCTGTTTGATCATAATGTATGTATACTAATGATGATGATTATGATGCTTATGATGATAATGATAAGAATCAAACCTTTTTTTTAGTAGAAAGTAAAACTTTTGTATTGAAAATATCGTCTGAATATAAATATTGTTGTGATTTCAAATAGCCTGTCCTAGAAATATAAATATTTTAATTATTAATAGGTGCATAAATAATAAAATATAGTTATATATTATATACATAACTTTTTGGATTAATATAATACTATATATAAATATATAAATATAATAATACAATAATATAATTAATAATAAAAAATATTAGAAAAATAAAAATAAATATGAGAATAAAAATAATTATATTAATTAATAATTTACTGTATAATATATTTTAATATTTATTATATCAATTTTCATATATGAAGTGTATTAAAGCACTATTATTTATTATTTAATAATTTAATAACATTAGTGTGATTTTACAATAATTCAGAAAATATATGTTTTGTATTTTTAAGATAATATATATTTGTATATATATATATTTTATATGTATACTAATTTTTATTAAAATTATATCGAGAAAATTTACTAAATTAGATCATATATATATATATATATATATATTGTATGGCTACCAATACTACATAAAGGTTTCACTCATTATATAATGCTTTATGATCGCCTTCGCACATAAATAATTGAAAATGGGTGAAACAAGACATGCGCATTGTAGTGGGCGCATGCGTGTGCTGATTATTGACACTAGCGGCACCTAGTGTCAACAGTTTACACAACAATTAAATATTAAGTAACCTAATGTAAACAAAATGCCTATTAACCGAGATGGTAGCGTGGTGATATTGATCTGCAGGCGAATGGCTCCCCCCCCCACCCACACACGGGTGATAACGTAGGTATTGTTGTAGTTGGTATTATATCACTATTGTGTTATTAACCTTTCAGGCTTAAAGTTAAGTAAATATAGACATAATAATGCATACTACATGATAGTTATATAAATAGCCGATAGGATAAACGCGCTTATCATTTATTTATAATACTATAGTATCATTATAATATATAATATAGTATACTATAGTTATCACCATATATGGTTATGAAGGTGTATGGTATATTATGATACAATATACACATAAGTTCAGTCATTCTCTTGTGTATAAACAGATGAGATATAAAATGTATTTCTTTGATAGCTGTTATAATATATTATATAATTGAAGAGATAGAGCTTATATTGCAATGTTTGTTATACAACATCTAAAAAATAATACAATTAATTATTATTTTAAAATAATTATAATTAATTGTATATAATTTACTATATCTGGGTTCCTTAATCTATTATACTTATGCCAAAGATATTTAAATATAATACATATACTTTAATGTTACTAATAAATAACTTATTAGTAAACAATTATATAAGTTAAATGTATTATATTAATAATTATGTTGATTATTTTGTGAATGTAGAAAATAAAATACAAAATGAATGATTACTTATAGGTATATACTATATAGTATATCCTAAGTAGTTTTATATGATTAGGAAGTTTTGATAACATCATATTTTGATATCATATATATATCTCTCTTTATTTCCTACTCTCCCCTCTCTATGAAACTCACCTATGAAAATCCTCATATTAAGGGGATGTCAAACACTTTGTTTTGGTGAAAATATTTGTTATTTAAAAACAAATTTATTTCATAATACTACTGTATGATATGTTTTTTAAAATCTGTAAACAAATTATTCATGATAACAGTCTAGAAATGACATAAAAAGTGGTTTATATATATTCATTATATATGGTAACCTCTCTCTATTATAGTGGTTGCGCACGGTACTGATATCATGGCAGACTATCAATGACTCATCGGCGCGTCTGTGTAGGTACACGTGCACCCGGACTCGGTGCCAGAACGGCATAGGGGTAAGTAGGTAGGGGGTTACATCCACTCGGGGAAGTACCTGCAGTGGAGGGAACGGGTATATGTTCACTGAGGTATGGTACGGGTATATGGAGGTATATGGAGGTGTTCAACTAAAGATGATGTTCTATATTATTTTGAATCCATTTAGGTGGAAAAATCATATTTATATTATAAACTAAAAAAAACAAATCAGAAAACAAACGAAATTCTTCTAATAAATATTATTATTATTATTATTATTATCTGTGACTGTATGGAGAAATGTATATATAGGTTATACTACAGTTATACTACAGTAAAGGATGTAAGGTGTACAAAGTATAAACACCTATATTGTACACAGGTACAAGTATATACCTACAGTTAACCACAGATACTTAAGGGAATGCGAATGTACCTACACTAAACCCGTACAGTTAAATTAACTCCTCAGTGCTTTAGAGAGGACATAGCAGGACATTGCTCTAACCTGCGAGTAAAGGTTACCTATGGATACATAAAGTTAACCAGATTTATACGAGGGTTACAACGGGTAGGTTACTACAGGTTAACAAGGTAACCACGTAGGTAGACTAATAAGTGTACGCCCCCCTTACCCCAAATAAGAGAGACTATCTCCCCCCCCCCAATAAGAGAGACAATCACAGACGAACAACCAACCTACAGTATATTGAGGTAAATATGGATATACACATATCAACATGGGTATACACAGGTCAACATGGATATACACAGGTCAACATGGTTATACACAGGTCAACATGGGTAATCACAGGTCAACATGGATATACACAGGTCAACATGGGTATACACAGGTCAACATGGGTATACACAGGTCAACATGGTTATACACAGGTCGACATGGCTATACACAGATCAACATGGTTATACACAGGTCAACATGGGTAATCACAGGTCAACATGGATATACACAGGTCAACATGGGTATACACAGGTCAACATGGGTATACACAGGTCAACATGGTTATACACAGGTCGACATGGCTATACACAGATCAACATGGGTATACACAGGTCAACATGGGTATACACAGATCAACATGGATATACACAGGTCAACATGGTTATACACAGGTCAACATGGGTAATCACAGGTCAACATGGATATACACAGGTCAACATGGGTATACACAGGTCAACATGGGTATACACAGGTCAACATGGTTATACACAGGTCAACATGGCTATACACAGATCAACATGGGTATACACAGGTCAACATGGGTATACACAGGTCAACATGGGTATACACAGGTACATATGGGTATACACAGGTCAACATGGGTATACAACGATACCTAAATATACACTATCCCCCGTATAGAAGCTCTGTAGTAGCAGAATGCCAGCGGCTCTAACCTGCGAATACATGTGGTTCATGTTGCAGGTCTGCGCTTCATATTTACCCCCGATAGAACTTCTACTGGGGTTCAGGGAGGCGGATACCCCGAATAGCAGCGCCATGCTTACGTTGCGGAACTGTAGGTCATCAGAGAGGAGAGGGTTGTGTAATAGTTACATCATAGTTATATCATAGTTATGTTATAGTTATTTTATAGTTATATTATAGTTATATACTAGTTACATCATAGTTATGTCATAGTTATGTTATAGCTGTAGAAATATTAACGTTTTATTACTTATAAATTTAAATAATAACTTTTAGAATTGATAGCCATTACGAGAACTTTTTGATGAGTTTAGTTTAATTGTCTATAGGACCTGTAGGATCATCACTTAATATACAAACTATCTCATAGTTAATAGTTACAAATATAATTACAAATATATACATATATATTATGTATATATATAACTTTACATTTTAATTTGTTAATCACAAAACTTTGGATATAATTTTAAGATATGATATATATATATATATCATAATATATGAATTATATATAATTAATAATAATAATATAATTAATGAGTGTGGCATAAATTAATTAGCTGGGTTATTTACATGTCTAACCGTAAACAAATCATCGACTTCTATTGTTATTGTAAGATAGTTCCAGTTGTTGACTTGCCGGTATGTTGTACTGCTGTACACACGCATCAGTATCGAGTTGATAACGCCTGAACTCTAAGCGGGGAGATAAACAGGGGTCACCATAAGGTCAATAGTAGTGGTGATCAGATAGCTTACATGTATATTATTAAATATTAATGTATTATAATAACATTATGTATTATAAATTTAAATACATTACTATTATATTTTGTATTCATTTAATTATAATACACATACACACACACATATATCGTACATATATATATATATATATATATATAATAATTATTATCCAACTTCTCTCACATGCCTATTCACAAAGATTTTAGAACAAATATTGTATTCTCGCTTTTATAGTTTTTTATCATCTTTTAATATAGTATCTCCTTCTCAATTTTTTTTAGGAAAGGATACAGTACATCACATGCAGTAAAATAATATTTTATTATCTTTTATTTATATAGTTTATTTGGATTTACTTTGAAATTAAGGGTAATTGTCTCGATAAGCTTTAGCTTCTACAAAAACCTGGGTGTAAACCAAATCTAATAATAATAATATCTATATATGTATATATACAACACACACATAAGTATTGCCTTATCTCTTGTTATCTCTTTGAAATGATGTATACATATATAACCCTATTAAGTGTGAAGCCCTATTGAATTATTACTATAATAATAACTTTAGATTTATATGATTAATTTATTTTTAAATTACATTTTTTTATCTTCTCTATAATTTTATTTTAAATATAATATGTTTCTGCCCTAAAATTCAATCATCCATCAATTTGCATATCAACTGTGATTACCATAGATATCTACATATATACGAGTATGTGTGTGTGTGTGTGTGTGTTGATATAGGTATATGTATGTGGGTGTGCGTGTGCATGCGTCTTTACGTATATTTGTGAAATATAGATAAACAAACCGAGTTATGTTGATACAATAATTCACTATTTCCGGGTTTGATTTGTTGACAGAACAGGGAGCAAGAGGATTTTTCAGGGGTTGGAATTTTCGGAGAACTCAACAAAGATGCCAGAATGCGGATATGTGACTGTTGTACGCGCCTGCCCTCTTCATCATTATAGTTACTAAAGGCCAGTGGTGTTAGGGTTAATAAGACAATGATGTTGGTTTAGCACGTATAGTACACGCTGATATGAATTAAAGTACACAAACATGTAAATTAAAGCTATAATACATATTTTCACAGTGTACTTTTTAAATGTAAAAAAGTGATTATTATTTTAGAGAAAAATGTACGTTTTAGACGAAATATTAAACTCGTCACAAGTATATAGTTTAAAATAAAAACTATAATTATATACGTTCGTTACATTCGATATCTTTATTATTTAACAATATACAATTAATATTAATAGTGAGTTTGTACCTTTAGTGAAATAAGGTACCTAATATCCACCTCTAGGCAGAGCTTAATATATAACGTCATATTCCCTATACTATAAGGATAGAAACTGACAGGGAGATGAGTATTATCCCCAGTATAGCTACAGGGCGCTACAGACCTCGCTGGACGTGGCATTCCTGCCGGTGACCTTGACCCAGTGACCGCGCTGTATATCTGTACGGGACAGGTCAACTCCTGGTCACCGCATCGCATCATCTCCTGTACGAGATGGGGAGGCAGATCGCTGTCGTGTTCGTAGACTACCTGAGTCAGAGGAGAGGTGTGATAGGTTGAAGTAGTTGTCTATGTGTATTCGTTATTCACTTTATTGTGTATATAGATAACTGATATATAAAATCTAAAAAGATGTATTCCGAAACTCGTAACCAAACCAATGAATATAAGCCATAACTACATAACTTTTAAAAAACATCTCTCCAGTTGTTAAACTTTCAATGTTGCGTCATACCCATAAACAAATTCATTTATATAAATATTTGTAAAGTTTACAAGTTTCCAGTAGGTATACATTTAGTAATCCTGACCCGTAGCCTATACCTACATACATTTAGCATTTTTAAATTTTGGACTGCAAACTGTGCAGCTTATACAGAAATCGTAGCTAGTCTCACAGAGGATTACTGACAGATGTATAGCTTAATCTATAATACTATACTAATACACTATGTTATACATCCATTGAAAGAGAACAAGTTACGAGTTGCTACCATAAGCCGTCGCTAGTAACCTTCACGTACTGCGAGTAACACATGTGCATGTAGACGGTTAGTCCCGATACAGGATGTTTATGTCTCATGCTGATGGGCGTGACGAAAGGGGGTGTGTCTCTCAGCAGCATCAGACTCGACACGGTGTAGGTGTAGGTGTGGTCGTCTACGAGGAGGGTATGCGACACAGGGGTAATGGGGGATAATGAGGTAGTGTAATGTTAGTATGGATGTCGGCATAACTTAACATCTCACTTCTAAACAATTTATTTAAAAATTGTTTTTGTTACAAAATAAATTATAATACAACTACTACTACTACTACTACTACTACTATATGTGGATAAATGATAAATGAACTATGCATACTTGATTAGGATTACGTTAGTGGTGGTGTTGATGATGATATCTACAAGGGTTAAGGAAAAATATAACACTTACGAGAAATCATATAATTCGATTTTATATACAAAGCGTGAACAACACCACCTATACAGGTTGAATATTATGTAATTTTCGGACAAATTTATTGTTTAAAATGTAAATTCCTAACAAAAGATACTATTTTAAAATATAGAAAAAAATAGTTTTAAATTATTATTTATATAATTAAAATAAGGTGTTCCTTACTAATATATAAATCAATAGGATATGTTGGTTTTAAATCCTATACATATCTATGTGGTGAGGTAAAGCTAACTTATATGGCATGTAATTTAATAGAACAATGATAACATTATCCACTACAACATAATCGGTTGATATATGTCAATGCTTACTTACTTCGAATGATGTCATCAAGTTATGACTCATCACTTGTAATAACAACTACTGATCTGGTTATTGTGAACACTACTATTTAACTAGATGGATATATTATATACGCCATGCTTCCAGACCATGTTAAATCTCAACTTAGCAGACATTGTTGGATAGACACATCTGGCAGTTTGAGATATAACATGGGCTGCAAATGCAGGCTTGACTTATATACTATAACATAATCATCCGATTAAGAAGTAGTATACCACTACCTATATACCACAACCATAACAGTAACGAACCTATAGTGATGCTAACGTAGGATGCTGTCATATTAGCTGCTGTCAGGGAGTCTAGAGCTGCGAAGTCTCGCGGTAGAGAGGGATACAGGTACAGACGGTTCAAACAGCCGGCTCCGTGATGCTCGTATAGGGTAACCGATCTATTGTTATAGCTAGGGGTGGTAGGGTTGTGACTAAGGGGCAGGTGCGGTATGAGAAGGGGGATGGGTAGTATAGTTAATTTAAGCGTAGATAATAAACCGATTATATATGTAATTAGTAATTTGTTAATTAATAACCGGAAAACCGAATACTACCTATTGAATACTAGAATAATAGATGTTTGATTTTGTAATAGTTATCACACATAGTGTATAATAAACTTATAAAATAATGTTAAATTAGTTATCTTACGTTCTCACCAATATATCACGCGCGATATTATTAACTATATCATGATTTAAATAATGTAATTAAAATATTAAAAAATATTCTGTTTATATTGATAGTAATTCATAAAATATTAATATTATATAGCCCGATATCACAGGCCAGTATATATCGAACTGTTCAACCGAAACCTCCTGATATTAATGATATATATATATATCGGCTAGTTCAATCCTAGTATAATATCGGGCTATATATCTGTATGTGATATAAAACATGAACGCTTCTTTAATTATTTTATATATTAAACTAATTATGTGTAGAATTTATAATCCTAATTAATATAATTATATTGTAAATAAATAGTTATTCATACATAAATATTATTAAAATTAAATGAAATATAAATATGTTCATCTTCATATAATCACTCTTTTTATATATTAAGCTTATACTTATATATAATATAAATATATATGTATTACTAATACAGTATTAGTAAGCGATATGCTTATTTTCCATTCTACCCTACACACGATTACTACGTGACAATACTGACTCAATGTGATACGTGAAATCTGGTTGCAGAGACTTCCTGACGTTTCTGTTAGCAGAGGTCACCTCCGTGTAAAGTACACCTGGGACGAGCTCTTTGACAGGAAGTGAGTAATACGTCAACACCGGCGCTCCCCCTAGTGGTCTATAGATGTAACTACCGAATCCATTCGGGTGATTTGGCCTCGTCTAATAGAATGATATATATGATTTACAAATTTAATACAAGATATTACTTTTAATGATATTACGGATAATACGATTTTTATTAACTAATAGTAATTATTAATAGGTAATTACTATGTATTAATATTAATAGTTATAATACTAATAATAATCATAATAACATTAATAAAATAATATTAATAATAATTTACGAATATCATTATATTATTATAATTAACTTATCTAATAACTAATTCCGTCGAGACTACTCAAGCGTGACGTAATTACCTGCATTTCTTTGATATCTGAGTCATCGATGATCACATAGTCTACACCCAGCAGCTGGAGGTATACGTATACAATGATGCACACCCACAAGCCTACCACCGCAAGGAGGAACTTAAGCTTAAGCCGATACTTACGAATCAGTCCCCTGACATACCTATAGACTATGGCAGCCATAGGGTACTGAGGATGAGGGGACTGGGGTTGTGATGGGGAGTGCGGTGTACGCTCCTCTCTAGTGTGCGGGTTGTGGTGTGCGTCTCCTTTATAATGTGCGGGCTGAGGTGCTGCTATTATCTAATGTTTGACCAAGAGAGTGGCTTCTATATGGTGTGTGGGTTCAGGTGTGCTGCTCCTCTCTGGTGTGCGGGTTCAGGTGTGATGCTTCTCTCTGGTGTGTGGGTTCAGTTGTGCTGCTTGTCTCAGGTGTGCGGTAGAAGAAAGACTCCTCTTGATTGCTTATGTAAACATCTGACTGCGAATATTGGTATAGATTAATGTATGTTATTATTAGTATATATGTATAACTACCTAGGTTAGCAGACTAAGTGTTAAGCAGGTAGTAAGTGTAGTACACATTTGTAGGTACACCGCAGTTTGTACACACACTTACTACAAACCCCATCCGCAATAATACAATAGATATTAACTTATTTAACTAATATTTAAGTATATAAGTGGTGTTATATAATAGTGTATAACAATGACATGCCCGTATTACCACCTCCTCCTACGTCCTACGTCTTAACACGAGAGCCGCCGCTTCATATGGATATTAGAACATTGTTAGAACACGGTTATAATATTCGTTGTAGGCCGCTCTCGTCGTTATAACGAGTATAAACTTCATCTTAATTCCTGATGGGATGAAAGGACTCTACCAAAATAACAATAACAAATGAATAAATATATAGGATTATATAAAAATGTATATATATATATATGTTTATACATTTATGAATATTTACATATAATATGTTTTATAAATCTATTATACATACGATTTGATATGTACAAAATAAAGTAGATCAGCCCCTAGGGATCAGACTACTGCTCTGACTATATATAGCCTAACCATGTATGATTTTTATTAAAATATTAATATAATAACATATGTTTAAATAGATAATATTAACCTATGTGATATTAATAAAAAAGTAATGTTTATCAAATAACTACATTCATTAATATATAATTAGCAAACCATTATAGGTATAGGTATATATATATATGTATGTGTATATATGTATGGTTGTAATTTAGCTCCGTTGTATCACCAATATGTATTATTGTATCAACCAAATAGCAAATTGAGATGAATTTTTAATTAGATCACATATTTATGTACACGTTTATATGATACAAAATTGTTGTTATTCTATATATATATATATATATATATATATATATGCATATTATATTACATTACATGACTTTTTAATTAGATCACATATGTATATACAAGTTTATATGATACACAATTGTTGTTATACTATATATATATAGTATAACAACAATTTTGTATCATATAAACTTATATATATATATATATATATATATATATATATATATATAGGGACATTAGAGCCATATATGGTTATAAGTGAAAACTTCATCTATGTTCCTGGATGGGATGAAAGGACTCCACCAAATATAATAACAATAACAATAACAATATATATATATATATATATATATATATATATATATATATATATATATATGTGTGTATGTATGTGGGTGTGTGTACACATTTATACACACATGTGTGTATATGTGTATGTGTATACATATATATATATATATATATATATCATTAATTAAATTCATAATTATTTATTTATATTCCGTAAATCTGTCTACTAAAAATATGGTATATATGTTAATTGGGCAATCGAGTATCGTAGCATTATCTCGATAATATCCGTATCTAGCGAAAATGTTATATTATACACACATATATAAGACCGAATATATATATACGTCCTATAGGAGGATACAAATTAAATCTACTATTTGTGTACTGAAAACATAATAAAACTTGCTAGGTAGGCTTGCTCCTATTCTGGTGTGCCTATTATTAATGTAAATGTACCTAACCATTTTATTTAATAATTTATATTATAAATTATAATTATGTATGATTATAATCATGAAATAATTATCTTTGTATTAAGAATATACCCTACAAAATTATAAATATTCTTCAAATATGTCAAAAGATATGGAGTTCTAAAACAAAATTATTAAAAAAAAATGAGATATAATCTATTTAATTTTATTGTTATTATTTGAATATAACTTTATCTTTAACTAAAGATAATTATAGTCTATAATTAGCCTATAGATATAACTATAAACTGAATACATGTAAACGCAGTCTATTAGTATGTAGTCTATATAAAATATAATTATATATTATTAGCTATATAGCTATAATATATATATATATATATATAATATACTTTTTTTATTTTCTGAATATATATCTAATATATATATATATATATTAGATATATATTCAGAAAATAAAAAAAGTATTCTGTTATTTCTGTTAAAGTATACTTTTTTTATTTTCTGAATATATATCTAATATATATATATATATATTAGATATATATTCAGAAAATAAAAAAAGTATTCATAAAAGTCATCAACAA
Source organism: Osedax fenrisi (assembly GCA_964019155.1). Taxonomy (NCBI): domain Eukaryota; kingdom Metazoa; phylum Annelida; class Polychaeta; order Sabellida; family Siboglinidae; genus Osedax; species Osedax fenrisi. Next base: position 56,278,145 of record OZ025241.1, on the reverse strand, counting down.
ATATAAGTTATATATATATATATGCTTATATGTTATATATATAACATATATGCTTCTGAAGTTTTACTTGATTACTACATAATAATAATAATGAATATAATAAGAATATGACACAAATACTAATGTATATTAGATATAATATAGACATGTAATGAATGGCAATATTATAAATAGTATTAATATTAATAGCTAATATTAATTAATATATACATAAATAGGATGAGATTATATAAAAAAAATAAAATATAATTCGGATAAAAAAATGAATATTACAACAACATTGCACTCCCATCACCATGGTGATATGCATACCTCGTGAACTCGATGTACGAGTGTACCGCAGTGTACTGTGTATTGCAATATAGTTACATGACGATGTGTAAAGGCTGGTAGTATAGTGTTGTATATTATATATAATAAAGTACTTACAATTGAAAAATAATAATTTATGTTGATAAAAATTGTAAAATATTAATTTTTTTTTTAATCTCGTGTTATTAAAACCCTAAGGATTAAAACCGTACTATTTTATATATGTATATATTACTTTCAAATTTCTTTTAAATTCTATATTCTTGCATAATTAGTAGTTGGTTTATACCAAATGTGGGTAGATACATATTAGCTATATGTGTTTTAAATGTGAAGCGATAGGTATGTGTATTTAGAGAAATATCGTTGAGTCACGTGAAATTCTCTGTCTTTTTCTCAGCTCTGTTTCTATATTATATGATATCGGCGAAACCTTCGCTTGTAATTTTTATCACAACAATTATTCTATTAAATTAATAAAATGTATTTAATTGTATTACGTCGTACTTCGTACTTTTTATGATATGTATGTTTTATAACTTACGCCATATATATATATATATATATACGCACACATAATTACGGGAAGAAAATAGCTTACAATGATTGTTGTTATCATACAAATTCTAATGGGCCTAAGGGGTACGGGTGTCTGTGTTTGTTTATCCGCGGTCTAGCGGCATTAAATATTAACAATGGCCAAGTTATTGCCGCGCATGACTGTTGGGTGTCGCTAGGTGTGACCGCCGGAAATAGCGGCGGTCTGGGAGTGGAGGCGGCGGTCAGTGGGAGGGAATAGCACGGCGGCGGTCACTAGTAATTGATTACGTCGCAACACCACCACGGCCGACGATAGAGGTCGCTACCATACACTGCAGCCTACGATAGAGATCGCTAGCGTACCGTACCGTACCGAATCATTGGGAGTGAGTGGCGCCACCCGACGGACGGACGGATCGTTCATTATTAATAATGTATCGGTGAGCGTCATCTTAGATAAATATCACCGGTCACGCCGTCCCCTACGGCCATTATAACCTATGCGGTCACTCGTATTAGTATCCTATATGATCAGTCGTATAGCTAGGGGCGCTGGAACGGTTTTGTATATAGGGGGGACCAACCAATCAAAATACATTTTGTGGTAAAAGTGGGGGGGGGACCAATACATAGTAGGTCCCCATAGATTTTAGAGTGGGGGACATATCTCCCCCGTCTCTCCCTGTTGCAGCGCCCCTACTTATGGCCACTCCTATAGGAGTATATGTGATCAGCCCTATGTGGTCACTCCTATAGGAGTATACGGCATACTATGCATAGTTAAGTGGAGCAAGGATAAGTAGAGCATAGTAGGATTGACCACATAGGGCTTATCATATTGGAGTGACCACAGAGGAGTGTCCACGGGGTACATCATATAAGGCTACATGTGGTCAATACTAAAGGCCCACCTCGTATCCACCAACCATAACGCTAACCAAGGTGAATATCACGCCCGTAACTGTAGTCCTAGACCTATAGGTACAATGTTCCGCTTAGTTATCATTTAATCGGAGAGTTTTTATGTACACATATATAATACATTAATTATTTATAAATACTTGAAATGATAGATATAATAAGATATTCGTTTAATTGGTTAGATTTACTTTGAATAATTATGTTAACTTTTAATAATTAACTGCATGCATGCAGTTAATTATTAAAAGTTAACATAATTATTCAAAGTAAATCTAACCAATTAAACGAATATCTTATTATATCTATCATGCAGCATGCAGTTCCATGAAATCAATATAAATTTAGCTAAATTTGAATTTGGATATAATAAAAGTTGAAATTGAATTTAAAACAATAATGACTTTGATTGACAGATTTACCTTGTATACAAAACTTATATTCAAAACCGAATTCAAATTATATTATTCTGAGTAATACTATATATAATGGAAAGTCTCCGATTACCGACCATCTCCTAATACCGACCCCCTCTCGTATCTCAGTAATTATAAGAGATATCAAAAAATTATATATTCATGTACTGATAGTAATTTAATGATAAATATGAATAAGTATTTTGTTTTTAAAAATATTTAATCCTAAAATTGTTATTTGATAAAATGTAATATTCTGTTTTTGCTTTTTAAATATTTGAATAATAATTTTTTTAAATCATTGTAAATACTTTATTAATTAAACGAAAACTTAATACTGTACATAATATTGTAGATTAATAAAATGTTTATAATTATTATAAAAATAATTTAATTTGAATAAATATTAACCAATATATCTTAATTATAGTAATCCATATGAATTTCCTATTACCGACCACCTATATTACCCTAATACCGACCCCATGTGATTTATAATATCCAATCAAAATAGATAAGTATTTTACTAATATGGCGTAGGTTGTTTGTGTATAATTGATATAGATTTATGATTCATGATTCCAGTTGATTATATAAATACTGATTAATAAATAAATATTAAATAATAATATACACTATTTTAATATAATTATAATACAGTTTAGATTTAAATTTAATATTACTATTAAAACATAAATTCAATAACAAATAAATTGCGTGCATGTTATAATTAATTATATTTATGTATATATACTATTTTTATTGGATATTATAATACTACACTTATTTATATCACGATTATGTTAGGGGGTCGATAATAGGAGAAGGGGGTCAGTATTAGGTACATGTATCCGATTACCAACCCCTTGTTTATTCTTGTAAATATAATTATATCAAAAATATAAAATAGCTACATTATTCATTGCCATAATATTACCCTAATTACAAAATTTCAAATAAATATAGTTAATATTAAATAAGTTATTACAAATAATCATTTAGTGGTCGGTAATCGGAGACTTTCTCCTATATATATATCCAGATAATCTGTTATACACTATTGTAACTAAATGGCCTCTATATACATATATCTCCTACAAATATAGTTGTATATATATATATATATACATATTGTAGTTAAATTTAACTTATTGTAGTATATTAATATAATACGAATAAGGTAGGTAATGCTTATTAAGATAGAATACTTAGCTATAATTTATTACCGCGGGAATATTTCCCGTTCGTTATAGCATTGTATATAGTGCTACAGGATACATTGTATACAATAAAGTGGTATACCACAATAAAATAACTGTATATAGAATTATTGAATACCCATCGATTACTATATATAGTATAGATACTAGAGTATCTATATATTATATATAACCTTATTTAATTGTATTATTTTAACTACATTGTAAATTATTATAGTAAGTGAATCTGATATACATTTATTTATATTGAATTAAAAATAAATGGCATAGCTGTGTGTTAAAGTGTTACACTTATTCTAAAAAATGGGGCGTGGTTATGATACAGTACAGGTCTACCCCTATATATGATTTGTGTACGTTTGTTAATCGTATAATAGTAAGTATATTAATATATGTAGGTTTGTGTATTTATGTAACATAGTTGGGGAACGTAATATTTATATATATATATATATATATATATATATATATATATATATATATAATATTGTATATAAATGTGTGTTAATATATAAACACATATTTATATTATATATATTTATTTATATATTAGATCTAATTGAAATCCTCAAAGTAATTCGAAATTTCTTATAAGTCTTCCCACGGGAGTATATAGTCTAGACTATTAATATTAAGCAATATAGTGATATGTATATATGTATTCCTTTTTAACTATGCCAGGTACTAATATATTCACAAATTCATTATTTAATAAACACACACACTCACACACACACATATATATATATGTTAAAATAAATAATACAATTATTATATCTAATTAAAACTAATTATACGAACACTATTTAATGTAATATTATATATATGTGTTAGTTTTAATTATATATATATATAGTGGACCACTATTAATGGTAAACTATAAAAGCCTAATTACATATATAGGCATATAGGTTAGGTGTACATTTGACCTCAACATTAACACTATATAGTAGTGAAACAAAATGATATCAACATTAATGAGTATATCCTTAATACGGTCATTTTTTAATAAATGAATCGTTAATTGACGGCGTTATTACTTGTATCTCGATATTTCACGATATTTCACGATATTTCACGATATTTCACGATATGTAATGTATAAACAAAGTCATTAAATTAAAATGCGGACTCGGAGATTAACATACACACATGTATTACCTATTGATGAATCCTCGCGAGATTAATGTAAACAGTAGAGTATACAACTATAGTATACACTATAGTTGTTATATTAATATTGAAAAAATCAATAAAGATTACATAACAATGGCAAGGACTGTATAACGAAGTGTGAGTTTATACTTAGGAGAGATAAGTGCCGCATTACCAGATAAGTTTATTCAGATATGATAAACTTATCTGGATACATTTATATGGTAATCCGCGGTATACAAAAGTATACTTTTATATCTCTCTCTATATATATATATTCAATTATCCTAATGATTAATTGAATCATTATATAATCTTAGTAATATTATGTTATTACTATAGTAATATATATATATATATCCAGAAGCATTTTACGCTTGATCGCCTGAACTACCCTTAACCCTACTAGTATACGACGCGAGGTGGCACACAACGTCTCAATATCGCCTGCTATAGTAACACTATATATACATAGTGGTAAACTATATTTTTCTATAGTAGCACTATATATAGTGCTACTATAGTTTGAAACTATAGTTTTCTAAAGTATGCTATAGTATGATATAGCACTATAGTGTGAAAACTACTCGCTACATTGTTATGTAGTATCCGAGAAGTATGTTATAGTCATGTAGCCATACAACACAAACCAACGTGCCTGATTTGTATATAAAGCAATACCAGTGTAGAACTTTTGTATATAAACCACGAATATATTCTTAGTTTATATGTGTATATAGTATATATATATTATATATATATATATACTAATATAATCCATTTACCAGTTAATAATTAAAATATTAACACATATATGTGTAGAGGAAAGTAACCGAATAAGGACACTCTCGGTATCTCAGAAACCATAAATCCTACAAACAAAAAATTAATAAATAAAATATTAATAATAATATAAATAGTCTAAATAAATATTGTTATTTTTGAATTATTTAAAATAGTGCTAATATATCCAATAAACTGATTTTTTTATTAAGTTTTTAAATTTATGAAATAAATTTCTACTTAAAACCTTCTCAAGAATATACAAATGTATCGATATAAAATATAACACTATATTATTAAATAATAGAGAATTCTAACAATTATATTTTTAATTTCTATATTTTGTATCAAATATTCATTAAGTTGTAAGCATATATCTAGAGGTAATATAAGTCCCTAATACGGACACTCTAGATGTCTTAATACGGATACCCTATAACCAATAAGCGCCCAGCGTATGAACTATTCTGATATTCATAAAAATCGGGTGTGTTATTCTATTAATACCACCAATAAAGCTAAATCTACAAGTTTTACTTAAAGTGTATTATTAATTAAAAAATAATAAAAATAAATAAATTATTAACTAATTAAATTATAATTCTATAGAATAAATTGTTCATACAAATAATTAAAAATAATGTAATTGTAATTTTTCTGATTGATTCATCAATAATATATAGTTTATCTAGTTTATATAGGATGTCCGTATTATAACACAGGGTGTCCGTATATAATCGGACAATGGTACCGAATACGGACACCACCGTTATCTACGGAATTAAAAGATTAAATAAAATTTTAAAATCACAATAATATCTATAATCATATAATATTAATATATTGTAATTTTTGAATACAAATAATGAGTCATAAAATGTTAAGACCATTTATTAATAAAGTGTCCGTATTATGTTACTTTCCCCTATATAGTATATTTAAGCTTTTAATTATTAACTGGTAGTTAGTTGTTAACCTAAATGGATTATATTAGTATATATATATATGTATGTGTGAGTGTGTGTGTGTATGTGTGTGTATGTGTATATACCTATATGTATGTATATGTTTATGTGTGTTTACGTGAAAGTACACATGCATGTATGTATCGTGTTAGAACAATACTGTACTATGGCAATACTATGCGATAACAATATATAACACAATATAGCATGAAATCTATATAAATATATTACCCATAAATTATTACAGTTAACTCCTTCTAACTCAGAAACTTCGCTAAATCGGACGTTTACGAGTGTCAGTTTAATGTGTTACCCATATATAATAAATACATGCATATAAGAACAATCTGAGATCTCAGACACGACACATTATATCGGTCCCTTCGAGTATGGGCTCCAAGTTTTTATTTTAATTAATCAAAAATAATATCGAATACTTTACTATTAATATTAATATTATTTTTAATTAAAATACTGTTATTCAATATGTTTAAAAAATAAAGAAGTTAATAAAATAAATATATATTATCAAAATATATATGTTTTATATGTACTTTTATTGATGTAGTGGTGTATACACACATTGCTAACTATAATTGATGAATCGATTAATATTAAAGTTCGGTAGTATCGATTGATGTGAAAACATAGTTTATAGAGAAACCCGAACCTATAGCGATTGTATAATCAATTGTTCGTCACGTGATGGCATTGTCACACGTGATCGCGCGTGATAATGCGGTCGTCCGCCACTAGGTGGTGGCTGGTATAATTGTCACATGACTTGTCGCTAGTCATCCGTTGGTGGCATTGCACTCCGGCCTAGATCTGCACAAACAATCGTATTATCGCCCATCGACCATTAACGTCATGTATTATTTAAATCTATTTATAATATTTAACTTATTTCTAATGGGAGGTTAGTAATGAATTTCTACTTCCGATTAATATTGATTTATGTTGTGTACAAATCTAAAAATTAGTATTTACTAATGTCTATTTATAATATTAATATGTATTTATTATAACTAGATAATAATAATATTTATAATATATATATATATATATATATATATATATATATATATATAAATACACTGGAATATAAATTACGATATAATATATATATATTATAAAACGCAGTTACAAATGGATACATAGAATTATATATTGTATTGTTAAAATCATCATTAATAAGCCACGTGTGGCTGCAGATAAAAATAAACAAAATTATATGTTATAACTTATAATTTCCTAAATGTTTCACACCAGTGAAAAACATTAACCATAGTTATAACTATATGTATATCTGGCGCACCCATGTATAACATGTATATTTATATTTAGAAACCCATGGTTCGCCAGGTATTTTTCTGTGGTGTTTATAAATTTAGAAAATTAAAAGTTCTAACATTTAATTTTATTTATTGTCGTCCTTTGCTCGTTAATAATCTGTTAGTTATGATGTTAACAATCACACACACACACACACACACACACACACACACACACACACACACACACACACACACACACACATGTAGTGTGGTATGTATCCAGGATCCTCTTGCGGGACCTCTTAAGTTATGTAGATATGTTATACATGTAACTATATTGTAATAGACTATAGTGCTTTATATGCTATAGAATAAATGGAATATTCCATTCATATATGGAATATGTAACTATATTTGTACAGAGAAAGCTGTGTGCGGTAGCCATCACTAATCACACCGATGTGGTCAATATTAGACAAATCATTGACGAAAATCTATTAATTTAAGCTATTTAATAATATAATTTTTTCTATTATTTCTATGATAAATTATTTTAATTAAGCATCATCCTTTGTTGTGAGCTTATAGTGGATATCTACGAGGTATAGTAAAACAACAATATTATTTTTCTAACAAACAATTTTTTACAACTAGTTTACCTCAAAATTTATTTAAAAAATACTCAATAAAAGTCATTTTTTGTATAAGTATATGCTATTTTAATATTAATACTTATAATTTTATATTCATATAATGATGATAAACATATATAATATAACATTTTTTTTATTATTCCATTGATAATTTTTTTTTTCGATTTAGAAAAAATTTAAAAATAAATTAAAATTTCAATTAGATCGATTTAATAATTTTTTTAAAATGTTTTATATACTACATATGCTAAAAGGCACTTTTTAATTGTAAAATAATTGTAAAATATATCGGTTTTCAATTATTTATTTTGTATTGTATTTAGTATGATAAAGAGGAGTTATTCCGAGTTAGTTAACACTTTTCTATAAAGGGAACTTCAAAAGTTACCAAAATAGTATCTCCTAGTGTACAGTGTACGACATCTACCGATAGTACTACCTATGGTCTATGCTTTATGAACCACCCATCCTTTAAGGCTATACTGCTATGTACACTGTACACTGTACAGTATAGCCTTAAAGTATTTAAAGTATTCATTGTATCACTGTGTACAATAATCCTTAAATACTGCAGTCACTGTATTTCTATATTTAATCATTTATTTAATTCATGTAATTACAATTATTGTTCCTAATTCAAGGTATGATATACGAATTACAAATTAATGATTGAGATATATGTATAAGTATAAGTAATGGTGTGTATTCAAGTGTGACGGTGATAGAAATGATTCAATGTGTGTAGTAACATAGTATCAAAAATATCGCGAAAGTTATTATTATAATGGTTTGTAAATATGGATGAAATTTGCTGTTGATCAGAGCTTAATTATACACTAAAGAGGGTATCCCACTACAAGTATTTCCGGAAACTTACCGGAATATTGTAAATCTAAAACGTTTTTCTATAAGTTAACCACATTTGTAGTGGAATACCCCCTTACTTTCCGGAAACTTGACTGAAATATTGTAACTTTATATACAACCACCATATAGGGTATATTTATAGTATCCCATTACAACTTGATAGAAAATGGTTTTAAAGTTACAATATTTCCGGCAAGTTGCCGGAAATACTTGTAGTGGGATGTGACCCCCTTGTATACAATACAGTGGGGTGGTACCACGTTAACACACCACACGTTAGCTTATTGTACATCTATTTGAAACTACATTATTATAGATACTATCCTATATATATACATATAGTAAGTTTATATTAATGAAAAATATTAATTATTATTGTTATTCAATTATGTATAATATATTATATATTAATATATTATCTATGTATATAGTATACTATATACATATATGTATACATTAATATATTAATATATTATCTATGTATGTAACATGTATAATACATCTAAAATAGATTGCATAATGAGTATGTTTATTCAATTATATATGTGTTAAAACGGCGTGTATTCTGTGCAGTACCGGGTTTATTAGGGCGTAGGGTGTATTAGGGATATTAGGGTGTAGTATTGATGATGTATAATATCATATCTATTAAAATATTATCTATTTATATATTACTTATACTTATTATTGATTATGTATCATAGTAATCGTTAATCAATCTATTATATAATATATAGTATAATATATAGTATATATCCTATATGATATATATTATTGCAATTCCAAATTCAGCCGGTAAATCTATACATGTATGTATCACCGATATAAAGAAAGTGGATAAGCAATTGAATGTAGTGTATGCACTATCCGCTACGGGTGCTGATACCATTTTGTTAATTTATCGATAAATGTATCATTCATGTATCTATCTTTTACATGCATTGCGTCAATTGTTTATCCACTTTCTTTATATCGATAATAATAAAATCAGATTTAGCAATCGCCTGGGTGAAGGAAGAAGCAGAGCTTATCGAGTATTTCGCCCATTTAATATTATATTTATATATAATATATATATTATATATACCTATAGGTAGCTTATAACTATATATTATTATGCTATTATACTATTATTATAACTATAGTTATAAACTATATATATATATATATATATATATATATATTTGTTTTATATTGTAGAGATAATTTTCATTGTTATCTTATTTCTATTGGCATTGTTATTATTGTGTGATAGAATACAATACCTACATTGAATATCTCAAAATGTATAACACATTTTGTATTGATCAACAATTGTTATAATACTATGTATGACGATGTGTAGTTTATATTTAGTTTGATTATATTATTACATTTTATTTCAATAATATTATATAAATAAATTCACCTTACAAGATATATTCATCTATATATATATATATATATATATATATATATATATATATATATATATATATATATTATTAATTAATATATGATGGATCCATATATATATATATATATATATATATATATATATATATATATATATTATTAATTAATATATGATGGATCCATATATATATATATATATATATATATATATATATATATATATATATACACGATAAGATTACTGAGTACATATACAGTTAGAAGCATAGATAACATTGCTAGTATTACAATAGAATAGTGTGTACACTAGTGGCCACTGTACATACCCAGACACATGCAGCTCCAGTGTTCCAGGGTAGCTATCTTATAAGATTACCGATGTCTACAAATAAGCACGAGAGCTCGCCTGTCTGTGTGTATATCATAACACACGTGGTATACTATAGTATACGGTATACTATAGTATACGTATACTATAGTACGTCGTACGAGAATACTACAATATATGGATGTGGATATGTATTTGCGACGTGAATGTATTAGGTACATTGAATACATATAGGTATACTATAGTATGCATTGTATAATTAAATAACATTGTATTCCTAGTAAAAATGTTGTTCTTATTGTACAATGTATACATTATATACATTGTATACCTTCGAGTTCACACGTACTGTTCACAATCATTAATGTGTTTATATATAACATTTATATCATATTAAATTTCACATAATTTAATATTATATTATTTTCAAGATTATAATATACGCATGTTTTAATAAATCTATAGCTTATATATATATTAATATATATATTAATCAACTATTAACGCTTACCTGTCAACTACAATTGAATAATTAAGAAGTTAACTTTGGACGTTTTTTTATTTCACAACAAAATGAAATCTTATTTAATAAATATATAATATATTCTACAATATATATATATATATATATATATATAATATATATATTTTAATTATTAAATAAACATGGGCTTTAAGATTTGTAAGATTAATATGTAAATAATTTTTATTTTAATAGTAAACTCATTATTAAATTTAATTATCCGCAATAATATACAGTGTACAGTGTTGTACACTGTACACTGTACACTGTACAGTGTGCATTATATAGTTGTACACTGTACCATTATATTATGTGTGTAATGTACATTGTGTACATTGTGTACATTGTGTACATTGTGTACATTGTGTACGGTTACTGTACACTACATACGTGTACACATGTGTACATATTAAACTCTATTTGATGGCCGTTGTTTAATTATTAAATATAACCTTTGTCGTGTCGTAAAACATTGTAATTACGTAATTGGGCTGGTCACGTGTGCTATGACGTCATCACGTGGTTATGTAATCGTCACGTGTGCTATGACGTCATCACGTGGTTATGTAATCGTCACGCATGCGCGCAGGGGAGCAGCATTACTAATATAGTTGTCATTATATGTTACATAATAGTATGACATGGAACAAGTTATCATGTAAGAGATATATATATCGTACACGCTTATAACAACACATTGTGCTACCTTGTATATAAGGTACTATATACAATCATGAATAGAGTATACTGTATACTATAATATATTGTTACATACCCTTAAACATGCATTCATGATTATTATTTATTTGTTATTGATTAAAATGTAAATGAATACTTAAGGGGTGTAAATTAATGTAAATATATCTAAATAATAAATGAATATAATTTCAAAACCAATATAATATATTTCAATCTTGGTGGATATTAATATTTGAATTATATTTAATAATATAAATAATATAAAAATAAATAAATACTTACTTATATTTATACTTATAATATAATTAAACGATATTTAAAAGCTAATATGTGAATAACGTGACTGTAATTTGGTTGCTAGAGCAACCAAATATTTACATATATGTAAACAAAGTGTATACAGTTTAAAATTTCCAAAATGGTTTCTATTGTATATATATATATAATAAATGTAGATGTACATGAATACAATTAATGTGTTAATGAATTAATGCTCATCTATAGTACTGCACTATAACAATATATTGTTATACATATACATATATATAAAGTATACTTTAGATAATTTAGAACAATAGTATATAGGCGTGCTATGCGTGCTATGTTTGTGTATACATATTACCATATTGTTACACTATATACACTATATACACTATATACACTATATACACTATATACACTATATACACTATATATACTATATACACTATATTATATATTATATAGTGTAAGTATATGGTTCTGTAGGAAACGATCCTTTTGCCGCGTGACCATCGATTCGGGATGAAATTTGGTTTTTGTGTAATAAGTTTTGTTTTCAATAGCTGGTTAAAACGTGTGGTCGTCACTCTATACATGAGTAAACAGTACTGCCTAATTAAATCTGCATTATTAAATACATGCCCTATGCATAACAAGTTCCCACTTATCCTAGAACTTGTTGCGGAACATGACCTTGATCTTATATTCATCACTGAAACATGGACTATGTCTGATGAAATACCCCTTATATCATCTCTGAATAATTTTTCTCATTTGCCTAGACGTAATACCCATAATTATGGAGGAGGTATTGGCATTATATATATACATCATCCCTTCATCCCCTCTACGTGACCATAATAATTACCACTCTGAGGCGTTTACCTGTTCCATTAGTCCCCCACACTCCAAGACTTTTAATATATCACTTATTCACCCCCCCCCCCTCTTCCTCAATCCCTTTATTCCTCTCTGAGTTTTATTCATTTGCCCATCTAATGTCTGAATCTAATATCATTATAAGTGATTTTAACATTGCTACTAACCTATCAACCAATCATTATAAATCTCTACTCAATATATTGTCATCCTCCAATCTTAAACTTCATAATACTTACCCCACACACACATATGTTAATACACTCGATCTCCTCATTTCTCATAAGTCATCCAACTTGATTTGTTCTCACTCTGTTGGCCCTTGTATTTCTGATCATCATATTATCTTTGTTACCCTCCAATCCCTTAAACCGTCCCACCCCACTATCACTCGTTCTTTCCGCAAAACAAAAAGCATCAACACTCACGATTTCATTAGAGATTTCCTATACCTCCCACATAACTCACCCGATGAATTATTTACTACTCTTTCAACTATAGTGTATACCCTCGATTCCCACGCTCCAATCATTATTACAAAACCCATCCTTAGACTTGATACTTCCTGGTATACCCTCTCACTCCTAAAACAAAAGCGTATATTGCGTACACTTGAAAATAAATTGATAAAATCAAAATCGGAATCTATACTCGCACTTTATCAACTGACCAAGTCCAAACATAGACGTGATCTCCTAAATGCAAAATCGAATCATATTACTGCCTCTCTGGAATCATGCTCAGTAGATCAAAATAAAACGTTCACCATTTGTTCGAAACTCCTTGGGCGAAATAAAAAGAAAACTTTACCCGACTTTCCACCAGACACCCTATCATCAACTTTCGATGACTATTTCCATCATAAGCTCACAAGTATTCTCAGCAATCTCCCACGATATACCTCTTTAATAACCCCCACCATTCCAACTCACTCACTTAATGCTATTCCTCTTTCCCTTTTACACGAAATCATTGAATACCTCACTATCCCTCTCAATGATATATTCTGTGAATCCCTCGAATCCGGTACTTTTCCAACATCCTATAAACATGCACTCATTACACCCCTCCTTAAGAAACCAAACATTGACCCTCCGAGCCTCAACAATTATCGTCCAATCTCAAACCTATCGATATTTTCCAAAACTTTGGAACGAATCGTCGCGAAACAACTAACGTCTTATTTAATATCACACAATATCCCTCACATTTTCCAAAGTGCATATCTTCCTTCCAAATAAACAGAAACCGCACTAGCGAAGATATAACTGGCTCACAATAAACTCCCTCGTTTTTAACACAATTAAAACCGAGGCTATCTTCCTTCACCTTCCACTCCGAAGTAAAACTTTACTAACTCTCCCTCCAATTAACATTAATGGACAGCTCATCATGTACTCAAGCTATGTCAAAAATATTGGTGTTATATTTGACAATACTTTTAATTTGTATAGACAACTGTCCCACATAACAAAACTATTAAACTATCAACTACATTCAATACGTCTTATTTGTCTTTCAATATCAATATCCACTGCTACTATTGTAGATCCTGCCTACATCCTACCTCTATTCGACTGCTGCAATTTTATCCTTTACAATAACCCCACATCGTAATTACTAAACTCCAAATTCTTCCAAATTCTATAGCTAAGTGTATATTCAACATACCACAATACTCCCATACTCATATATATCCATTACTAGTTAAACTCCACTGGCTACCTGTACGCCATAGAATCATGTATAGAACCCTACTACTGGCTCTTAAAGCAATCCACCATGACTCTCCTGACTACCTAGCATCCCTACTCAAACTTAAATTACCAACTAGTATCAATACACTCACCACCAATACGTTTCTACTTCAACTCCCTCCTAAACACAACTTACATTCAATTAATTGAATGTAAGTTGTGTTTAGAAGTGTTAATTAACACTCGCGTCTGGACACTATCCGTCCCAAACTCCTGGAACACTCTCCCTACATCCATCCGTATTACACCATCAACTCCAAACTTCAAGAAACTATTGAAAACCCACTTATTTAATATGAAACATTAACTTCAAGTATATATAGACGACCGATTGCTTTATAAGCACAGTTTGCAGTCCGAAAACCGAAAAATGTAAAAATGTATGTACTCTATTTCAGAGTTAATGTGCCTCGCCAAAAACTTACTACTCATTTTAGCTGGTAATCGCCTAACCACATCTAACACACTGCTACCAATTTCTTCGCGTAACCCTGGTCGAGTGGCTAACAGGTACTATGCCTTTCCAAGTGCCAACCTGGATTTTATCCGGCACCGCTTATCGGTTATACGCAGCTAATCATTATATCTAATGGCCGTTACACTATCAGCAACCTGGGGAGCTGGTGGATTGGAGTTATCATCACCGAATCAATTCATCACTTATCGCTTCGGATAAAGATGATGAAATGTGATCCGATGATCCTACGGAAACTGAGCTCTCCACGAGTGATGATATTCCATACGATATGATGTACCGTAACACGAATTATTATTCTATTTGTGAACACATTATATATTTTAATTTATATTTAAATGTAATATGTACGCGGAGGTTCACCCTGTAGGGTTGATATATCAAGTAAAGAGTCTATTTTGTATCTGTTTAAATATATTAAATATATTAAACAACTATAATTATAATTATTGTTGTTGTTAATGTAATCAAAGATATCCCATCAATACATATTTAATAATAATAATATTTATTAGAAGAATTTTTTTTATTTTCTGCTTAATTTTCTATAGATAGAAAATCATATTACTTTTATAAACTATAGTTTGTAATAGTAATATGATTTTCCTCCTAAAACGCTTCACAATTATATTATATTTTCTATTGATGTCACCCGTTAATATCTATCTATATTACTATTCTATTCATACGCCAACACCTCCACCACCACCACTACCGCAGTAACTAAAACCATGCGGTCCGGTGACTACTCTGACCTCTCTAGAGGCGGTCAGCAGCATTCTTCTGACCAAGGTCACGCCGCCGCCGCCGCTTTCGCCGCCAGGGGCCAGCAGCCACTACATCGGTACCACGTGATCGCCGAGAGGCACATGGTGAAGAGGCACTACTGCCGCAAGTACTTCGTCTACAATCCGGTAGTCGGTCGATGTAGACCTACCGCTATGGTAAGCGAGATTAGGACACGCCCACTCGCCCGGTTGTTGTTGTTGTTATTGTTGTTGTTGTTGTTGTTGTTAAACAGTTGATCCGTGTGCGATTTACGGCTGTCAATTACCGTACGCGCCTTAGGGTGTTATTTATCTAGCAGGTCAGGTGGTCAGGTGGACAGGTGGACAGTACGTTGATACCTAGCGTAGATATAACTGTAGTATGTCCAACTGTCCAACTTTCCTCGATACACAATCACACCCTATAGTGGACGATGCTGTGTGATGATTGTCGTGTGAAACTATGTCCTACGTAAAATAGAACGTGTCGTATTATATAGCTTTACTTACGTAAACTATAGTTTCGCACGACAATCATGTGTGAACACCCCTAAAAACGTGTGTGCTAATACAATACGTGTGCTACATAATGAGCTTGGAGGTAGTGTGTTACATAATAAACACGGCACTAGTATGACGCAATGTCCCGCCGCCGTAAAGCCGCGATGTATGTAATTATATAACTCGTGTGTGTTCACACTACGGATGCTGGTGAAAGTGGACACAACGGGCATAGTCTAGCGGTAATCCCGGGTAGATTAGTAACGCCCCCTATCGTCCTATAATAGCGACCTATGATTAGACGATGCCCGATTGGCTAATAGTGTTAATATATGTATGACTAATAATGTTATGACACGTGACAGGCATTCCGGAAGGGAAGGGTCAGCAGGAGACGTTTCGGATGAATAAAGAAACGGACGATGATGACCAACTAAACGAATTTAAAACCTCTATTTTGCATTATTTGTATTTGTAAGCTATTATATCTAATTATGTAATAATTATATGATACTCTCTCATTCGCTAATTAATATGTAAATATTTCGAATTCATTAATAAATATAAAACGTAGTTATTATTAATATGCATTGGTGTATACGCGATTGTTGACAGTGTATTATGTAACAGTTTGGCTACATATTATATACGTGTCACGTGATGTAATCGATATGTTACGTAATACTAATGTACATGTATATATACGTGTATATATACCTATAGGTGGCGAGATTTATTGATGACTGTGGCTATGATTAATGTTATGTAACGCCTAATAAATGGGAAAATAAATACGAAGCCTGTGAAAGGTGTATTACATAATAATTAAGCAATATATGACCAATAAGCTATTTATAGCCGTAATAGAACATCAATTAGGTGTACATATTGCAACACCTAATTATAACAATGGCTATAATGACATTGTTATAATTAATATTGTTACTATGATTTACATACACTTATTTAGTAGAGCATTATAATAGTAAATATTTCATTTTAGAAATTTGAATTTTGTTTAATTTATGTCTATTGTTTAATAATGTAGGCTTGAAATAAATGAACATATATGCTATACGGGGTATAACACACTAGTATATGTAGGTACATATGTACCTACCTACTATCTATAGATATCATATCATTAATCATGTGTAAACACTTCACCAAAGATCATAGATAATATATAGGACTAGATACTACCAAAGCCCGAAGGGCTTTGATACTAATATGTGTACAAATTGTATACTCACTAGATTAACATATAAGAGTATACCTAAAGGTGCACCTTGGTGCATACATGGATGATGGATGTAATAGTGGTTTACCTAAATGTGGGTGCTGGATGTAATGGTGGTATACCTAAAGGTATCTATATTATTTAAATAATGATAGATTACAATTATATTCATAACATACTGTCAGTAATAAATAAATGTATATATATATAACATAACAGCAGATTTAAATACTTATTAAAGTAGTTTATAAAGCAATTTTAATCAGATTTTCAAACCTTCCGATATAAAATCTGGTTTAATTCAACTGATTTCACCTTTTTAAAACATCTTTATACTTCTTAATAATTAAGTATTAAAGCCTGATTTAATAATCTCCGATATCTTAATATATATTTAAATCTGTCTTAATAAGTATTTAAATCTGTCAACATTTATTACTGCTTTAAAAAGTATTTAAATCTGCTATTAATGTTTGCTGGGAAAATATATCTTATACTTGGACATTATTAAATCAGGCTTTAATACTTAATTATTAAAGCAGTAGATAGATCTTTAAAAACGTTCAAAACGGGTGAATTAAATCAGATTTTAAATCAGAATGTTCGAAAATAAGTATTTAAATAATTAATAATAAGTATTTAAATCTGCTTTTTTGGTTTTATAGGAAGATAATAAACAATATAGTATTCAGGCAGAGTACAGCCTATACTTACAGATATACCAGCACACAGTGTACAATGGCACACCTCACTCCAGTTATCCTATATTGATACCAAGTGGATATAATGAAACCTGTTTGGAGACCAACTCATTAACTACGTAATTACATGAGTTGCTATATAGTCTAGGTCACTGTAAATATTATTAAATAAGTAGTTTTATTTCTTTTTACTTTTGTAGTTTACTAAATAAACTATAAATGAAAATAAATTCAGATTTGGGTTAAATGAATTCTTTATTTTTAATAATCTTTAATAATTTGTATCTTTACTTAATATTTTATATTATCATATCATAGGATATATATATATATATAATTATTTCTTTATTTTAATTTCTATATACATTACCAAATTATAATACACCAAATTTTAAACCGGAATTTTTGATAAATTTGATATTGCACTTTATTTAATGATTATATAATAATGTTTTAATAGAGTGATACATATAAATAATCATATATTAATGATATATATATAGAGGAATGTACACTAATGTACATTTTATTCTGTTTGGTCAAATTTTCATATATAAAAGTGGTCAAACTTTAATAAATATACAGCTAAAAGTCTAATACAATATATGTCATGCCATGTCACGTGATAGATAATAATAATGTTAAGTGTTATACTAAAATATATCCACATTTATTAATAATAATAATTTTATAATAAATAATCTTTATTAATCTAATAATCTAATATTTTATTGAATATTATTACGATGTTGGCATATCATAGTGCATATCATCACTATTATACGTAGTATTGTATTATATATTATTACAAATATTTATTAATTAATAAATAAAAATTAATTTTAGTTTCAATTTATTTGTGAACTACTAAATTTTCATCATATGACTCAGCATGATAACATTAAATATTGTTAACAATACATTAGGGGTATATGCATATTATATTCTATAGTAAGTTTACCATTACTTTTAAATATATTTTATAATTTAAATGTATTGTGAATTATTAGTTCTTAAATATTTGTAAACAAAAAAAAGCAATCTGTAGAGAAGTACTTTTTGATAAATTAAAACTAATTTTATTTATTTATAGATACTTATAATATATACATATATATACACCAGAGTTGTAAAAAATCATGATTTTTTTAAAAAAATCAAAAAAATCAAAATCACATTGATTTTTTTGATTTTTTTGATTTTTTTGATTTTTTTGATAGAATAAATAAATAAATTTATCAATACAAATTTTATATTATTTAATCAGTTTTATTTATTAGATTTATTAATAATAGTAATCCAAACTATTAATTACATTTTATCAAATTATAAAAAAGTTGATTTATAATCAAAAAAATCAAAAAAATCATGATTTTTTTGATTTTTTTGATAGAATAAATAAATAAATTTATCAATAAAAATTTTATATTATTTAATCAGTTTTATTTATTAGATTTGTTAATAATAGTAATCCAAACTATTAATTACATTTTATCAAATTATAAAAAAGTTGATTTATAATCAAAAAAAATCAAAAAAATCAAAAAAATCAAAAAAATCATTGATTTAATCAAATGATTTAAATCAATTGATTTAAATCAAACAACTCTGATATACACACTAATATAATAAATGTTATTTAATAATAGTTATTTAATAATAATTCAGTGTTCCTATATTACTTCATAAATCTGCTAAAATTACCTGCTCCCATTTTACTGATACTCATATCAAAGAGTAGGCTCTATTAAAATAATCAGATAATTATTAACAAATATATGATATATAATAATTTATTTCTTATGAAATATCATAATTTAATAAAATGAATTATATATTATATTTCGAGATAACAAATATTGTTTAAAAATTGTTCATATAATTTATACTAGAAATAAAAGTACATATTTTATTTAAATTACAGTGAATACTAATTATATTGTATTACAAGAAAAATAATTAAAATATTCAATATATTTATTCATTGAGTAAAATAAATAGAATATTATATAATAAATAATAAGATATTCAATGATATTGCAATACTAAAATATGGCAGTAATATAGTGAACATTTGAAATAAATATCAACAAGGCACTTTCACAATACATTGTATTGACAATTAATAAATTAATATAATTAAGAAACTCGTTAATTTAAAACTGTAGAGATTGCATTTGTAGGTACATATAAGTGTATACTTAACAGTTTCAAGTGATTATAATAAATAAGGTTGCTACAGAATCATTTCATGTAAATAATGAAATTGTAACATATCATATATTCTTCAAACATAATAATAGCATTTCAGCATGAGCAATAACTTTGTGAAAATAACTAATAAGTATAATAAAAATAATAATAAAATGTAATATAATATAATTCTTTTGTATAATTTATTTATGTTTATGTTAGATAAATATCTCGATATTCAATCAAATATAATTGGTAACTGCCATGATATAATATACATCTGAACTAGTAATGCCAATGTTGAACATGTCTAATGATAGGGGCGCTGCAACAGGGGGTGATGGGGGGATATATCCACCCACTTTAAAAGCTAGGGGGACCTCCTAGGTATTGGTCCCCCCCCACTTTTACAACATTTATTTTGATTGGTTAGTCCCCCTACCAACAAAAACGTTCCAGCGCCCCTACTAATAACGTATAATAAGTATTCATATGCACATTATAAATCGAGTATAACATGTTCACTATGAATTGATGAACTCGAATGTAGAGAATCGTTTATCTTCTTTAGAGTCTGCATCGCAGCTCTGCGCCATCAGAATCTGCGTCTGTTTCAGCTTCTTGTCAGGGTCGGTTACGTGGGTCAAACAGAGGTCGCGACCCTTGTTCACGAAACGGTTGCTCTGAAATGTCCACTTTTGATTGTCATCGCTGCTGTTGCAATCTTTCACCTTCACGTACATCATTGAAGATGCCTCGAGACATTTACCTTTAAACTTTATATATAATTTGAATTAATTTAAATACTAAATTATCAGTAGATTATATAAATAATGAATAAGATAATCTATACTATATGTGTACTTAGACGAAGATCTGTTACCTTTATCCTGCTGTAAGCGAAGGTGAACAACATCTGCTGTTGTATGGGCAGCCAGCGTTCTGGACATGGGTGTAACTGTAGACGGTCAGTGTCCGTAATGTAGGCACATTTACCACTGGCTACTTGTAGGTATCCATATTCCTGTGTAAGCACATAGCTAGTAAGTCATTACATTGTATACATGCTAATGAAAGATACATCCGACACAATTTATAATATTATTTAAATTTTCCTGATACTTCAAACATTTTACATTCATAACATGAATGATGAAATACAATGATTGTGACATACAAAGATTGTGAGAGTACTAACTGTGGGTAGCATTGACATCTTATATAATAAGTCGCTAGAGATGCTGTCAATGTAATCAGTGAAAGTTCTCTCCCTCTTCTGTTGTTTACATTGCTTATTCTTCAGTACAGCCACCCTTCTCTCTTGTATAGAGTGCAATATCTCCGGGATAACCTACATAATAGTATAAAATGCAATATATATATATACCTGCATTATGAATCATAATTTATGATATACAACATATACCGTGTACAATATAGCCTGTACTCGGTATAGTACACATATACATAGCTGCATACATAGTATATACCACTAGTTGCAACACTTACTACACTCACAAGGTGCAAGACTACAAACCTCGTCTGAGATGCCCGCCACACCGAGCATGATATTTTTATTAGTGGAGTCCATCCATAGCGCGATCGTCCTCTTCTTATTGGTCGAGGATTGGGTAACTACTGCGGAGTTCCTGTTGATCAGAGCAACTCGCGAACATCTGACACGGGGGGGGGGGAGATAGGTAAAGGTAAGAGTACTGAACGCAATGGGGTGGTGTTGTAGCATGGACAGATGCACAGTTGTATCCTCGCAATGTATCAACTGACCACTGTCCATCTGAACAACCGAACAACTGTCCTACTACACAAATCATACACTAATAAGATGAGGATATGTAAAATATCTAGATATGGAGATGGAAAGGGATTACAAGAGATGATAAGATGGTATGGTAAATATAGAGTGTCGAGATAAATAAGTGAAGTATAGTGGTAGTAAGGTAGCTAGAGAGGAAGAGGGGTAGCTAGAGAGGAAGAGAGGTAGCTAGTGAGGAGGCTACTGGTTACTAACGAGGCCACAATGATATCGCGACAGGTGAACCAAGCCCTGATGGACATCTCTAGGTGTTCACCTCCCCCACTCTTGTATTCTTCATCGTAACCTCCAAATCTATTATACGAGTCCAGCTTCATCACCAATACATTACCTATGTGTAGAATACCATTAGTATATTACATACATATATGTATATGAATTTATAAATTGATAGTAACTTATATTGTATTGCTAATGTGTTAGCTAATTTCCATTAGAGAAGAGGATGTGGCAGATGATATAGCTATAAGCAGCACATCTAAACGTATATGCTATTTAATATAAGTAGATATTAAGCAGCAGATTTATTTTAAATGAATATTTACAAATAAAGAGAAGTGATAAACTAAGAGAACAGCTTATTTAGAAATATTTAATTTAATTTTAAAGCTAAAAAAAGATAAAAAATGTCTTTAATAAATAATGAATAATATTATTTATATAGATATATAAATAATAATAAACATAGATACAGTATGGAATAATACATGCATATAGATGATATAATATAATTCATATAATGTAACATTTTAACATACTTATGAGGAAGGGTTACCAAAATAACTAATAATTAGATATTCATTTTTTAGTTTTATAGAAATATGTTACGAAAATCGTAGATATATATTATCAAATGAATATAACCAAATAGGAATTATATACTAGAGCCCTAGTCTAGGGGTATATACCTAATATCAGTGACTTAATATCATTTAAATAATCATATAATATGAGCCACAACTGATTAAGTACTTAATTAGAGCTCAGGAAATGAAGAATATTAATATAGTCGTAATTTAAAATATAATAAATCATAAATTAGAATATATTGTAATCAAACAATATGGAAATAGGTCGTTTGCAAACAAATCGTAATTTAATTGAGTACATTTGATATAAATTAGTATATATTTTGAAAAGGAATAAGAAATGTACATATATGATATTAATATAATAATGTTGATTCGTAAATTATATTACTTAAATTAAAAATCTACTAAGTTAAAAATATTAATTAAAATTTTGAAATATGTATGAATAATTATTATATATTTGTGGTTATAAAATTCATTAAATATATATAAAAATTATATAACTTTTAATATAATTATTTAAAAAGATATTTTGTTAGATTGTAGATCAGTAAAGATATATACAAATTCCTTCAAATATATTGATCCCAAGTTTTAAAGATATAAATATTAAATTAATATTCCATTAAAATGTTATTAATATTATCTTAAAAGATAAAACTAATAATTTTTCAGATTGCATATCATTAACATATTTAATCTCTCACAAAATAAAATATAAAATAAATGAATCTAAAAATACAAATAATTATTCAAATTTATTGAACGAGTACTTAAAAAATTAAATATAATTTATATTAATCAATTTTGTGTAAATATTTTTACTAATAATAAAAATATTCTTATTTAATTTTTTACTCTTTAAAACATTAATTTAAAAAATTGTATTATAAAATATATATTTATTTATTTTAATAAATTATTAATTTGATCGGAGAGCTTAAATTATATTATGTCTAGATATTTTACGAACTTCTACAAATATTTTAAAAATACTATTCAAATTGTATTAATAATTGAGAATAATATAAATATCATCATTAAATGTAAGCATTACATATGTATTGTTACCATTGTATCAGTCACATCAAAACATTATGATTGAATAGCTTATATTTAAATAATATGACAAGAGTATATTAGACCACCTGATATAACATGATATCTATATTGATATTAAAGACATAAACAATAACCTCTGACAACAGGTGATGTAAACTGTGCACTTGTATCGTTTACGTCAACAACGTGAAGGTTGCCCTTCCAGTCAAAGGTCACGAGAGAGCTATGCGTGGCCCTGACGTATTCGTAGGTAACGCTATCGTGAATAGAGTCATAGGAAGGCTGGATCAGAGCTTCCGGATGTTTCTCGAGTTGTTGGATCAAAGGAGGCAACCAACCTGTTGAGATTAGCGTCGCAATTATATTGTACATTCATACCTTTATATGCGGATGTCACTATTTAAACATGAACTAGAAATATTCCATTTTATTATAATATTCAATACCAATTTAGGGGGGAGGCTCCCTTTCATCTAAACAATGCTATTTTAGCACTATCTAAAAACGCTAAGGATAAATAACAAATAGAGATAATTACTTAATTTTTATAGTATCTTTCTTTATATAAATATAGTTAATATAAAATGGTGAAAAAATAGTATAAATTAGTTACATATTTATTTTTTATTTTTTGTCATTAAAATGAAAGTTTATCATCATTTATTTAATTAATATAAAATATAATAATAAATCAAACAGGATTCATTTAGATGTGTGTTATACATTTACAGTAAAAATTTCAGATACAAATAATAGAAATCAAAAATTTAGTAGGTATTATATAGTATTTACATGTGGTATTTACTAAGTGAAAAACTAAAAACTTGAGAAAATGACATTCAAAGTTTAATATATAAAATGTAAGTAAATATAATAAAATAGTAAACATAGATTTCCTATCAATTTCAAATAATTATTATATTATTAGATTACGTTCATAAAACAAATACACACAAATAATTTTAGAAATTTTAGAAATTTATAAATAAGATATTAAATATAGAAAATATGTAATAAAAACGTGTTGTTAAAATAAAAATATTAATCATATTTTAACTCACGCTTAAACAGAAATCATCTTTTAGATATCATTGATCTATTTAGATGAATAAGTTTATTGATTGGGGTTCAAGAGAAGTCACTGACCTTCGCTTACAATCGTGTTGGTATCAATGAATACCACATTCTTGGATGTAGCTGATTGGATGGCGATGTTACGAGAATGACCTTGACCTTTTCGAAACTCCGAACGAATCAATTTCGTATACGAAATAACACTGATTAATACTGAAAGCTGTTTTATTTTATAATAATGCATTAGATACATTTTAATAAATAAATAATTACATGTTTAATATGTTGCATAATAAAATAAATAATACAATTTATGTTATAATCAATTTATAAATACATATATATATATATATATATATATATATTATTTTAGAATTCAATTTATAATTTATATAAAATTGTGTTTCATAAATATAAATTTAAATATAACTAATTAAATAAACTATTTTATCATATCCCTATTATTAGTGTATTTTTTTGATTTTTTGAATAATATTTTATACTCTACATAATAAAATCTATCATTAAAAATACCAAAATCAGACAGACATAAAGAGAGATGTTGATATGTTGTATTTTATATATATGTAACTCCCATTTTTAGATTTTGTTACATTAAACTTAATCATAATTATTTATATAAATATAACAACACATAATAATTATAAATATATACTAGTATGATTCTAGTGCAGTGATTCTATAGCAAAGTGGCATACACTATATTCAATTACTATTCCACTATATTAATGTCTATATTATGATTATATCAAGATAATATTATAAAACTATTTCCTATACAAAAACAGTTAGATACATGAAAAATACCTATTACATTATGTCATATGTAAAGATCTTTATCACGTGTTGGTAATTGTTAAGCTTATCCTTTTACCAAATAGCAATTATCATTATTATCTATATTATTACAACATCATTATTAAATAATATTTACATTTTGAAAATTATATAAAATATAAATCATTAGGAAAATCGTCTTTTATATTTATACTATATTTTATTATCTTACATTAAATAATATAAATATACTATGATTATCAAAGAAAATATTAATTTTAGAACTAAAATTTAAAATAAATTATTAATCTTTTTACATTACAGAATGTTGTTATATGTCAAAGAATACATATTTTTACAAATATGTTATATACCCAATTAAAACATGTAAGTAAAATGCAAGTAATAAATATTATATTACAAATCAATTGAAAAATATAAATATATATATGTATGACAATATAACAATATAAACATAATACTTGAAAGGCTAGTAGAATAAAGAGGCTGAGAGGGATGTAGCTATATACAAACCTCATCAGCAATGTGAGACAGCGTACTTCCGTCATCGATGATAATGATCTCAGAGATAACGCCTCGTTCGGTGTGTTCTAGAATACTGGCTATCGTTACCTAGGGGTCGTTGTGTATCGTTGTTATGTAGTCGATTGTGTTCAATAATTAATACTTTAGTAGATCGCGCATCATAATGTTAATGCACTATAACTATGCTAACAATTAGGCAAATTACAGATAATTGTATTATTTTATTGATCAATAATTTACCTAGTGATTTAACTTTGAACACTTGATGACATACAGTGAGAATGTATACAAATAAGATGTGAACTTTATAAAGATATAACGTAATATTTGTATCGAATTATAATTTCTCACTGAAATCTAATCCGTATCCATAGGGAAAGTAGCTAGTACAAATAGTGGATACATATATATATATATATATATATATATATATATATAATTTCTAATATAAAATCTCAGTTTTTGGATATTTAGTATTAATTTTATGATGGGTATTTACTGTCATGAGTATAACAGCTATTTTGAAAGAGAAAGTGAGAGAGATAGAGAGAGATGCAGTGAGAATGAGAGAGATATACAAAGAAAGAGAGAGAGAGATAAAGAGAGAGAGAGAGTGAGAGTGAGAGAGAGAGAGAAAGAGAGAGAGAAAGAGAGAAAGAGAGAGAGAGAAAGAGAGAGAGAGAGTGAGAGAGACAAATAGACCTACCTTTAAAGAGAAGAACTGATAGTCATAGAAGTCTATGATGATGGTAACACTGTTACTTTGCAAGCGATACCATTCACCCCTACAGGACGAGGTGCGCTGGTCTGAGATATAAGTGATACGCTCGTCTAGGAGGTTAGCATCGGAAACAGAGAGATGGTTGAAGTCAGAGACGCGACGGATGAAGCTTACCTTAGTGGCCTCGTTACTCTGTACACAGGGAGGGGTGGGTGTAATGTATGTGGGAGTATGTGGGAGTGTGCTTATGTAGGTGACTACATGTGTACTTATGCGTATGTATGTGTGTGTGTGTGTGTGAATGTGTGTATATTTGTGTGGGAGTATGTTATTGTATGTGTTTGAATAAGTGTGTATGCATGTATATACTTGTGTTTGTGATCTTGTGTGTGTGAGATTGTGTGTATGTGTGTAAGGAGAATGTGAGTGTGTGGAAGTGTGTGATTGGGTAGGTGAATATGTGGGTGTGTATGTGTGCTTTAGTTTGTATGATGATGTTTGTGTGTATGCTTGTGTTTGTATGTTGATGTGTGTGAGTGTATATGCATTTATCATTGTTTATATGAATGAGTGAAAAACATATATATATATATATATGTAAGTTAAAGTAGAATATGTGTGTATGTTAATATGAAAGGTATATATACATACGTATGTGTATGCACATTACATAGTGCTAGATATAGTGTGTATATGTCAGCCTGAGTGTAAGTTATTCATAGTTAAATCAATGTCTAACTATTCCAGCAATCATTAATGTTTATTATATACTTTTTTAACAATTAATTGCGTTTGATATTAATTAAAGGGTAATTATCTCTGCTGATAAGCTCTGCTTCTATAATTACCCTGGTGTAAAAACCTAAATCTGAGAATAATAATATAAATATTATATATCTTCAATGTTATCTTATATCTGAAATATTTTATAATAATTTAGAATTTACAGTCAATTAATCCATTTTTACAAATTATTATTTAACCATAAGGAGCATATAGTTTTACTCGTGCTACATATTAATTCTATCATATACATAGATATTCAATATAATTAATTTATAAAAATGTTATTCAAACATATGGAATTAACGAGTCAATTTCTATTATATTTAGATTTCTATAGACATATAAAATAGATAATAGGATAGGTTTAAACAAATAATGAGTATATCTATTTTGTGATAATTTGTCTTTAGTTAATTTATATATAAATGGATACATTTTTATAAATTTGTTGATATAAATGTAATTATGTTTATCAAAATAAATTAAATATATTTGTTCACTATTTATCCATAATATTTACATTATAAATGAATATTATAATATATATATATTACATTTAATAGTATGACATATTGATACAATTGGTTTATTAACAATTATTAATTTGATAATTGTAAATATATAGTAAATATAAATATTTTACAATTATTAATTACTTAAAAATAATAATTTGAAAATTTAATAATTTCTTTTGATGAAAATAATTAACTTATTTCATATATAAATGAACTTAGAATTATTGGATAGTACATAGTTCCTATGTAGTTACTATGACGGTATAGGCTATAATCTAATTATATTAGGGTTATAATTAATATTGTTTAAATTATATATGATATTATTTTTAACCTTTAATAATAGTTGTTATTAATTGATTATTAATTATTAATTGATCACATAAAATAATTATTGTGCTTAAGGGGAGGCCGCACACCGCCGCCATTTTGTTTATTTTACATGTGTTAGATAGGAAATTCATAGTGTTATTCAAAAGACTACTACTCAATGGATATTGTATAAATATATAAGAAATTTTTAAATTATACTAAGGGTATATATAGCTACAATACAATATTAATTTTTTCTAATATATGTTATAAATTATTTATATATATGTATTTATATATTATTTATATATATTTTTTCATATAATGGCATAAAAAATAAATGTATAAAAAAATACTATTATTGAGTTATTACTATATTCTTATAAATGTTATTTATATATATCAATACAAATTAGATAGATTGTATTCATATTCAGAGAGTGGTAGGCAATTGAAGTCTATAGGTATTGATAAAAAATTATTCTGAGTAAATTGAATACAAAGTTTTTCAATTATAAATTCAATAATTCAATAAATAAAACACATTATTTTATATAAATATATTATAATTCAATACACAAAACACATTATTTTATATTTATTACATTTATATACATATTATGAATTCAATAGTTATTGTATATATATATAATATATACATATATTATATTTTATATATAAAAACACAATATTTTACAATTATATGGAAATAAATGAGTAGATTTCAATATATAAATATTCAATATATACACACTATATTACATTTATATATGCATATAATATGTAAATAAATTATTACATATATGCTATATTTTATATATATATATATATATAAATTAAAAATAATAATAAATAATATTTACATAAATAAGTAATTATATAAATAAAATCTCATATATATAAATGAAAATATAAATAAATACATAGATAGATGAATACAATAAAATATATAAAACTATGTTACATTTATATATATATATATATCATATGGAAATAAATTATTATAAAATAATAAATTAGTATATTTCTATATATAAAAACACAATATTTTACAATTATATGGAAATAAATGATATCATAATAATAACATTTATATTATATAGTGGTCCACAAAAATTACTTTTTATAGTAGTTCTAACATGATTTCGTTATTAATTTTTTGATAGGTACTATATAACATTCTATAAATGTATATTTTATAATAATTTTTTTTTTTTTTTTTTTTAATTTTATCAAATTTCAGCTATGCGGCCTCCCCTTAAGTATATAATTAGATCAATTTAGTTGAATATATAATTAGATAATTATTAATATTATATAATATAAACCGGATTTGATCTTTGTAAAACAATGTGATAGAGCAATGTCAGAAAAGTGATCAGGAGCAATGAATCGAATAATATTCCTACAGATTTCCTCATATTTTATATTATCTATTTTCTAATAATTCTGTTGGTTTGATTCAATTAATTAATTAGATATATGAATATATTTCAAT
>OZ025241.1:56019862-56244862 GCA_964019155.1 Osedax fenrisi | reverse complement strand
AACTGTTTTTAAATAATATAATAAAATATTTAAAAATTATAAAATATACCCATAGTCTAATGAAAATGAATTTTTATCATTACATTAATTTATATATAATAGTATTATATATATATACTTATATATATATACTTATATATACAGTCAACTCTCGGTAAGTCGGACTACGGATAAGTTGGACTTCTCGATAAGTCGGACACATTTATTTGTTTGGTTGGATTTGTATCTAGTTCCATGTTAAATTTATCGGATAAGTCGGATAAGTTTGATTGGATAAATCGGACTTTTCTATAAGTCGGACATATATTATTGTAATTTTTATGATTTTATACTGGATAAGTCAGAATTTTTATAAATTGTCAGAAATGTTTACTTTAAATAATGTATATTATAATTTTAGTAAGTAATATTATTGAATATAACATGTTATGTTATTGATTGTTGCATAATTCCACATTTCGGTAACCTTTAACTCTCGCTGCGCATTTCATGTCGTATTTGCATGATATTCTGAATCTCGGATAAGTCGGACACTTTTCCCAGTTCCTTGCGTGTCCGACTTATCGGTAGTTGACTGTATATACTTATATATATTTCTTATTAATATATTTTTTCCTTTTATAAAATGGGTAAGTTTCAAACTAATATAACTATAGTATAAAGCTATAGTATATGTTTGCAATCCTATTTAGATTATAATTACACTTACATATAAAGTAATTTCATAAATTTATATATATATATATATAACTATATATTATCTTTGTTTTAAATAACATAATATTTATTAAACATATACCCATCTTTCACAGTGTAACAACAGAATACCAGAACATTCTACAATGGTGCAAAGTACATACAATAACGCGAAATACAGAGGTAAGCCTCCTCTCAAAAGGATACGCCCCTCATAGGACACACCCCCTATCTGGACACGCCCCTTACATCAGTCGCTAACTCTGACCTAATCGCACTCAGGTATCAAGAGGGTACCGTCACGACTATCTGTGCTGGCGAGAGACATCGGCCAATGGAAAGTGAGTACGCTGTACACGATCATAGGCGTATGTATCACGGCGCTCATCCTTCTCTACATCACCTACATGAGCATGGACACCGATACAGTTATTCAGAATAACCGCAGCTATGGCTACAAAGGTTACTGACGTTATCGATACACTGCGTAATAAGTTGTTATATTACATTAGTATTATCAATTAATATTACATTAGTAAATAATATATAATTAATTATTTGTTAAATAATAATACTATTTTCAAATCGCATAAATATATAGATAAAATAAATATTTCAGCATTTTTTTAGCTTGTAGAATAGTTGTCAATATTTTTAAATAGAGATATATATAAATAATAAAATAAAATAATAACATTTAAACACTAAATATAAAACTAATATTAAAACATTAGATCAAAATATAATTTAGAAATTGTAAACTTTGGTAGAATTATAATCAATAACTTATTAGATTATGCAAAAAGATTAAGTTATGTTTATAATTAAGTTAATAAATATTAATGTTATTAAAATAACCATATTTAAGAGAAAAAGTTAAATAAAATTAGACAATTATAATAAATAAAATGACTACTTTTTAACTAAATAAAATAAAACAACCTATAATTTTAAAGAATGTTAGTGATATATTTAAACTACCAACTCTAGTCATATACCTATATGTTTATAAGAAAAAATCGTCATCTAATTAACTATCAAATAAAAAATATATTTGTTATTTGGACAACTGTATATATGGAGAAATCGGTCACCTATGTATCGTTATAATTTAAAATATTCATAAAATAAGTGTCTTTTTAATAATTGTTTAGATATATAGATTGATTGAATACACATATGATTTGAGGGTATAGAATCCCATATATAAGTAGCTAACATTATCAAGTGACTATATTTGTGTAGTGGAGTTTTTATCTTGATAAGAATTATAATGAAAATTAATTAGTTTATAGTGTGGTCAAGTTGGTTAAAGTTAGAAAGAGATAATGGATGCTAAGTAGTTTGGTGAATTGTAATGCATGATGTTTATTTGGGTATTGTAAAGTATACCTTATTGTATTGATATGAGTGTAGTTTTGTTAAGAACGGTGTGCTACTGGTATTCAGTTATTTTATCTATTATAAAATCATTTTGAAAGAATCATCAGATTTATCAAATATACTACTTCTAATTATTAATCAACCATTTTTAACTTAGCATAGAAAATAATAATTTGAGATATTGTTAACTTTTGAATAAATCTACAAAATAATAAATGTTATTTAGATATATATATATATAGCTATACTGCTCCCTACTATTCTCACCAGCACACCTATCACCCCCTTACTCTACCCTCATTCCTCCCTGCTACACTGCTATTCTCACCAGCACACCTATCACCACACACACAGGCAATGCAGTACACGACCAGATGCCGGATAACGAGATAAGCAACATACTAAGCATGCTTCACGATACCAGACCCGCTCACTGTAAACATACAACCTATAGCTTAGATAACATAGAACCTGCGAGGCTAGTATTATTATGTACGTGATGTTATCATGATGTTATATAACTATATAATTATATAACGTAAATTACATTTCTCAATATATTTGATTATGTATATATTTATGTATTTTTTTTTCTTGACTCTTTTATGAATGTTTAATCAATTTATATTAATCAATAACATACAAGTTTTACACCTCATGTAATATTATAATATGATAGAAAGGGTATCACTACCATTACTTATTCTCTTACATTACTAAATTTCTATAATTTGTTATATACAATATAATATTATACCATCACCAATATTTATGGCAATATTTTATTAGATTTATCATTATTGATAATTATGCTTATTTATTGTATAACGAAGGGTACTTTATATACTGTTTAATAACCGAAACCTAACCGACCAACAGTATCATCCTGCATTACAACGAGGATGAATTCTACTCTATGAAGCTAACGCTGCAGTCGATCGTGCGGAACACTCCGGAACATCTATATTTAGAAATCGTTCTGTTCGACGATGGCAGTGTCAGGAAACCGGTAGCCTTACACGCCCTCAAGTTCCTCAAGAGACCAGAGTTCCACAAGGTCGTTGTTCTACACTCTTCTAGATAGATGCGTAGTAACTATAGTACAGTGTGACCAGTGAGTGTAACCATGAATTAACGTGACGTTAAGTGCTTTCATTTACTATACATTAAAGATGTAGTTACGCTCTCTACTAAATAGTATCGAGATAGACACCTACTTACACAATGCACTATGCAATCTCAAACTTACTCTAATTACTGTAGTTATTAAGCAGAGGTCAGACTCGTGGGTATTCGCAAGCAATATAACAATTGTGAATATTCACTAATATGCAATATGTTTAATCTATAAAAAGCATGATTACAATTCGCAAATTGTAGCACAAATATGGCCTAGGCTTTACAAACAAAATTTAGTAACAGGAATTCATAATATATAATAGGTTGTCTTAAATTATTTACGGTAATCCTGACATAATACACTGACATTAAATACACCCACGCATTTGTAATCTACACACAACTCCTAAATAGCTTCCGTTGCCCATCATTATATAACCTACATTGAATGCGATCACATGTACTAGACGCCCCCCCCCACCCATGCCCTCTACAGGTGAAGTCATACCGTTCCGAGACTATAGGGGGAGCCGCAGCAAGTCGCTACAAAGCCACTAAACTATCGCGCTCTTCCAATCTTATCTTCATAGACGCCCAGGTAGTGGTCAACCATGCGTGGATTGAACCCCTTCTCTCCGGTATCAACACGTATCCACGGTCAGTATACAGTGTATACCAGCCATCTAATTCTCATTGTAGTTATGTAGATCTGTTTAGGATGTAATAATATCTTGACCATTAGTGATCTAGAACAATCTACTGATAACTATGTTTTCAGATCTATGGTTTTAGCTCGATAATAATATATTGACCACTATGGTTTTAGCTCAATAATAAGCTCACACAACGATGTGTTGAGGATTCACGGTGTGGACGGAAGAGATTCAAAGTTCATGCCCTCTCCAGATAACTACCTGCCCATCAACACTTGGTCTCTCTCTGTAATCTACTTGGAAGGTTAGCTCAATATCACTACCACTAGTGATCCAATAGATAATCTTTAAAATACTGCCACACTATTTACAGCATTATATTTTATATTATAAAATTATAAACATATATAATTTAAAAAAATATTTTAATATTTATACAAAATGTGTCAAATTATGAACTATTTTATTTATTATATACCTGTTTTATTTATACCCATATAACTTAATTCACTATACTTATATATCAGCTTAGTCTGTATGAGTGTGTAAAGTGAACTTTGAACTTTACTTGGTTTATTTCTCGCCACCATATTTGTTTTACCGTCGAAATACTTCAAATATTATATGTTTAACATTTTATTTTTAAGTTGTATTCAATAATATACAAAAATACACTAGTGCATTTATATCATGCATTTATACTTACTAATATTGAATTTATATCATGATAATTGATTTTATAATATTGTTATATTTTCTTAACAATTGTTGTATTCAAATACTCACAATATTATACCAGTGTGCGACACTTATAGGTGTGATATTTGTTATTGTAGTATTCAATTTATTAAAACTGTTTATTTCTAGAATCATCAGTGAAATTTAATAGTATTCACTATTAATTAACATATAAATTTAAATTTAATATGCTTTTAAGAATTAAGCTAAATGTATGCAATACCATTGTCACGTCTGAATACAAGTCTTCTGTAGTCTTATAAAACTTGTACTATGAATAACCGATGTTTGGAGATATTCTCTGTAAAGATCAGACTGATGTTATTCACTGATATAATACAGAATTAAGTCACTTCGTAAATAACTTTCGCATAGAATATTATAAGAAATATAGAATTAACCTTTATTTTAAATATTTTCCTAGAGTATTCACATTAGATGCTGATACAATGAAGGAAACCTACACCTCGAATATATTATATACTTATAGATAGGTACATAATTAGTTAATGTACAAGTGTGCAGCTATTCAATGATAAAACATCACTCTAAAGCTGAACCCACACTTGCAAATATTCATATACATGCGACACGTTTGATCTATACTGATATTAACAACTCCGCGTGCACACGCGTGGCTTCAGTTTAACCAACATAGGCTGGTATCTACTGCACTTTTGCACATCGGTATTTAGTTATTGTAAATATATCTTGTGCTATAAACACTTCTATATACGTATGTTACTATGATCACTAGCTTCCATCTTGCATGGATGTATTTGTTATCTCTGGTAATTATCTACTTGATAGTAAATAATATTTAATTAATATATATATATATATATCTATATATATTAAATTTTTAATATATATGCATATACATATACCAAAGACTATTCTACATACTCTGCTTGTAGATATAAGAGGTAAAATATGAGGTGACATACACTAATGCTATACTACTACTACTACTACTACTACTACTACTACTACTACTACTACTACTACTACTACTACTACTACTACTACTACTACTACTACTACTACTACTACTACTACCTCTACTACTACTACTACTACTACTACTACTACTACTACTACTACTACTACTACTACTACTACTACTACTACTACTACTACTACTACTACTGCTACTGCTACTGCTACTGCTACTGCTACTGCTACTGCTACTGCTACTGCTACTGCTACTGCTACTGCTACTGCTACTGCTACTGCTACTGCTACTGCTACTGCTAATGCTACTGCTACTGCTACTGCTACTGCTACTGCTACTGCTACTGCTACTGCTACTGCTACTGCTACTGCTACTGCTACTGCTACTGCTACTGCTACTGCTACTGCTACTGCTACTGCTACTGCTACTGCTACTGCTACTGCTACTGCTACTGCTACTGCTACTGCTACTGCTACTGCTACTGCTACTGCTACTGCTACTGCTACTGCTACTGATACTGCTACTGCTACTGCTACTGCTACTGCTACTGCTACTGCTACTGCTACTGCTACTGCTACTGCTACTGCTACTGCTACTGCTACTGCTACTGCTACTGCTACTGCTACTGCTACTGCTACTGCTACTGCTACTGCTACTGCTACTGCTACTGCTACTGCTACTGATACTGCTACTGCTACTGCTACTGCTACTGCTACTGCTACTGCTACTGCTACTGCTACTGCTACTGCTACTGCTACTGCTACTGCTACTGCTACTTCTGCT
The DNA here is from genome assembly GCA_964019155.1 of Osedax fenrisi. Lineage (NCBI taxonomy): Eukaryota > Metazoa > Annelida > Polychaeta > Sabellida > Siboglinidae > Osedax > Osedax fenrisi. The sequence continues at coordinate 56,238,535 of OZ025241.1, read as the reverse complement.
GCTGCTGCTGCTGCTGCTGCTGCTGCTGCTGCTGCTGCTGCTGCTACTGCTACTGCTACTGCTACTGCTACTGCTACTGCTACTGCTACTGTTACTGCTACTGCTACTGCTACTGCTACTGCTACTGCTACTGCCACTACCACTACCACTACCACTACCACTACTACTACTACTACTACTACTACTACTACTACTAACAATGATACTGCAACTGGTACTAATCTAATATTAACAATGATGCTACACTACTTAACCTGTTAACCTGTGCCGTCGAGTCGTATCCGACCCCTGGCGACATCAATGACAGCATCTCTCCAACTCCTCCTACACCTTGAGGCTCGAATCATGTTGTAGATAGTACCATGGAATTTTTTCTTAATGCTATCTAGCCATCTATGCCGTGGTCTCCCTCTGCTTCTATAACCCCCCATTCTTCCTACCATCACTTCATATTCCATTCCGCCTGCTCTTATAACATGGCCAAAGTAACATAATGATGCCTTGACTATCCTTGACTCAAGCGTCCATTCTGGTTTTATATTGTCAATAACCCATACATTTGTCTTTCTGTCGATCCATGTTACTCTTAACAGACGTCTCCAACACCATAACTCAAAAGCATCGATCATATTTCTCTCAAGCTTTCTCATTGTCCAAGATTCTGCTCCGTATAAGACTATAGGGAAAACTAAAGCTTTTACAAGCCTGATCTTTGTTCTGAGGGTAATTCCTCTATCTTTCCAGATTTTCGTTAGTCCCCCCATTGCAGATCTACCCATTGCTAACCTTCTGCGTATTGCTACACTACTACTAATCTAATATTAAAACTAATATTACTACTACCACTAACCATGATTCTACAACTACTACTAATACCAATTCTAATACTACTATTAACACTAATACTAAAACTGATACCAATATTGATATGGATACTAACACTGATACTAACACTAATAATAATACTAATATTGATGACTAACTTCTACAGGAAGTGAATCTAAGGCAGCCTACAGGACTATACCCGCGATGAAGGGAGATGTTTTCATCGTGAGGAAGCGCTTCCTCAAGGACATAGGCGACTATGATGACAGTTTGACCTTGGGTTAGCTATCACTATGATTTCTGTTTAGCTAATACATTAACCTTGAGTTATCTAATACCTCAGGGTATCGTTTCATTATCTTTCAGTTATAAGTTACACTAAATCTATGATATCGGGTTAGCTATCACTTTGACTTTGGTTTCTCTAACATCTTCACCTATGGTTACTTAACTCTGTAATTTTAGATTATGTAACACTCTTTTTTTAGGTACTTATAACTTTGATCTCGGGATATCAATCCTTCGATATTGGGTAACTATCACTGTGACCATGTGTTACAGAATACTGTGACCTTGTATCCATTACCATCGTAACTAAAGCTTTAACATATGAGATAAATACTTACATTACGCAGCATAAATAAAGGAGTACTAGTAAACTCAGACCTGGTAAACATAGTCAAGGTAAACTCGGACAACTTTTGTTTTTATGTTTTATGTGTTAAGTCATTTATGTTTTAAGTGGACCGAACATTGTTTAAAAGTGGTGTAAACTTTCTTTAGAAGTGGTCAGAGTTTACCTGGTCGGTACTTTCTGGTAGTGATAAAGTAGTGATTAAGGGTGTGGTTGTGTAGCAGTAAAGCTGACCCGATGGACAGGTAGACTAGTAGACAGGTGGAATGTCAGTAGATACCCGACATAGATACAATGGTAGTCTATTCATTATCCATCTGAATAAATCATATAGTAAAGCAGGTGACCAATAGTATCACTCAGTCGACTAATGATCGGCCAACCTACGTTTCAGGTGGAGGACATAACCTCGAGTTAGGTCTACGCGCCTGGCTATGCGGTCATAACGGCCCATCTGGTGCTGATGATGAGCTGGAAGAGGAGGCTGATGATGCTGAGATATCATCAGTTAACGCTCGTCTCAAACTGTCGGTGTGCTCCCGTGTAGCGGTCAAGGATGACCTCAAGGCCAGAGAGGTCGGCACCAAGGCCAACGCCAGACGTATCATTGAACTATGGTCAGTTGTCAATAACACTAGTGGTCAGAATAACTAGTGGTCAATAACTAGTGGTCAATAGAGCTTTGGTCAGTAGTGAAAGGTGAATATAACTGTAGTCAATATAAATATTGCAAGTGGTCAGTGGAACTTGTAAATTTTCATCAATAGAAAACATGCAATAATTCTTGTTCAATCACTTAGGATATCTTTATGTATTTATATTTAAACACCGGTATTAACCTGATAATTAAGCTACTGTGAGGTATATAGTAAGCTACTGTGAGGTATACAATACATCATAATAGAAGTAAGATAAAGGTTATAATTTAGATAACAAATAGTAAAATTCATATATATATATATATATATATATACAGGATTACATAAAATTGTAAATATAATCGAGAACTATAGTAATACATACGAGGGGAGTTAATAATATATGAGAGTCAATACATATGTTGTGCAAAACTAATTAAAACAAATATATTATTATATCAGAATTTTCTAGAGATAATATATATATATATATATATATATATATATATATATATATATATGTGTTTATATATTATATATTAATTAATGACTAAATCTAATTATAATTCATAACTTATATTTGATATAAAATAAAGAAACTTCTGAAAACATCATTTATTCAACAACGGATCTAATAATAAAATGTTGTAAAAGTAATATTTAAATATATTATGTAAAATAAACATATATGTAGTTGATTATATCAGATAACATGTATATTATAGTTACAGTAGAAATTCACTCCATATCACAACATCTACAAACAGTCCTAAACAAGTATATATATACACAACATACACACACACTCACACACACCCACACACATACCCACACTCCCACATACATACACACACTGCCACATACATCCCAACACCCCACACACATCCCCATATACATCCCCACACCCTCACACACATACCCACTCCCTCCATACAACCCTACACCCCTACAGGTACGGTAACTACAAACACTTTGCCTACAAGCAATGCGATACAAGTCTACGTGAGATGTCCAGCTCAGAGTTACAGATACTGACGGAGAGAAGGCAGGCTTTAACTCACGTACATAATCGCAAGTGTAGGGATATGCACTGGTTTGTTGTACCTATACCTGTAGTTGTAGTAGTAAAGATAGTACTTTATGCAGGGGTAGATATTCATTTACTATAATATACCAATATAACTCTTAAATACTTAATAATATATTTATTCCAATGCTAAACATCTGTTATTTAACATGATTTAAATTATTCAATACTTAACGTTGAAGAGGGAACAGTTTCCTTTACTATCTCATACATCTACCTACATGCATCTCTATGACTCACCCTATACCTAACCCTCTATCTACTATAATCTATCCATTACCTATCGCTATAGTTACATAATACCTAAGCATATTCTTACACTACATATCTCACTCTAAGCCTAACATTATGCTTAATACTAAGCATATCTTTGCACCTAATTTTATAGTATCAAACTATGCCCTACCTCGTATCTTAACCTATGATTCACCCCTTACCACTATACCCTGCAATACTACACCCAGGTATCTATATCTACGTGTAACCCTATCTCTATACTTATCCCTACACCCTACAACCCCACCCCCACCACTAGGTACCTAAACCCCACCCTCTACCTCACCCCCACCACTAGGTACCTAAACCCCACCCTCAACCTCACCCCCACCCCTAGGTACCTAAACCCCACCCTCAACCTCACCCCCACCACTAGGTACTTAAACCCCACCCTACAACCCCACCCCCACCCCTAGGTACCTAAAACATGTAGCCGGTGATAGCCTAGTCCCTACCGACGGCTTCGTCTATTTCGGTCAGCTGATCGGCAGTAGAACCTCTCTGACCTTCAGACTAGAGTACACAGCCGGTGGTGATCTGGTTACAGTGACCTTGACCTCATCAGCTGTATACCTGTATGATGATCAGCGGATGTTTGAACTAACCACTAACGGTACGTGCATAAACCTGCTTTATAACTCTTAATGATATAACTCTGCATGTATTATACAATATATTTTATGTTACAAGGTTTAATTATTTAAAACGTATATATATATATATACTTGCCGATATTTAGTTATTGTTGATAAAATGAAATATTTGAAGTATCCGATATCTGTCTATAAACTTCAAGCCCATGTGTTGGTGAACACGGCTTTAGATTAATATTTTAAATACATTACTAATGAAATACTTAAAGAGTGAACACGTATCAGTAACTAACACTATCCTCTAGGTATACAACTAATAGTTGTTATCATTATTAATTAGATTATTAAATATTATATAATTCATGTATTAAATTAATGTAACAATTCAATGAAATTTATTTCTTTTTAACATTTAATAACATATTGAATATGTGCAACATTATAATACATCATACATATGACTAGTACTCCTTTTAATTTGCAATTCATATATATATATATATATATATATATATATATATATATATATATATAACTACCGATATTTTAATATACATCCTAAATGATAATATCTAGATAATAGCTGAGTGTTGCTCGTATTAATGTTACGTAGTACGTTATATAATCAGTGTACAATGAGAGCCCCTCCCTCCCCAACCCCACATAGGTCACATAAGGTCAGCCCTCAAGGGGTGTCTGACAGCGGTGGGCAAACGTTCCGATGACATTCCACTAACAATAGAGGAGTGCGACCCTCAACGATCACAGCAGAAGTGGACAATGTCCAGTGAGGTTAGCATAGCCCTACATCAACATTGGAACTTCTGTCCATCTTAATCATAATATAACTTACATTAGTTCCATTAGCCTATTATAGCATACACTTTAATTCCTTAAATATAAAGATAGATCTTTTCTTAAATCCGTTGATTAGTTCTCAATATTATTTATTCTAAATTTACAAATATTCTCACTGATTATATTAACATTTAATAACATTTAATAACACATTTAATATATCTATTCACTTAAAGCAGGCGAGTCTTGCTGACAATTATATCAATACTTAATTATAATATTATTGTCAGTATATCTTTAATTGTACAGTATGCGTGATATAATATAATATAATCTTCTAAAGCTGAGTTCACACCAAGAATCCGTACGGATATCCCGCACGGATAGATATTTAAAATAAAAGATATTTAAAGCATTCATAAATCCGGACAGAAAATCTGCCGTGTTTTATGCGTATCATAACAAGTCTAATAAGATCTTTGATGTAAACATTAACATAAAAATATAATATGAATAAATATATTTTAAATAAATTAATTTAATTATAATTACATTAAAATTACGTTCAAATTCCTCATACTTCCGTTCAGTGCTCGGATATTATAGAACATGTCATAAATAAATCCGAACATTTAAAATTGACTTCACACCTAATATTCTCAGATTTTCAATTCGTTGAGGTTATCCATACGGATTCTTAGTGTCAAGACAGCTTTAGACAGCTGTAGATATGTAATGGTTACAATATACCTAATTATAACATATAATATAACACATGTTCTATGTGATATATAATATAACGCTCGTATTATAATACATACAATATACTGTGTGTATAATATAATACACTATATGTTGTGGGCATACACCTATTACAGGTATCACATGCTATACGCCTGGTAATCTAACAGGTTACTAACTACTAACCTAAGTATAGAACATACATAGTGATATATAGTGTAGTTCATCCAATTATAGTATATTACAAATATAAAATACATATACATATATATATAACTAAATGAAATGAAATATTACAAACAACCATATATTCCTTTAAATCATATATTTAATGAAAAATGCTCAACTCTTTCTTAATATTTCCATGATATATGGTGTAATCGCTTGTTAATTTCGTATCCACATTTACACAGGGAATCATAAGGAATGCGGCATTTCCCAACCTGTGCCTGAAGTCTGCAGTAAACAACCAAGATGAAAACATTCCAAGACTGTTGCAGTGCAAGCTGAATACGGATAAGTATGATCCGCTCGTGTATTGGAAATTTGTTAACTTTTAGATTTTGTTATTTTCGTTTTTTGTTACGCTTTTTTATGTATTTATGTATTTACGTTTTACATATACGCACATTCATTCCACAATTCATCATTGATTTTAGAAATACTTTAATTACTACAGAAATTTACAAATAAATGAATTATATTTAATATTTAATCTATTACATACACATACGGACATGATTTCTTTTGAACATCTGATATTAACAATATCATACATATTGGATGTATAAAGTTATAAATAAAACTGGTCTCTGATAAGTGCTTTATATATATACACAATTATTATTGCATATACATCATTACATGGCTTTCACCAGATGTTTTCTACCTTATTTCATCTTTGAATACCGGTCCCTGTTCATTTATCCACCAGCCCAGATTCAGTAGTTATTATGGTGGCGGAATTGTCATCCTCTTCAAATTAACTCTGCAAGTAGGTAACATCAAAGTAACTCTCCTACCATGTATCCATGATCATTTATACGCTACAGAAGTATTCATGTGATCCATCAGCGACCTACTTTCCAAAATATTCAATGTCTCATTCTTTTATCAACTTTCATTATCACCTATCTCGTCATTTCTTTCAGAATTATTTACTTTTACGTGTCAATATTTATCTTTAATATGATAATAGTTAATTTCAACATACCCATAAATACTAGTATTACAAAATCCTCATATTTCCTTAGTTATTTATCAAATTCCGACATCGACCTTATTAATTCATATCCTTCACACAAATATAGTAATACTCTATTAACTTCACATCACTATACAATCACATTATGTTAGTCCCCCATACAGTATGGGCCATACTCCACTCACGTTCACTACATGATTAATATTCACTCTCATCTCAAAAACTAATTCGTCAAAATATAATATAAAAATTGTGAATTTTTTTCATAACTTCACTATACTCTTTCACCCTAACTTCATATGCTTCAAGTGTTACGTGAATTATACTACAACATATTACCTCGTTTAATGACAGACAAAAGACATGTTTACTAAGCTCCAATTACTAGGTCAATTCTATTATCGATTTCATCAATTAGTTTTACTATTCCAAGTCCTACTGATAATCTTCTGGATAATAGCCCTACGGTTTGTTTTTCTAGGGATTGTCTCATCTTGGGTAAAGATTTGCTAAACGGTATCACTGTAACGCTAGCACCTGTATCTATTTTTAAAGATACTTGTTCTTGGTAACTTCCTATTTGAAGTCCTACTCTTCTTGTCCAATCTTCCTCTTTTTGATTTATACTTTCCTTTATTTCGCATAGGAACTTTATGTTTTTCTTTATAATTTCATTCGTTTCTCTGCAATGGTTTTTACAACATATTGCCCAATGTCCAATTTTCTTACATTTCATACATTTTTGATTGTACGCTCTACATTGTTTTGGTGGATGCTCTAAATTACATCTTCCACACTTCTTGTTCTAAGAAGCCAATAGTCCAACAGATTGGTGTAGCCCAATGGTAGTAGCCATCAAGGGAAACGGGAAGATTCGTATATGCACCGATATGACGAAATTCAACAAAGCTGTAATGAGGGAAGTATATCCGATGGCAACAGTTGAGAGTAGCTTAGCCAAGATTAAGGGCAAAATATTCAGTAAGCTAGACGCAAACTCAGGGTTTTGGCAAATACCCTTAGAGGAAAGCTCACAGAAATTGACAACATTCTTAACGCCATGGGGACGGTTTTATTATAAAAAACTACCTTTTGGACTTACATCAGCCCCTGAAATTTTCTATAGAGAGATGGACAGAATTCTAAAAGATTGCAAAGGAGTGGTGATACACATGGACGATGTACTAGTTATTGGTGAAAATAAAGAAGAACATGATACAAGACTAGATGCAGTATTGAATAAAATAAGTAAAGTAGGAATGACATTAAACAGAGAGAAATGTTCATTTGGTTCTATAAAAGTAGAATTTTTAGGATTTAAAATAAGTGGGGATGGGATACAAGCTGGAGAAAAAATTCAAGGAATTAGAGATTTTCCAGTGCCAGATTGTGTAAAAGCAGTAAGAAGTTTCCTGGGATTGATTAACCAATATTCAAGATTTAATCATGAAATAGCTACCGTCAGTGAACCAATCAGAGAGCTATTGAAAAAAGATATTGGATGGTTTTGGGATAGAGATCAAGAAATTAGTTTTGAGAAACTAAAAAAAATGTTTAATGAACCTCCTATATTAGCGCACTTCGACCCAAAGAAAAAAACTATGATTACGACAGATGCTTGTAATCAAGGAATCGGGGCTGTTCTTTCCCAAATTGATTCGGAAGGAAACAGAAGAATGATTGGAGCCGCTAGTAGATCCTTAACCAGTGCTGAAAAAAATTATGCAGTGATTGAAAAAGAAGCTTTAGGAGTCGTTTGGGGTCTCGAGAAGTTTAACTATTATATTTGTGGAGCACCTATAGTTGTAGAGACTGACCACAAACCTTTGATTACCCTGTTAGGACGGAAAGAAGTAGAAAAGATCCCTATAAGGATACAAAGATTTATAATACGTTTGATGAGATATTCGGTAGAAATTGTATATATACCTGGAAAATTAAATATTGGAGCTGATGCTTTATCAAGATATCCTTCTAAGACGACAAGTACTTATAATATACTTGAAATTGAAGTAAATCAACTAGTAGAATCTACTTTTGTTCCTGGTGAGTCAGTAAAACCCAATAAAATGAGAAAAATCCAAGATGATGACGTAATAATAAAAGAAGTTATTAGTAAAATATGTAATGGATGGTCGTATAAAGACTGTAAGAATAGTGATCTAAGCAAGTATTATGAAAATACTGCAAACTTAAGCATGATGAAAGGGTGTCTAACCTACCATAATAGCCCAGTAAACCAAAATCAGATAATTGCCAGCTAATATCTACTTTTTATCCAGTAAATTGCTGGCTAAAATTACGACACTTCGCCAGCTATTAGCTGTCTATTTTGAGATAAATTTTTCACCATATGGGATAATTTTTCTAAAAATTGCCAGCTATTATCTGTAGAATTTGAAATAATTTATCTGAAAATTGTCAGATATTATCTGTAGAATTTGAGATTAATTATCTATAAGCTAGATAATGTATCTAACAATTGTCAGATATTATCTGTATAAATTGAGATACATTATCTATAAGCTAGATAATTTATCTAACAATTGTCAGATATTATCTGTAGAATTTGAGATAATTTATCTGAAAATTGTCAAATATTATCTGTAGAATTTGAGATAAATTATCTATAAGCTAGATAATTTATCTAATAATTGTCAGATATTATCTGTATAAATTGAGATACATTATCTATAAGCTAGATAATTCATCTAATAATTGTCAGATATTATCTGTATAAATTGAGATACATTTTCTACTATATAAGATAATTTGAGATAAATTATCTACAATTATAAAACTCATATACATTTTAGTAGCCCTAAAAAGGGCTGTTTTTTATAAAAAATGTTTAATATTTTAATTGTAATAATAATAATTTATAATAATAATATTTATAATAATAATTTCATTTCCATAATTTCCGTAATTTCCATTTCCATTGCATAATTTCATTTCTACAAACAAAACATAAAAATCAATGTAATAAAAATAATATATATAATGTATTACTTACCTTAATTTTAATACTTAATTTATAATTATAATATTTATAATTTCATTTCCATAATTTCATAATTTCATTTCTACAAACAAAATATAACAATCAATGTAATAAAATAATTAATATAATGTATATTACTTACCTTAAATACATATTGAACTGCCTTTAAGGCACTAGACATGATTTTATCTATGCTAAGATCCTGGCCATATTTTTTTTCTATGGCACCTGTGAATATATTTTATTATAATATTATATTAAATATATATTTAATTTATCGTTAATATAGTAATATTTCTATAAAACATTCAATAATTAATCTAACCGATAATAATTCCACATATTTGACTACCTTTAAACTTTGTCCTCTTCTCTTTTCCCATTCCACAATAATTATAATCTTTCCATTTAAGATCAATATGACGAAGAATAGATCTGGCATATTCTTCCGGTCCGGAAGAATAGATCAAGAAGAATATATAATATGTGATATATTACATATATATAGAGTGGGATACAAAAACTTACTAAATAATGTTCTATTATATTTTATCTAAATGCTATACAAATATCATCGACAAATATTTTTGTAAAATATGATTATATCATATAATATAAAATATTAACATGTAAACTTTCGCTGAATATATAATATGGCCTCTTGACTATTTTGATTACTAATGACATGGTCAATCTATAATACGCGTTGCGGGCGTTGACATGCTCGAGCGCACACGATAAAATAATTCGAGAAGGATGCATGTATATTATTAAATATATTAAATACGCTATTATTACTAAATTACATTGGAATATATATAAATAGATATAAATACAAATTTTTCTATATATATATATTATATATACAGTTTATACACATACACGCACACACTCACACACACATATATATATATATATATATATATATATATATATATGTTTATGTGATAAACAAAATAAGAGTGCACGAACATGTTCTAATATTTATAAAAAAATGTATTAATGAATAACATAAGATATATAATAAATATATAAATTAAGTTAATCACTAGCAATATCAAATAGATACAGTTTTATTTATATTGACAACACCAGAACGCTATATTTATATATTTTGCATGTATATTATAATGGGCTATTATAATTTCACTATGAATAATACCTATGTATTTATCTAATGCAACACAGTCAATTACGTAATTAGTACGTGTGGCACATGTCGTGTGCAGTAGAGCGTTACAACTACGGCTTCCTTATGCAAACATAGGTGTGTTCTTTTATATATGCATGCATATCAATACACTGTTTTATATAATATATACAAAAGTTATTCAATGGCCAAATACATACCTATCATTTTATTGTATTTACTTTAAGATAGATTATGTTATATATCTAGATTTGTACATACTACCCCTACTACTACTACTACTACTACTACTACTACTACTACTACTACTACTACTACTACTACTACTACTACTACTACTACAATGCTTACATACATTTATATAACATTTGAGTATATATATATGTTTATTATTACCTAGTATTATCATAACAAGATAATTTTTCTCACAATTATCGCAGTGTAAATAGTATGCATATTTATCTAACTTTATAGATAATTTTTCTCAAAATATCTCAATATTATCTGTATTTATTGACAAATTTTCTCAAATTATCTAACTTTATAGATAATTTTTCTCAAAATATCTCAATATTATCTGTATTTATTGAGTTAGAAAAATTTTCTCAAATTATCTAACTTTATAGATAATTTTTCTCAAAATATCTCACTATTATCTGTATTTATTGAGTTGGACACATTTTCTCAAATTATCTGTGATTTATCTGACATTATCCAACATTATCTGATTTTGGTTTACTGGGAGGTTAGTCATTCCTAGAACATATCAGCAAGTCATTTTAAGTGAACTACATGTAGGACACCAAGGTATATCAAAATGTCAAGCAAGAGCACGAGAATGTGTGTGGTGGTTTGGGATTAGTAGAGATGTAGAAAGAATGGTAAGAAACTGTAGAACTTGTTTAATGAATAGTAGGACAACAAGAGAACCTATGAAAATATTACCTGTACCAAGGAAAGCTTGGGAGATTGTTGGAACTGATCTTTATACCTTTAAAGATAAGAAATATCTAATAATAGTAGACTATTACTCGAGATATATTGAAACTATGTTGCTGAAGAATGAACTATCAGAAACAGTTATTCTATCAATGAAATCTATATTTTCAAGACATGGAATACCAGAGACTGTCGTTTCTGATAACGGAAGACAGTTTTCCAGCAAAGAATTTAAAGAATTCTCCCAAAGTTACAGTTTTCAACATATTACGTCATCACCCAAGCACCCTCAAGGAAATTCAGTTGCAGAAAGGGGAGTTCAAACAATAAAGAATATATTAAGTAAAGAAGATGATCCATACTTAGGGTTATTGGCTTATAGAAGCACACCTTTAAGCTTTGGAATATCGCCTGCTGAATTGTTAATGGGGAGAAGACTGAATACAACGGTACCTGAGATACCGAAAGGATTAAGAAGAATTAATCAACCGAAATTTATTAAATTTAATAAAGAAAATAAAGAAAACAATAAGAAATACCGAGACAATAAGTATACTATAGAAAAGAGAGAACTAGAGAACAACGAAGAAGTATTTGTTAAAGATCTACGGAAAGTAGCCAAAATAGCATATAGATCTCCAGAGAGTGATCGATCATATGTCTTAGATACCGACAAAAGGTTTATAAGACGTAATAGACAAATGATTATACCATTAAAGAATACCTCTTACGTAACTCGGTAAGGAAGAATTTCAAAACCACCTGATCGATTAATAGAGATTAACTAAGATACGGGAAGAGGGTGGTGGGTATATTATTTATGTGTTGTTCATTATTTAGTTCATTATTATTATTATTATTATTATTTTAGTTAAATATAATCATCAAGGTATTTGAATATTATTAATCTTAAGAAGGGAGATGTAGTAATATTTTATAGGCTGTCACTTTGTAGCTGCCTATTCGGGTATGACGCTAAGCCACACCCATTATATGTATCTTTAGATGATACATACATTCTGGTCCTGGATACCAACTAGGTTAGTTATACTCATAATAAGCAGTTATTACAGTCACCAAAATAATAAATTCAGATAACCAATATATACACTCCCATGACATGTTTGATAGTTTTTTCTTAAGTGAACTTACTAACACACATGATCAATTTTCACCAACTTCTTCTCATCCATCCAACCCAAACTACCCTATACGTATTTATTACTCTACCACCTATGCATCCGTAGATATCGTAATGCTACTTAGCGCATAAATAATTACATCTCTACTCGATACATTACAATTAAAACTTTTACATACCATATCTCCTTCACTTAAACTCATCTACAAATAGTTGTTTTTAGGTAATGCACCCTATTCTTTCAAACATGAACTCATTACGCCCTTATTAATAACATAATCTTCATCGCAAATATTTTCTTACCTCCGCCCAATATCAATATAAATATAAATATTATCTAAATCTTTAGAACATATCGTTACTTAACAATTAACTAATTACCTCTGCTGACATAATATCACAAATATTATCTAAAGCGCATATATTGCATGAACTTCTACTGAAAGTGTACATACCAGCGACCTCTATGATTGCCTTGACAACAATATTGTTACCATTAAACTCCTACATGATCTCTGCCGCTTTTGATCCCACTGATCTCACAACCCTTACCTCCCAACTAACTATTGGAATACTCGTTTCAGCACGTGACTTAATTACTTTATTCGTATCAGTATATGTAGTATATAGTATATATAATAAGTATGGGATCAACCTTGAAGTACATAATACGAGGTTGGGCTAGATGGAGGAGTTTTTATAGATTACGCGGATGAAGTATATATACTTCATCCTTGAAGTATATAATACGAGTGAAGTATATATACTTCATCCGCGTAATCTATCAAAACTCCTCCATCTAGCCCAACCTCGTATTATGTACTTCAAGGTTGATCCCATACTCATTAATATATGTATATATATATATATATATATATATATACATACTTCCCCTTCTAATATTAATTTTTAATTTACCTCTGTCCTTCAATACATAAAAATACAATCCAAGTTATCTACTAACATACTAAATCTATTAAAATCTTAAGTTTTGATTAAATTGTAAGCTATATTTCTCCATATCCATCATTGCAACATATCGCAGTAATAATAATAGTAGTAGTAGTAGTAGTAGTAGTAGTAGTATAGTAGTAGTAGTAGTAGTAGTAGTAGTAGTAGTAGTAGTAGTAGTAGTAGTAGTAGTAGTAGTAGTAGTAGTAGTAGTAGTAGTAGAAGTAGTAGTAGTAGAAGTAGTAGTAGTAGTAGTAGTAGTAGTAGTAGTATCAGTAGTAGTAGTAGTAGTAGTAGTAGTAGTAGTAGTAGTAGAAATAGTAGTAGTAGTAATAGTAGTAGTAGTAGTAGCCCAGATAAACCTAACAGTAATAGCCTCATAATAACAACATAATAGCATAAATAATGGCCTCAAATGTTGACATTGTGATATTATGCTGCTATTATGTTGCCATTAAAATGCTATTATGATGCTATTAATTTGTAATGATTATAATGCTGCTATTATGTTGCTATTAAAAGTTTATGATGCTGTTATTATGCTGCTATCAATTTGTAATTCTATTATGCTGGTATTATGTTGCTATTATAATAATAACAACATAATAGCAGCATAATGGCATTACAAATTATAATAGCAGAATAATAGACTTTAATTACAATATAATAGCAGCATAATAACATTACAAATTAATAGCAGCATAATAGACTTTTAATTACAATATAATAGCAGCATAATAACATTACAAATTAATAGCAGCATAATAGACTTTTAAAGGCAACACGTTAGGAGCATAATAGCACAATGTAAACATGTGAGGCTATTAGTTATGCTATTAAGCTCTATTATGGGACTATTACTTTTAGCTGGGAGTAGTAATAGTAGTGGTATACTACTATATATTATGTATAGGTATTATTATATACCTACTATAGTAGTATACTACTATAGTAGTAATATTCAATATATATATTGTTAGAAGTTTATATATTTAATATAAGGGTAATATATTTAAGTAGTAGGTGGTGTGAAGGGTGTTTTTTCAACTACTATTATATAATAATATACCACTATTATGGTAAATTACTAAAACAGTAATTACTCAAGGGGATAATACCAAGACCAACTATAACCTCAGAGGTTATAGGAAGTCTTGATAATACCCTATCGTGGACCTACTCGATTGTGGACAATTGGCTATATCTTTTTATTAGTATCATATTTTTAAAATCTGAAATATACAAATCAAAGATGTTTATATATTCTATTATCATAGTATTTGATTATTTTTTAATTAATCAGTGAATAATTATTATATAATAATACAAGTTTTTGATAAATTCCTTAAAAATGCAAAGGTTTTTCTAATTTATATATTTGTATATAATTTATGCTTTTAATTACTATTATTTATATTTACATAATAATATATAAATAAACTAGATATTAGATTAAATAAAAATTAAAAATAAATAATATGTACATATATATTTGAAATTTAATTACCATATATTATTAAATTACCTGATCGTGGACCAACAATTGTGAATGATTTTATAACATAATTTCACCTCCATTATTAATGTATAGTATGATATATATAAATATATATATATATATATATATATATACTCATATATCTCATTATAGGGGAAAGTAACCTAATACGGACACTTTAACAATAAATGGTCTAAATATTGTATGACTCATTATTTTTATTCAAAAATTACAATATATTAATATTATATGATTATAGATATTATTGTGATTTTAAAATTTTATTTAATCTTTTAATTCCATATATAACGGGGGTGTCTGTATTCGGTACCCATGTCCGAATACGGACACCCTGTGTTATAATATAGATACCCTGAATACCACTAGATAAACCATATATTATTGATGAATCAATCGGAAAAATTATAATTACATTATATATAATTAATTTTATGAACAATTTATTCTAATTTAATTAGTTAATAATTAATTTATTTTTATTATTTTTTTAATTAATAATACAATTTAGGTATCTATATATAATAAGAATTTTAGTTTTAGCTTTATTGGTGGTATTAATATTATAACGCATGCGATTTTTATGAAAATTAGAATAGTTCATACGCTGCGCGCTGATTGGTTATAGGGTGTCCGTATTAAGACATCTAGAGTGTCTGTATTAGGGACTTATATGACCTCTAGATATATGCTTATAACTTAATGAATATTTGATAACAAATAAATAAATTATATATATAATTTTTAGAATTCTTTATTTTTTAATAATATATTATTATATTTTATATCTATACATTTGTATATTCTTGAGAAGGTTTAATTGACATTTTTTTTCATAAATTTAAAAACGTAATAAAAAATCAATTTATTCGATATATCAGCAATATTTTGAATAATAAAAAATAAAAAATTATTTGTTAGTCTATTTATATAATTATGAATATTTTATTCATTAAACATTTTTTTGTAGGATTTATGGTTTCTGAGATACCGAGAGTGTCCGTATTCGGGCACTATCCGTATTCGGTTACTTTCCCCTATCAAGGATATAATAGCATACATATTATATAATATAATTATATATATTATATAATTATATTATATTATATATATATATGATATTATATCCTTGATAGGGGAAAGTAACCGAATACGGACAGTTCCCTATAATTTATGTATGCCTATATTTATTTATTTAGTTAATTATTTACTAATTATATATTTAATACATATTAAATATGATATTTATTAATATATAATTATATATTAATTGTATTATAAATTTTATTAATTATATATTATATATGACTATTAATTTACATAATCATGAATTGATACAAATAGGAGAAGTTACAAATCAGAATGAATATTGTAGGTAGTTTAAATTGCGACAATTGTCGCAATCATTTCTGTTTACCTATATAACTCTATAGAGCCGTAGTTGAATTCTCGTATGAACTTTAAGATATATAACTGATTGCCCAATACATGAACCAAAGAAGGTAACATCTAGGAATTTTGAAATGAAAATGATGTTTATAATACTTAGAATTATACAACATATAATTGTTATAACAATATATATATATATATAATTAATTATTTCTTAATATTTTAATATCATCAATTTATAATAATCATATTATAATATATTATCACTATTTTTATTTTATATTTTATCATGATTTGTTATCATTTTATTGTAATATTATATAGTATATTTTTTCTAGTAATAATAAATGATATTTAATCTTTTTAATTATATTGCATTATGAATCATACATAATATAAAAAGTAAAAATGTCAAAATATGCATATTATTAAAATCGTCCATGATCGGGTAACTTTTGGGATAATAGCAGTTTATTATGAATTCTAATAACTTTTTAATAAGGAATATTTTGTATGACCACCTTTGGATTAGGATATATGCTAGATTAATATAATATTAACATAATACAAATAGATACAAATTAATTATTAAAAAAATATTCATGTTTAAGCGTAGGTGGTCCACGATCGGGTATTCTCCCCTATATATAGATTCTAAATTTAATGAAATACAATTTTAAAAACGTATTTACAATATATAAATCTAAAATATTTATATTAGCGAATTTAATATAAACATCTAAAAGGTTCAATATATTTTTAGTTTACAATTAGGTAATAAATCTAGAGATTTTTCATAATTGTGGAGGGTTGTTTCAATGATTCATAATAATAGACGGCACCTATCGATATATTTCAACAAACAATGGTTTCAACTGTATTATATATATCAGTCTTTCAGAATATAAGTATAGTCGCACGCAATAAGTTTATACTTAATTAAAATAATATAATTTATTTTCAATAATATAGGCTACAATTAGCGATTTTTCTAACAATCGATAATGTGTTATTAATATTTCATTTTTTATGAAATCTATAAATATTAATAAGTTAACAATTATGTTTGTTATATTTCATCAATGTTATTTTTTGTATAACTCACCGTTTTCTGAATTTTTTGCATGACCAACATATACCAACATATATCCACGCTGATTAAAATCCTCGCACTAAATAAAAACCCTGATTTAAGTAACTACATATATATATATATATATATATATATATATATATATATATATATATAACACCTAGTATAATCCTACTAATACTATTATATAAACCTATATTCGCACAACTATTATATTATAATAAAGGTAGGTATGTAATAAGTATACCCGTACGGCGTACACCTACTAAAGTGTGTGCCGGGATGAACTATCAATAACTTCATCCGGCTATTGTGTCAGCGTATCGATCGTAAGTGACGGCTGAAGACTCGGCTAATTCAGCTGCGACGGACGGTCGACGGACCGTTAAATAGGTGACGACACGTGTTACATCGACTAGGTTACGTAACTTTACGATACGACCACACACGTTGCCTAGTTTGTTATTGTTAAGCACCCCGTCTTCGTCGCCTACGATCGGCATTGTCTAGAACTCCGCGGTCACCGAGGTTATGTCCTATAATAGTATGTTTATAAATTAGCTATCATCATCATCATTATTATCATTATAATCGTCATCTTTACAATTAATCATATCGGAAGCGACTATATTTTACTATTATTTTATTTTTGCAATTCCAAATTTATAATTTATTATTTTATATAGTTTATATATATATACCACTATTAGGGTATATATGGTAAATAAGTGTTTTTAATAAATGTAGTATATTTAACATGATATATCTTATATCAGAATAAATAATCATCATATATGATGTATCATATATTTAATATAGTACATGTTTTCTATTGTTTCTTTTTATTTTAGATCGGATATAGATATATGTTATTATATTAGTCTAGAAATTGTAGTATGTTCTGATGTGTATTTAATACATTATATATAATACAGTATATATATATATATATATATATATATATATATATATATATATATGAATGACTAGATAAACATATATGCGATATATGTCGCTTCTTCGTTCACCGTGGTCATGCCTACATTCTGATATTACTATTATAGTATATATATATATATATATATATATATATATATATATATATATATATTTTCTCTTGTTTCTTTTACTTTTAACTGTTGGATATCTCATATTTAGTTCCACTATGTTATATTTTAATTTAGATTATTTAATACTTGATGTATTTATTAGCTTTTAATTTTATACTTTTATCATTTATTTATATTATTACATGATTACATTATTATATGATGATTACATTTAGTTACATGATATATCATGATATAACGTATACTTTTCATTATATTTTATTAAATATTTTATTTTATTATATATTTTATTTATTTTTATCATATATATGTAAACAGGAAGTCATAAGATTAAATACCTCGAAAATATTCTGAACATTTTATTTGTTCTTTTATTGTTTTTTTTCTCTCTTGCAATGATTGCAATAATAACATATATCTTATCTTATCTTATAATATTATAAAATTATTATTTATTTATAACTATTATCTATAATGAAACTTATTATGTTAATAAAGGAGTGATTATCTCGATAAGCAACACTGCTTCTACAATTACCTTGGCATTGCCTAAATCTGATAATAATAAACAAATAATAATAATAATATATATATATATACTATAGGAGATGTTAATGACAGGTATATATACTTGACCTGCACTGTCGGATTAATATAGTTAAACATATATTTAGTTTAACAAGTGTATTATTACGAATACAAAGCTCTTTATTTAGGTATATATGTACTTACTATATTAGTTTTATATTCTGTAGATTAATAATATGTAATAGTTAGTCAATAGTTGCAACTGTTAACATTTCTGTACGCAATCTCAGTAGGTATACGGAGTAGTATAATAATAGCTTCGTTATATGAAGTGGTTTAATGGTAGTATAGATTGTAGTTTAATAATATTATCAATAATATGTTTATCTAAACTTGTAGGTAAGTAACAGTATTAGTTTTAGTATTAGTCACATCTAGTGTTGTTAAAAAACGCGTTTTTTATTAATGTTTGTTAAAACATGTTTTAAACAGTTTTTTTCGTTTTTAATTCGTTTTATTCGTTTTTTTATCCGTTATTTTTCTGTTACAAAAAATAAAATTATTTAAATAAAGTAGATATGTTGTTAAATAATAAAATAATAAAGTAAGTACATATTATATGAATAATCAGTAATAATTCAAATAATATATTATCTGTATTATTAGCATCATTAAATTATATTGTCAAACTATACATTAGTATGACAATTATAATAATTATAATATTTATTTTGTTACAATATAACACTGAATATTTCTGTATTATGTAATGTTATATACATGGAGATTGTATCACAATCTATAGATATATTTAAATTATATAATTAATATTATAAAAGCTGTATGAACTTTCATATTTATTTTATAATAAATTATTATAAATAATAAAGTAAAATTAGATTTCTGTTATGTTCTGATATAATAAATTATATAATAATATATATTATGAACTTTCATATTTCTTTTATATATTAATATATTATTATTAAAAAAATATGAAAATTCATACTATTTTTTTATATAATATTAAACATAATATATAGTATTATACAATTTATTATATCAAAACATAAAATAAATCTAATTTTATTTTATTATTATAATAATATTATATTTTTATACATTTATTTTATACATTTATTAAATAATCCTTAATTTTTCAGTTATTATACTATTTATTATATCAAAAAAATATCAGAGAAATTATTATTTGTCAAATTAAATTTAAATTTAAATTTAAATATTAACAATTAAATAAATATATATATAAATTAAGTCTCTTGTTTTTTTTCTGTTTTTTTTCGTTTTTTATTCTATGTTTAAAACGGTTTAAAACGTGTTTTTTATTAACTCACAACACTAGTCACATCTCATTTTTAATTTTCAATTATTTTCCCCTGTTTTTAATTATTTCCTGTATGCAAATTATATTTATTTATTAAAATTTTAATTATATGTTATTTTATAATAGTTCATTATAAAATATATCCACATTATACAGATAATCACAAACAAACGCATACACATACATATACACACGCATACTATGATGTCACAACTACCTATCGATAAGTATGTGGCCGAACATTTCCGGCAACAACAAAAGCAAATAGAAATACAGCAACAGCAGCAACAACAACAACAACAAACTCAACAGTTCTCGCACCAACTGAAGAAACCTAAACAACAAAATCCTCTCAAGCAAACTCATCATCATCAACAGCAACATAAACAACAACAGCAACAACAACAACAAATACAACCGCAAACAAACTACGACGTTGATAATAGCGCTATCGTGACTTCGGAAATAATTTCGTCGACTTCGACTGCAAAGTGCTCGAATATTTTTTCGTTGAACTGTTAGATATTATTGTAGATATATTTATAATATACATACTTATATATATAATATTATATATATATATATATATATATATATATATATATATAATAACATGTAGATGTTATTACTTAATTATCTAGCTAATATATTATACTGCCAAGTGTACGAATTAGGCCACAAGTTATATCTAGATAAAGTATTTCTTAACTCACATACACAATCAACATAACTATATACTATAACACAGTGATAATATCATATATATATAATGCTCGTAATCTATGGTAATACCCGATGACCTAGATGAATTACCGATATCGAACTACTACAAGTACAGACAACAGCAGCAGCTTAACTTCAGGGAGCTAGCATCTAAACCCAAGGTTAGCGGTTTAAAAGTACTTAAATAAAATAGATTGTCCGGATGAAGTACGGGTTACAGTTACTTATCTCTGATTGTTATAGGTACCCATATGTAGCGAGGCATACTGTGCTTGCTACATATGATACGATACATATGAGGTTATATCGAATACATATAAGTCACTGTAACACTTCAGACGGACGGACGGGTAAAGTGGACTGATGCCGTCAACCGTTATATCCGGTAAATCTATTTTATTTGAGTACATTATTCAAATCACGTTAATTAAGTATTAATAGAAGTTTTAATTAATTATATAATTTAAATAGTGTAATAAATCTTAGATTTTTAACAAAGGTCATATTAATAGAGTCATACTATATTGACTATATTTAATAATCTAATCCTATATATCTATTTTTTATAATTTGAAAAATTATAATATTATTAGTTATATTATTAACTAATATTATTACATATACAATTATTTGATTATATACAATTAATATATTAATGAAAGTTATAATCTATTTTAGAGCTATGTTTAAATAAAATATCTAACACTAACAAATATATGTTTTCCTAACAATTTATAAACTAATTATTAAATTATATATTTTATATTTTAAATTAATATAATTAAATAATTTATATTATAATTTATGAACTTCAACGATAATTATATATGTTAACATACATGCTAAATAGTACCTAAATGTCCGATTTTATTTAAGTAAATGTTTAATTTATTAAGAATGAATACTATAATCTGTTCAATTATACATCTACTATAGTAGATCCTATAGGATGATTAATTCATGCGTAACTAGGCGTAACTAGGCGTAACTATAGTAACAACCAATTGTCACGTGGTCGTAGAGAAAGAGAATCGCCACTCCGATTCAGAGAAAAGCTGCGAATGTTCGCGAGAGAAGGAGAATGCTGAACTTGAACGAAGCTTTTGATGAATTAAGACTAAAGGTTGCGTAATTTTAACATTCCGTTATTAAGAGGTGTTAATAATTAAGAACGTAAATCCGCATATTAGTAAAATATTGTTGCGAGTTTTTAAGTAAATGTTCAAACAGTAATTTCATTTATTCAAGTAGATCCTATAGAATATATACTTTATATAAAGTATATATACTTAAAATGTATATGTATGTATGATAACGTAAATACGCCGTTGTTGTTGTTGTTTACGTAAATATTACGTAACCTATACCACGTGACCCTAGTTCCTCCTCATATTAACACAGGTGCCTACTTTCCCATACGAGAAGAAGCTCTCGCGAATAGAAACGCTTCGTATAGCCATCGTTTACATGCGCTTCATGTCGGACCTCATCTCTAGCATCGCCCCGCCCCCTCATACCGAGCTCCTCCCACTAGCCCCGCCCCCTTTAGCGTTGCTGCCACCACCAGGCACCGAAGTGGTCAGTACCACTACGGACGCCGGCGGATTCGACCTTCGCCTGGACGTTTACCCTCTAGACCACGATATAGGCCATAGTTCGGCGTCACTACTCGACGACTGCTATTACGAAGAAGAAGAATATGACAACGAGGATGAGCAAGACCCCTGCGTCCAGTTCTCTGCCGGTATCGATATCGATCTGGACAAGTTGACCTCTCTGGGCATGGACACCTCGCTTACGGGTCACGTGACCGGGCCTTTACGTCCACCGGAAGTACCGGTTGACCAGACTAGCGCCGCCCTGCGGAGTTTCGTTAGCGATTTTGGTTTGCAGTGTCGGAACGAATTCGTAGACGGAGAATATTGATAATGGTCCAGGGGCCAACTGTTCTGAGAAACTAACTTATTATATGATAGATACATGATAATGCCGTACTATTATTCGTAACCAATTTTGAGTTGTACTATATGCATAAATATACATGGATATCCTCTAATATTATCTAGTATACTAATATTTAGATAACAGCTCTTATCTCTAATTTCCACTGACTTACATGATATCATTAATCTCTCGTTTCAACTACATAATATATGGTTGTATTCTATTATCTATTTACATTTGATCTTATTCATGATATCATATTTATAATTTATTTTATTATATCTATTTACTAATCTCTTATCTATAGATATATGACATATTTATAATCTAATATCACACATATGTGGCTTAGGTCTGATCCTATATTGGATCACTGATATCTAATGTAGGGTGATCCATATATCTGATATATAGGACCTAGAAAAAGCAATGGCTAGATAACATTTCAGATTGGACAAAGAGTGATATTAATGATTTGGTATATGTTGTACATTATCGAGACGGATAGAGAAAATGTGTTTCAAAGTCAAGTGTGTTAATTCCTCCTTACGATTTCCGAGTCACGGGATTACAAGTAAGCTCCATGGATCAACTATAGTAGATATGCTAGATTGTGTTTCTTTTTTAGGGATAAACATCTCTACATATATGCTAGCATTGTATTTAATACTCTATAATATAGAGTCTATATTATATGCATATATCATTTACTTTATTAAAATAAATAAACGTACAATGTACGTCGTACATACGTTAATCTACTTAAGGGAGATTTGTGCCATTAAAAAAAAAAAAATCTTATAAATAAATGTATAGAAATAATTTTCCAAATGATGTCATGATATTAACCCCTTACTAATTATTATATACAGTATATACATATGATATTGTTCGGATGACTCAGGTCTCCCGTGTGTTAAATTATCCCCATTCTCCCCTATATACAACATAGCATTACACACTTTTATTGAATTACTTAATTCAGAGTATTCCTGACATTATAACTGCATCACACACTCGTGCAATTACTGTTGGTTACTTTAACTATCATTTTATTGCATCTTCAAATCCTTAGTCCCAGTTCAACATCATAAATGAAAGTTATCGATAACATGTATTATTGTGACTATTTACACCTATACGTTAATGTTGTTATACATGCGTGTACAATTGCGCTTATTATGCATTATTTTAATATCACTATTTCGGGCTAAAGGGATCCAATGTTTTAGTCATTCTATATTAGTCCATATATTTAGTACCGCGAACATAGTAATGTTGTATTATCTTCCATGTTCTTATCGTAAATTAGTATGGTTGTGTTTGCTGATTTACCATATTTAACGATTTTGATAGCAGAATGAGCCCTATTTTAAATATGGGATGGGTTCATCAATATATTGTTTGGTAACACCAAAGCCTATTGGTGTTACCTCGATGTATGATAATACCCCTTTGAATGGGTGGATATATATATATATATATAGCCTATATATATATATATATATATATATATATATATATATATATATATATATATATATATTTGTTATGTTTAATAATAAATATTTATTTATAAAATGAGATTGTTGATCAAAGTAGTTGTTCATATTGAAGATTTCAGTCTTTTAATTGAGAACATCTGCGATAACCGGAGGGGAAAATCTATTTAAAGATCTACTTGGACCTATCCCTCATCTTCCTCCTCTTTCTCTTTAACCTCCTCATACGCTTTTTACGCCACTTATTCCTCATTGCTGGTAATTCGACGGTCTATAGCCTATAGGATGGCCGAAGATTAAGGGATATATATATATATATATATATATATATATATATATATATATATGTAATATTCAGTTCATCTCTTAACACAGAATAATTCTCTGTTAGTGGTTTGTCTTGGATTATATTTGTACTTTTTGTAAGTATTGGTATAGTTAACTAAAGTGTTTCAAATACTCGTTAAAACAGTATCCCTATTTAATAACTTAATGAGCATTTTTTAATAAAATATTAATGACTTTACATTATAATTAATATAATATATTAAGTTTTAATTAATTAAAAATATGTGTTAATTTATTATTATTTAAATATTACTAAAGTATGTTAGCTAAAGTGACGTATTAGGACTACATGTAATGCATATAATAGCCTATCTATATATGGCGGCTTTATCTCGGTAATATAGACATATCTTATAAACACTTATAGAAAAGACGAAATATATGTAATCCGATGTTTATTATGTTTCAAAGATTTAAAATATAAAGTGAATACTTTAAAATATATACCTTTTACTATAGTAAGATATTAATTACAACAATTACTATAAGCAAATATTTCAGGAAATACATTCTCTATAGGAATACTCAACAATGCAATACAGTAGGTGAGAGTAGGCCTAGATTGATTCAACTATTAAATAAAAGTACTCAATAATATTAGCGGGGATTTTAGTAAACAGATAACAGTCCAGATTATTAAATATTATATTCGTTATTTAATATAGTTATAGTTAAGAATGCAAAATATATAACACATTTATTATTAAAAATATCATTATTATTCAGTATTTGACCTAGGCCGCTTAATAAACATACCTATCAGTGTATTCCTAGGTAGTGTACCAATAAGCCGGATGGGTACATTAACCATACGATCATCGTAACGGGTGGGGTCTACTTCTTGTTGGAATTCCGTTACATGTTCGTTGTATTGCTTGATCACTTTCTGCATACCAATTTCATACTCGTTAAGAAAGTAAGTATCATCCGATCTGCCGAGATGCCTCCTCTTAAGGGGCGGTTCTTCTTCTATGATACTACGCCTCTGATTGTCTAGATATGTCTTCATGTAATGATCCTTAGTGGGCGTAACCGACGCCCGCCTCATGACGTCGACACGCCCAGCTGACAGGTAAGCATCAGAGGTATGCAGCATATCGTGCCGTACTGCGGGCATGTCTTCGGCGCTAGTTAGCGAGTGTTCGTTATAACCTGGGATGGTGGGTACGGAGTAGGTTTCCTTGAGAGTGATCCGTCCTTTCTTATCCCCTCGATACGCTGTCAACGTACTGCCCAGCACTTCTGCTCCTCTCGATACATCTTCAGCCTCTTCATCCTCTTCGCTGTAGTCTACTAAACGTACGCAACGACTAGACAACTCGCTCTCCGCTACTTCTGAAGAAGGTGGTGGTGGTGGGGTATCGTATTGTAAGTTAAGACATCCATTACTTCCTCCAGCGTGGTGTTCGTGTGAAGATGATGCTGGTGGTGGTTGGGGATCATATCGGGTGTTAAGGCCTCCATCGTGTGAATAAAGTGCCCTCTTCTCCTCCGCATGGATGTTGTTCAGCATCGTCCACAGCGAATACGGGTTAGGACGGGTGAGAGTGGCTTTACCACCGGTAGTCACGTGGTAGCTACTTATCATAGTCACGTGATATTATATCGGTACATGGGTAGAGTGAAAGGGCCAGAGGGTTACCAAGAATCTTTATGGATGCGTTTGCATATACGGTCGGCAGAAATCTATGTAATAATATATTATTATTAATTCGTTCTGATATTGTTAATATACTGATATATTATTTGTATAGTTATTTATATCGAATATGAAATACGTTATATTGAATAATTGTATTATTTAAATGTATTATATATTCTATTAATAATTATAAGTGACTTACGTTTAAGTTATATTTAAGATAAGTGGATGTTTTACATAATTGTTTGAAGTAAAATTAAATTTATAAAATAGAAAAAAAAAATAGAATATTATAAATAAACAAATTGTATTTAAAATGTAATATTATTTATATTTATTTTATTAATATCTATAGATACATATATATTTATTGATTATTTCATAACTTATAACCATTGTTAAACCATATTTATATTTATAAGTAATCTTAAATAACAAATAAATAAATCAAAACAAAGTCAATAGTAGTAAACATAATGCATATACTATTAACTAATATGTTTAGAATACACCATTCAATAACAATACATTATATATTCAAGAACCTAATGTGATACGGTGTATGTATACGTAGGACATACTTCACGTATTGTATAGGTTGGTCGACAGATGATCGGCTAGATAGAGGAGTTTAGAATAGAGCGAATAACCATATCAATATTAATAGGTAATCAATGGCCACTAGTGTAGGTAAAGGCGACAACATATATATTTAAAGAAGGTGGATAAGCGCTTGAATGTAGTTTATGGCAATTTTGGATAGAGGCGCTGCAGTCGAAGCCTACTACTAAATACTCAATTTTAAATTATTATTATTTAGTTATAAATATATATATATATATATATATATATATATATATATATATATATATATATATTCAAAATCACCTATATAACATCTTCTATGTATTATGTATTATGTATAAACATATTATAAATATTGAACGGTTCAAACGGTATTAAACGGAACCTTCAAAACATCATAAATAGTGTAAACAAAAATACAGAGATAAAATATTCTAAATTTGTATGTAATAAATAGTACATAATGTATAATGTATATAATATGTACATATATGTTGTATAGGTGAATTTTTATAATACATAAATTATACACCTATAATTACTAAATATTTTGCGAAGCAAAAGGCTTTATAAGAAAAAAAACTTCCATAGAAAAATATTTGTAATTACTGTAAAA
Source organism: Osedax fenrisi (assembly GCA_964019155.1). Lineage (NCBI taxonomy): Eukaryota > Metazoa > Annelida > Polychaeta > Sabellida > Siboglinidae > Osedax > Osedax fenrisi. The sequence goes on along the minus strand of OZ025241.1, from coordinate 56,210,250 downwards.
CGTTTAATACTTTTAAAGATAATGAATTATATAGTAAGATGAATATATATATATTTATATATATATATATATATATATATATATATATATATATATATATATATATATATATATATATATATATATATATATATATATAGGGGAGGGAAGGGGGTAGTGGCCGAGGACGGAGTAGTGGCCGTTTTAATTAACGCTTAAATGGTGCTTGATAGGATAAACAGTTATATATACAATATTTAGATAATCAAAATATCTATAATATATAGTACATTTTTTCTACTAAGGCCTTGCCTTATTTGAATGATTTTTTAATGCCTAATCAAACGTTTATATTATTAGGTAAAACACTTTATATATGAAAGTGAAATCACAGTATTCTAGAACTATCATTTCTAGTTAATTCAAAAAAAGAATAGCCTAAAATTCAGTATTTATCGATATATTAGACATCTTCTGATGCGTATTAATTATCGGCCACTACTCCCTTCCCTCCCATACGTAAAATAGGTGTGGAAACAATAAATAAAATGAACTTGTTTCCCCTATAATATTATTGTATCTGTAAGGGGAGAGAACGGAGTAGTGGCGATAATTTATATGATTCAGCATACTTCTAATATATCGATAAATACTGAATTATAAGATCCTATTTTTTTTTAATTAGATATAAATCATATAGATCTAGAATACTGCAGTAATCACATGTGATTTCACTTTTATATATTACTTAATAATATTAACTGATTTATAAGGCATTACAAATATATAAAAAAGCATCAAAATAAAGCAAGTCCGCAGGACTTAGTCCGGGGTAGTGGCAGCTAGTATCAGAATATGCAAGAGGTGTATCGTAATGTATTCGATTTATATTATTTAATTATGTAATATTAAATAATTATATTTATGATGCCTATTGACCTTATTTGATTAAATGATTTAATTATATACACACATACACTCATACATATAAATAAGTATAAATATATATAATCATGTTGTTGTTAACATTTGATTAAAAATGATTACGTAATAAATTAGAGTAATTAATTAATTATTATTTTTAAAATGTACTTTATATTATAGAAATTTTGATTATCTAAATAATGTTTATACAACTTTTTATCCTATTTAGCACTATTTAAGCGTTAATCAAAACGAAAAATACTCCGTTCTTGGACAGTGTCCGACTGACACTATCCAGTTCCGTCCACTATATATATATATATATATATATATATATATATATATATATATCTAACAATAATGACCTTTCTTTTATTTTAAAATATATATTATATTCTGTCCATATAGAAAACTGACTATCAATAGTAGGGGAAAGTAACCTAATACGGACACTTTAACAATAAATGGTCTTAACATTTTATGACTCAATATTTGTATTCAAAAATTGCAATATATTAATATTATATAATTTTATTTAATCTCTTTATTCAATCGATAACATGGGTGTCCATATTCGGTACCCATGGAAACCCTATAGGGTATATATATATATATATATATATATATATATATATATATATATATATATATATAATATACCACTAGGATTAACTATATATTATTGATGAACCATTCAAATAAATTACAATTACATTATTTATAATTAATTTTATGAATAATTTAATATAATTTTATAATTTATTTATTAATTTTTATTATTTTATTAATTAATAATACAAGTTAATTATCTAAATAATAAAAATGTATATGTAGCTTCAATGGTTGTATTAATATTATAATCCACGCGATTCTTATAAAAAATCAGAATAGTTCACACGCTGCGTGATGATTGGATATATACAGTTAAAAAATCAGATTCCTATTTGCGTTTTATCATTTCCTGAGTTGCTTAATGAAAATCGGTTTTGTATAAATATGTATTGTTGATAATAACTTACTCGGAGTATGATACTCCTATTGTCTATATAATACAACTCTAACTGCCATATTTCTATGGATTATGGATGAGATACTAAGAGATACCTGTCACGTTATTCTGTTGACCTAACTATTCTATTATTCACACCTCATAGGTAAATAACGCGCAACTTGAATATACGTTATAGAACGTATTAATGATGTCTTAGTTCAATTAAAAAAAACTATTATATTATTTATCTACTATATTCTAATTAGTCTAGAAGCTATAGCTTAAATAGATACAGTATTACATTTTATATTTAATATTACTAATGTATACTCACATATATCTGTAGTGAAATGTTCCTATGCTTAATCTAATTGTAATATTTAATTTGATTTTAGTTTAATTTCATAATACATTATAATTGCAATATTATTATTCTAAAAATAGAATAATTGTTGCACCGGTAAATACGTAAAATTTAAAATAAATAAAAAAATTACAATATATTTTATAATATAAACAAATATTTAATTAACATTAATATATATTGATTGTGTAATTTAGTTAACGAAATACAAATATTAAATAATATAATTGTTATTAGCAAGTAAATGTTATTTATAATGGTAAACTGAATAAAATATATACATATATTAATTATTATTTACATATTATACACATGATCAGTTATAAATTATACAAATGAAACGTTTATTTACCGAACAAGTTCATGTGTATGGACGAATAATATTATACAATCTACATGTGCCGAGTTGATAAGTTATCACCTATCTATTATAATTCACATACTAAAGTAGATATATCTCCGTGAAAGACAAACATCCAGGGTGGTAACTTTATTCTCGGATGTGTACATAATGAAACACGGTCCGTCAAGCCGTCCTATGATATAGTGACGTCTCGCCGTAGAACTTCATAGTTATAAAGTAATAATCCGTATAATCCGTAAAGCTATGTGTAGTTATCAATCCTCAGCCGTATAACTACATATATATCCCCTATATCTATCGAAGTTTACATATACAATTGGTATAAAGGACAATGAATATATCTACTCCTGCCACATTACTACTGATCATCATCTGCAAGTGTTTAACAGTTAACCATAACAGGCGGTTTCGTTAACGTTTCATGAGATATAAGTATACATCTGATATTAACAAGATCGGACATGTTTTGCAGTATGAACTTACTAAGACACATACTACGAACTAAGTGATTCATGTGTATATATGATGATGATGATATACGGTTTATTAGGCACTAAAATAGGGTTATGTCATGACCCCCTTCGCTCGTGCGGGAAGATAATAATATAATAATAACACAATAATAATTTAATAATAATAATACGTTGAATATAACACGAGACAAAAATAATAAGTTGGATGATTTAATGATTAGAGAAAAGAAGAAGTAGTATTTGTAAATCTTTCGTGGAATATAATAGAACGAATATTAGGAGGTAGGGAATTACATAGGTAGAAACCGTCATTTTTAAAAGCTCTAGAACTATATTTAAATATATATATATATATATATATATATATATATATATTGTTATTATTGTTATTTTATTGTGGTGATGTCCTTTCATCCCATCCAGGAACTAGATGAAGTTTTTATTTATAACCAAACGAATCCAATTTCCATTCGAAACTGTACTCGTATTAAATTATTGACGAGAGACGATATTAAATACACAATTATATAATAGAACATTTTATTATGTTAATACCTATTATATATTCTCTGATGAGGTTTAAACCCGCGTTCTAATGTATACATTAATAGGTATACCTGGCACTGTAGTCAGTATTGGGCAAAGTTACTTTTTTTAGCGCTATCCGTTCCCGTTCTATTAATGTTATCCGTTCCCGTTTTTTTTATATTACCCGTTACCGTTCCCGTTCCCGTTCCTTTGATATAAAACGTTCCAGTTTCCGTTTTATTATTATTCATAAAATACAGTATACACTTTATACTTCACAATATACACTATATATATATATATACACTATATATATATATACACTATACACTATAGTGTATATATACAGTATCAATTTACAGTACCTACTAAACAGTGTATAGTGAATATTTTACGGAATAATTCCAACTGTCACACGATATTACCAGAGTATCCGGTAATACCGTGTACTAATTTACCTATACGGTAAATTGTACACGGTGTAAAATATACATTGCACTAGATAGTTTACAAGGCGATATTGATGCCTTTTATGTAAATTATATACCGACGTTATTGGGAATTAAATCAAAAATGACTAACATTAATAACCTAAAGTATTTCGATGCACTTGTTAAATCATTATTAAATGGTTTGCAAACTAGGTTTGATACTTATTTAAATATAGAATTAGAAAGTAAGCACGCCATATTAGCTACTATATTGACCCTAAATTTAAATTACATTTTTTAACAACTGGTATAAAAATCATCGTTTACGGTTAATTTAAATGTTAAAGGATGAAATAAAATTAATCGTAAATGATTATGTTATTATTCAAGATGAAATTAATGATAATGACCTATATATATTAGAAAAACAATGCATTTCTACAACTAGTCACGAAGTTGAAATAATTAGTTATTTGAATAGTAATGCAAGGGAATTATGTATGCTCAATAATTATAAAATAATATAATATAAATATAATATAAAGCAAATATAATATAAACATAAAATATAATTGTATATTGCCATCGTCAGCACCTGTCGAACGCACGTTTTCATATAACATATTTTTCTAGCAACATATATTAATAATGCATAAAAATAGAATTAGCGATAAAACATTCGAGTATATGGTAATATTACGTGGTAATATTCATTAAATGTTAAATGTATTTATTATTATTGTATATTTGTTTATTATATTAAAACTTTTATTATAATTGTAATGCTAATCTTTGTGATTCTTTATTTATATTGTAATAGATTATAAAATAAATATAAAAAATATCTTGAATTAATACTAGATAAATCTCCGTACTTGTAAAGGAACACGTTCCACTGGAACTTTAGTTACTATATTTCTGTCTAAACGTTCCCGTTCCTCGTTCCATTTCATTATTCTGTATCCTTTCCTTTCTGCGTTCCCGTTCCCGTTCCTATTTTTATATCCGTTACCGTTCCCGTTCCAAAAGTAACGGGAACAACGCCCAACAGTGACTGTACTACAGTCACTGTAGTATATATATATATATAAATACAAACATACCTTATTATCGTCATACTTTATCTTACTAATTATAGCAATTGGGATTACACATGTTTTTATTTTTCACACCGTTTTCTTTGTCTTATTAGTAATTGTCTTTTGAGTTGTATCGAATTTACTGACGATCTTAATGTTGTCCGTGTTCATTGTAGTATCATCATTGTTTGCAGTATGTATTTATTTAGTCGTTGTATCTCGACATCTCCTTGCCTTTCCTAATATCCCCATTCTAACAGCTCTATTCTTGGAGTGTGTACTAGGTCTACCCATTATAGAAATATGATACGTGTAAACGGTATATTCTAATATCTTTAGATTATTGTTATTTTATTTTGTGGAGTCTTTTGATACCATTCAAGTACTCAGATGAAGTTTTAACTTGTAACCATATGGCTATAATGTCCCTTCGTAGCCGCTCTCATGTTAGGCATCCATGGTTTTAACGAGAGCCGATCATTTAGTTATACACAATTATATATGATCACTTCTAAATAATATATTAAGACCTATTTTAATGGTCGGGACCAGGCTTGAACTCGAGTCTTACTGATTGTATGTCTGATACCTTAGCCAACTGAGCCACACAGGTAGTTTACATATACATCATGATGATATTAAATATACCAGTACTCGGCTTTGAACCAATAATGTCCCTCTAATTTCTCCTTTAAATGCCGGTACCTATTAATTCACTAGTCTAGCGTCAGTACTTATTATGCTGGTGGATTTGACATCATCTTCAAATCAACTATTCTGTCATATACTATTCACCTGACCAATCACATATACCCTGACGAATTTAGATGATCCACCATGCACCATAGTGCAGCTACCTATAAAAGTTCTATATTTTACTCTTATATCAACCGCCATTAGTATCCATATCATTATTTATTTCAGAATTATATTCCTTCACATTACTACAGTTTACCTATAATGTAACAATGTTGATATTAACATTCCCGTAAATGCTGATATTATAATTCCTCATTCTTACTTAGTTTTGAGAACTACTCACATTCCAATCTCAAACTCAATAATTCACGAATTTCTACACATAAATTTGGTAACATTTCAGATTTACTTATTTCAAATCATAATTCTGTTCTAATGAAATAACTTTCTGTTAGTCCCCACGTTTAAAATCATTTTCAATACTATTAATTCTCTTCTTTCGAAAATCAATCGTCCATAAATAAAATTTCTGACAAATATTTGATAATAATACTTAATGATAAGTTTCATTATTGACTTTCTCTCCCTCCCAATTCAAACCCTTTTTAATGCCATTATACCCTATCACCAACCATACAGTTACAAGCTCCTCTAATTTCTAAGAGAACTATACTATGACCTAATATATCATGGTATACTTTATCTATTTTTAAAGCAAATACGTGAACTATAAATACGAGAAAAATTGATAAAACCACCTTCTACTTTTCTTTCTTCAACCGGCTTAAATTAAGATATATATGACGACATATATTATTTTATTTCCGTCTCATTTGAGTCATGATCAAATGACAGAAAAAATATGTTTCATTTGTTCTGTAATTACTATTTCACCAAAAAAGAAAATATTCCCAGACTACCACGTAGATATACTCCAAGAAGTGTTTGATAGTTTTTCTCGAGTACTTACTTACTTACTCAACTTACTCCCATATTTAAAAATATTAATATTAACCCTCAAATAATTACTCAATCCAGCCCAATATAAAATCTATCCACATTATCTATTTTAACGTATCATTACTAAACAACTAACTAACTACCTCTGAAAACATAATATCCCAAGTATTTTCATAAACGAATATATTCCATCACTTCTACTGAAACTTCATTGAACAATATTACCAGTGACCCCTTAATAACCTCTTCTACATTCCAAACCTTAATCACATAATATTCTTTCGGGCCTCGAATCTATAGTAATCAAAGGTTCAGCACATGAATGACTTTCCTCATTCATCTCTAGCTGCATCCATGCTGATCTATATCATCCATTATCATCATCGATCAATCTCACATGGCGTACCGTAATGTTTGGTACTTTTTTCCATACTCTTTAATATATACATATATATATGGAAGTATATTTGATACATTACAATATATATCATATCAAAGTAACCTGCACAGAGTAGTCGTTAAAACAAAACAAGTAGTAGAGTGATTAATACTATATATGTTATATTAAATCACGATTATTTAATATATTAAATCATAAATATAATATTATTTAATAAAATAATATAAAAGTGGTTGCACTAGTAAATAAATGAACCTAATATATATATATTAAATAACATGTAATATGTTCTAATTATAATATAAATTCTTTTCCGAATACAAATTTAATAATCAGAAAATATTTGTAGTTAAATTAAAATTTTATTTTTTTAATTATAAATATAATAAATTTACTATACACAATAATATTCATAAATTAAAATAACAACAGTCTAAAGATATTAGAATATACCGTTTACACGTATCTTATTTCTATAAAGGGTAGACCTAGTACATATTCTTAGAATAGATATATTATAATGGGGGTATTAGGAAGGGCAAGGAGATGTCGAGAAACCATGACAAAAGAAATACATACTATAAACAATGATGATACTATAATAAATATGGACACAATAAAGATCGTCATTAAACCCGATAAAACTCACAAGAAAATTACTAATAATACAAAGAATAAAGGAACAATATGTGTAAGGCCAACTGCTATAATTGGTAAGATAACATATGACGATAATAAGGTATGCTTGATAATAATAACATCTTAGAAATCTCATCCACTCCTTGATATTATCACATTATAGCTTCTTACATCTACTTGTCCATAAATTATTCCATATATCACCGATATATACGACCACTCAATTATTACCGTATCTGTCCCCATACATATGAATTCAGCATATATAACACATGATTCTTAAAAAAAGTAACCCTTGAACCTGAAATGTTATCTAACTACCGATACCGTATTGTAATTATCTATCATATCGAAAGTTATTGAACAAATCATTGACAATCTAACCACAATTATATTATGGATACTTACCAAGGTTCTTATCTGCCTAATCATAGTATAGCGACAACACTAAAACGGTATGTAATGATATTGATATGGCTCTCTATGAACTTGCTCTCCTTAAACCTTTTAAAAACACATTATATTATCATTAACATATCTACTTACTACACATCCTTAATCGATTACTATAGTGATATACCACCCATATAACCTCTATCCCACTTTCTTCACCTATCACAACTATTGGCATTACGATTAATTATTATATGTCTCTCCACCCCTACATCCAATATTATTCGTACCTATAGTTACTACGTCTATACTATTCCAACATATCGCACTAAACTCTCTTTTCTTCTTACTAAATAATGTATACATTCAGTAATTTTTTCTAAACTAAATTATCAATTCTAATATAAGTAAGATATGGTCAGTGATAAGAATATAATCTATTCAGCTACATGTAGTAGGCATATTATTCCAGCTTAATAGAGGTTGCAATGTATCAATGTCGGGCATCATGCTATCGCTATCTAAATTGAATATAGATCACTATCTATATAGGTATACCTATATATATATGTATGCCTTTCTAACACAGCTATGTATAGGAATTTGTCATCATACCTAGCCGATATTATTAATAGTATCCTAACTATATCCTCGACGTGGGAAATATATAATATTATTGAGCGTGCCAGAGTCAAATTCCGCATATGATGACACTGATTTTTATAGTACATTAACTAAAGTATGGAATATCTTAACAATTGATATAGGATGTAGTCCTACTGAATACTTTATTACCTTTATATGCCGCCTTTCAACTATTATCCTGAATATTAATAACACAGTTTTCGTTTATTAGTTTTTTTATATTTACTTTTCTTTTAATTTATACGACGCAAATATCTACATTTTATTGAGATATATATTTGTATAGATTTTATGACAATAAACACTTTTAATAATAATAATAATACTATATATAGTATGTAATATACCTATATAATATAATATATAATATATATTATATATTTATGTCTACAATAATATCAACTAAATAAAACACAATAGTTGTAATTTATAATACTACTATATATTATCTATAACTCAACTGTTAGTATTTTATTTATGTTTACTAGTTCATTATTCCTAAATAAATTAGATTAGAATAGATACAATCATGTATTTTTTAACACTAATTGTATAGTAAATATTATTTTAAAGAAAATATAAAATATATTCAAATGTATAGATAATATTAAAGTATGTTTATTTATTATATATAACGAATATATAAATATAATTAGTATATGCACCTACCATATAATAATATCGTTGTATGTTATATATAATAAGTAATACTTTATAAATAGGAAAATGTTACTTCGTGTATAGTAAAAATAAAAAAAATATTTATAAATTAATTAATAATGAAAATAAGCTTATTTAATTTATTATATAATTAATATATAATTAATACGAAAGTTAAGTTATATATATATATATATATATATATATATATTTTTCGGACAATTGTTAGTTAATAACCAGAGCCAATTATCCCATTTATTAGCGAAAACATATTAATAAAAATATGACGAAGTAGGCAAGGGAGAGGCCAGGTAATTAAGGATTTTACAATAATCCATTGCAGCAGTATTTGCGATAAATATTTAGACTGCCTGTCATGACACGAATACTGAGTAGTGTAATATCATACTTCCTCAGGCCTAACGAATATAGGTCTTTAGACGTTAGGGATGAGGGTATACCACGCCAGTTTCAACAAGAGGCACTTAGTTTAGCCTGCTTTGCACCAGTAAGTTGTTTTGCGTAGGAGAGTATTTCAGGTTTGTTATAGTAGTCAGTTTTGTGTCGGTAATTAGTATCGGTATCTATTGTATCAGTTGAGATTTGCGTATCTATAATATAAACAATGTCATTTCGGTAAGCCAGTAAGTCAGGTTTGCGTAAGCCAAGTTGTGTTCGTATGTGTGGTTCCAGTATAGTTGTAAATTTGTACTTATTAAGTAGAGTGATTAAAAGAGCGTTAACATAACTATGCCTGTGAATAATGTTATTATAATTAAATCTACAGGTCTGCATAATATGATTTAGGCAGTCATATTTATAATTACACCCTCGCCTTAAACAGTTTGTATTTAAACTTGGAAACATACGTTTACATCTGTAATGTGTATATAGTAGACCGTGCTTTAGCTTTACCATATCTACAAAATCGCGACCAGAAAACATCTTTATAGGAGAAGTTATCCAATTATTAATAAAAGGACTATGCGTGCCTAATTCTAAACCCTTGCCATCGACAGAATTAAATAAATATATTGAATGATATTTATTTATGGAGGTGTTATCAATAAACGTGTATTCATCGTATACTCGAGGTTTAGACCATTTTAGAATAACACTATCGGGAAGAGTTTGAATAATAGTGTCATCATTCCTTCTAATGGATGAAATCCTTTTTAGCCGCAGCACCGGTATTGCCAGAAAAAGACGAGTGATAGCTATCCCACCGACACTACTAGGTGCGTAGAATACACCGAGTGAAGTATCTGAAGGTAGTCGAAGCCAACGTCTGACGAACGCCCGAATACTTCTATCCATCGTTTTTAATGAATTTAAATAGACGTTGGAGAAAGTCAAGGTATGAAGCATACTTGGAATTAGATGATTTTTGAGCATAAACAATTTTTGTTGGGGTTTTAGAGTAGATTTAGATATTGCCAAGAGTTTCGATGTGAGGTCATCATTAATTGAATTATTTTTATTATCCAAAGCGCCTATGTTGATGCCAAGATATCTATAAGTTTCTTCTATATTTAGCGCTTTAATTGTAGAATTATCAATAGATATAAAACTATATGGGTTACATATCCATTGTTTTTTCTTTGGGTTAATAATTATATTCAATGTAGCGCATTTTGATTTGTTAACGTTTAACCCACATTGAGCTAGTCTAAATAAAACATGATCAACTTGATATTGCATCATTACATCATCTTTCGCAAATAAAACCAGATCATCTGCAAATGCCATATGGCTTATTGTACTATTTCCTTGTAAATTAATACTACCTGGCATATTATCAGTTACATAATCTATAATGGAGTTAAAAAGAGCGGGAGACATTGGGTCACCTTGTTTTACTCCACGATTGACTGGTATACTAGGTGATACTCCATTTTTATATTTTAATTGAGTTGAACAATCAGAATAAGTATGCATGATATAACTTGTATACATTTTAGGAGTCCCTACTCTTTCGGCTAATGCAACAATTGAGTTGTGAGATACCGTATCAAAAGCTTTAGAAACATCCAACAAACACATCTTTAATGGGCGTAATGCATTTTTATGCTGATATATAATAGATTTAAGTAAAAAGATATTCTCAGCAATACCATCACGTCGAACAAAAGCTTTTTGCCGTGGATTAAGACTAATTGTGTTTTCAATTCTGCGTGCCAATATTTTATGGAAAAGTCTACAGAATATCGATGACATAGTTATCGGACGATAATGGGACGGCTCAGTACTGTGCTTAGTTTTAGGGATTAAAGTAGTTAGGCCTAATTTAAATGCGGAAGGTGCAGTCGATGATATGAGATAAATATTAAAGCGAGCTGTTATATTATTTAGACCAATTTTAGTTAAATCGCATTTTTTAATACCATCTATTCCCAGGGCGCCGTCGTGTAATGTGCCGTAACATGACTTTACTTCGTTTATCGTAATTGGATGTATATATGCATTACTATTATTAACAAAATATATATATATATATATATATATATATATATATATATATCTATATATATATATATAAACATTTATTTGAAGTAGAATTTACTTGTAATGTTTAAAAATAAATATATATTCCCAATGTCTATGATATATATATATATATATATATATCACTGTAACATTATAGATAATATGTATATATCTGCAGGTTATGAAAGTTATTGGATCTGAAACCCAACCACCTCGAGAATGTACTGCACTGTCTGAAACAGAAACACTCGCATATAATATATTCCTAAAAGAGCAAAGTTCTAGTTTTCTGCAAGGTAAACATGCTATGAAGTTCAGTGACGAGGATGAAATGGTGAGTCACGTGGTGAATGTATGGAAAACGATGAGTCAGCAAGATAAGAATATATATCTTAATAAGAGTTTTGTGTAATTGTCATCGGTGACAGGGTATATATAGTTAATTAATAATTATCAAATAATAGGTAAACTATTAGGATTTATTTAATTAATTAGGTTTGTAAACATTTATTTGAAGTAGAATTTACTTGTAATGTTTAAAAATAAATATATATTCCCAATGTCTATGATGTTATTATCTTTATATTTAATTTATACTCTATTTAATTATTATTAATATAACAAATTATAAAATTACTATTTAAATATATTTGTATACAAGAATATATTCTATAGAAATATCTCTAAAGTAAAATGAAAATGTCTATACAGATAATAAAATTATATTTACTTATTCCCATGAAGTAATCATAGAGGTTTATTCTATAATTGTGAACACAACTCCTTTCATTCACATCGCTACAGAACTTTTTCCATTAATTCATCAGTTATTGCTCCAGACAAATGGTGAATATCATCCACTACAATTCTCTTCGGTCGACCTCTCTTTCTTTTATCTTCTTACGATCCTTGTAATATTGGTTTTTCTCCTTGAGAAAAATGGTTTAAGATAAGATTAACAAACCTATCTTCATTATCTTTATAATGTATTACAGAGTTTCATAATTACCGACAAGTGTTTTTATTTTAAAGTTCATTTTTGTTGTCGATATGAAATTTTGAGAATATATTTTTCATAATTCTTTTGAATGCAATAATATTTATCCTCGCCCCCTCAAAAATCATACATTTTAGCAGCTATGTCATAATATATATAGAACTCTTGAGTTGTTTTGTATGGTTTCAAATAACAGTTTATCTATCTACTTTACCATATTAATATTCTTCCTCAACCTGATCAGTGTCGATGTTGTGGTGGTAGTTCTACTGCTGATCTACGTGTTTCTATGTCCGTTATCAGTGTCGCGATACCTGAAAATATCTACTTCTTCAAAAGATGTGTCATACATATTAATTAAGATACATTCTTGACGTTATCGTCATTATCTACTATAATATTGTTCTTGGCTTCCATATGGTATTTTAATAGTTCATCACATGCTAATCTGTTAGGTTGTTAAGATAAGAGGTCTATGTTATCAAATGAACTGGAAGAATGTTTATGTTTGTATTCCGTAATAGATAACTGTGTTTTGAATCATATAGACATTTGTAACGATCTCTTCATGTATACCGAACTATTACGTATAATGCTATACATTTTATGGCATATTCTTTAGAAATCTTTTTTAAACTCAATAATATTATGGCATATTATTCTTTTTTGGTTATTGTGATTCTAAATTAATTGTCTATAATTTATTCTAGCACGCTCCTGTTTCTTATGAAGCCCGATATTTCATCTGATAAAATATTTCATTTCTTAGGGGTTTAGTCTATAGGCTATAGTAATATATTTAAGATTATTTTAAGGAGACTCTTGATGTCATTACTGATTAAACTAACAGTGCTATAGTTGAAGCACATTTTCAGTTCATATTTCGTTGTTAAAGGGATTATAAGTGAATTGTTCAAAATTAAAGCAATATTTCGTTGTTCTAGATTTTCTGACAAATTGTAGTGAATATTTTCGTTATTGACGTATTAGGAAAGTCGTACCTCATTCTTTGATGATTTCATTTGTGATGTTATCGATTCTTGGTGATTGTTCTATATTAATATATAGTATATCCACGTATGAGTACTGTATGGTTAGGGGTTCATTGTTATCAAATATTCTATTTTAGTTTCGAGATGATATGTTTAATTTGGAATATTTATACATCATCGTATTATTCAGTACATCTACAATATAGTGCAGCTTCACAAGAAATCATATTTCCATCTTTATCTGCAATTATAATAAGTTGTAATGAATTGGTATTTGTAATATATTACAAAAAGCTAAAGCTTTAAGTATTATATGTACGTTAGATCTGAATATATTAAAAAAAATGACATCTATTAATTTACACTGATCTTTCAACCATAATTTCTTGGCTATCTTCATGATTTTTTGCAACAAATTATGTATCTCCCTGTAATTCTTTGCTTCATCCTCATTTATTATTAACCGTTGTATTTATATATCTCCCCTATGTACGATTATTTATTTTAATAAATAAATGACATATGTATAGGCCTATAGTCTGAGTATTGCATACAAGGCAAGCATATATTGAGAGATGTTTATCCCTAACAAAATAATCACAATCTAGCTCATCTACTAGTATATTAGTTGATCCGTGGATCTAGGAAAATTTAAAATAGTATAACAAATGTCATGAAACATGGAACATTGAGATATTATTAGTAAACCTTAAAGAAGAGAGAAGAGAGCAAGAAAGATAACTAGAGCGGTGGGTGATATAGGGAAAGAGAGAGAGATGAGAGATAGAAGTAGGAAGTTTATCAATACTATATATAACTATAACTATAGTTGAAAACTCTAAAAATAAACATCGAATCACTAATTTATTATTCAAATTTAATATAATATTTCATAATTAATAAGTAATGTTGTAAGGCATATTACATTCATAGTTTGTAATTAATAGATCACATATAATTCAAATATAAACGCATAACCCATACATATAATGTTAAAGTTACAAGTATATAATCAATAGCTGATTACATTAATATATTAAATAATAATATCATAATAATATATACTATTTACTCTATTAGTTTAAATATGTATACATATAATTAAATAATTCTTCGATTTGCCGTGACATAGATTATAGATACATTCGTATAGATCTAAGATATATGATGTTATATAATCAGATGTATAGATCATATATATATATATATATATATATAGATCACCATATATTAGATATTAATGATACAATATAGGATCAGACCTAACCTGAGATGTGTGATATTAGATTATAAATATGACATATATCTATAGATAAGAGATTAGTAAATAGATATACTTACTTAATTTACTTTAGTAGAAATCTGGTTTACAAATTTTCTTCCAAAATTCTCTCATCATCATCACATTCCTGAGTTCATCAATTTCCTCCAAGTAAGTATCTTTCTTTACATTATCTACAAAGGTCAATGCATGCCGTCATTGTTTTCGCTTTCCTGTTGGTTCCCAGAATATGATGTTATGGCAGCTTCTTCATTATGATGGATACAGTGTCCAGCAATACTTAGACGATGGGTAGCTATTATGTTAGTAATGTTTGGCAGGTCATTATATAGTTTCTTATTTGACCATTTATCTTTCCAAGATACATTTAAAACAAGAAGTTTGGTGTATCATCCATTAACCCTTTTTTCCATGATTTGTTGATAGTCCAGGTTTCACTTCCATATATTAAAATGGTTTCTATGGTAACCTTGCCAATTCTTATATTCAGTGTGTTGGCTAGATTTGATTTCCAGCACTTTATAATTTTGTGGTATGCTTTCAAGGCAAGTACTTTACGGAATTCAAAATCCTTAAGTGAGCTATTCATCCATGATTCAAGATATTTGAAGTTATCAACTATTGTAATTTGTTCATTTAACGTAGTGCATATATTGACTGGGTTACATTACTCCAATTACAGTAATTAAGTATTAATCGAAGTTTTAATTAATTATATAATTTAAATAGTGTAATGATACTCAGCTTTTTAACAAAAGTCATATTAATAGAATTGAATTACTATATTTATTAATCGGTATATCTATATTTTATAATTTAAAAAATAATAATATTATTAGTTATATTATTAACTAATATGATTACAATGTAAAAAATTAGGGTATACCCATATATATAAAAAATGAGTTGTTGTATAAAACAACTCATTTTAATAGGGTACAGATCGTTAAAATATCACCAACATTTGCCATGCCCTACACAGGGTAAATGCCTTTTAAACTTACTAGGGTACAATATGTATATTTATTAGGGTACATATATATTATATGTTAGGGTACTCAGTGTTTAAATGCAATAGGGTACACTCTATACTTTCATTAGGGTACATATATGTTAAATATTAGGGTACCTGACTGTAAAATGCACTAGAGTACACTCTATATATTTATTAGGATACAGCTATATTAAATATTAGGGTACCTGACTGTTAAATGCACTTACTTACTTTTACTTTTAATCCCGTGACGCATGCATCGTAGGGATGCATCGTAATCATGTTGCTTGCAAAAATAACAACTTTTCTCCGTCTGTCTCTATCCCTCGTCTTCTCCAACAGTTAATCTAACGTCTTGTTTGTCCACAGAGTGATGTTTGATATCCAGTCTTTTTTGGGCGACCTCTGCTTCTTGCACCTTAAACTTTTCCTTGCATAATAGTGTTTGCCAAACTATTATGGCGACATATGTGCCCATAGTATGACATTTTCTTCTTTTGATGGTTGTCAGCAGAGGTTCGAATTTGCCTACCAATTGTATTATTGTCTCATTTACATATTGATTAGTTTTCATATGTCGATAATTGATTTTAAGAAGTCTTCTATGAGCTTTGTTTTCTAATGCTGAGATCCTCTTTTCTTCATTTGACATTAGCGTCCAGGTTTCACAACCGTATAGTAGTATATATATAGAATAGCGATCTGTATAAATTGAATTTTATTTTAAAGCCGATATTTTTACTTGTCCATATAATTTTTAATCTTATCATTGCAGATGTAGCAGTAGCTATGCGAATTCGTAATTCATTACCTGACGCTCCATCCGATTTTAGGGTCGCTCCTAGATATTTGAAGATTTTTACATCCTCGAGTAGTATTCCATCCATGTAGTTTTTAGCGCACTTATCATTATTCTTTGAATTTACCATCGTTTTGCTCTTCTCTTGGCTTATTTCCATGCCGTGGGCTTTTGAAGATTCGACTAGTCGATTTGTCAGGTCTTGTAATTCGGTATTGCTTCCTGCTATTAGGTCGATATCGTCTGAGAATCTAAGGTTGCTGATCTTTCGACCGCCAATCGATATAGTTGAAGTATACTCATCGATCGTGTTTATCATAATTTGTTCAAGGAAGATGATGAACAATACTGTAGAGAGTAGACATCCCTGTCTGACTCCTACAGTTGTGTTGAAGAAGCTCCCGGTTACATTGTTGATAAGGACTGCACTAGTAGAGCTAGAATATAGTGATTCTATTATTTCTATGATATCTTGTGATATTCCGAAGTTATACATACTTTGCCATAAACCTTTATGCCATACACGGTCAAAAGCCTTTTTTAAATCAATAAAATTGTGATATACATCTTTATTGTTTTCTATGTGCTTTTCCATGAGAATTCTGCAATTGAGGATTTGTTCAATTGTGCTTCTTGATTTTCTAAAGCCTGCCTGTTCTTCTGCTAGGATTGTTTCAGCTTGTGGGTTTAGACGGTTTAGGATTATTCTTAGAAGTATTTTGCTTGCATGCAGGATAAGGCTCAGGGTGCGGTAGTTTGAACATTTCCATGAGTCACCTTTTTTCGGAATTGGTATTATAAGTGATTTAGTCCATTGGTCTGGCCACTTATTTGTTTTCCATATTTGTTGACATATTTTGGTGAATATTTTGATCAGACTTTCACCTCCGTGTTTTAGAAGTTCACCAGGAATGTTATCATGACCTGGCGATTTCCCATTCTTAAGAGTCAGAATTGCATTACGGACTTCAGATTCAAGTATTGGGAGTGATTCTTCATTGTTGTTTATTATATTCGGTTTTAGTAGATTATTGTCAGGTTTAATTTTAAAATTATATAAATCTTTACAATATTCAGTCCATGTTTTTATCAATTCTATATTTTCAGTGACGGCTTATTATCTTTATCTAAGATGATCATTGTTTTACGTCTGGTTGTCTTTGTGAGTATTTTCAATGTTTGATAAGCTTTTTTGTTAACTCTTCCATTTGCCATATCTTCATTTATACTAGTACATTGGGATTGGATCCATGTTTCTTTTGCTTCCTTCATCAAATTACGAATTCTGATATTTATCTGTCTGTACTTGTCTTTCAATTCTGGTTTTACTGGTTTTACTTTTGTTAGTGCTTTGAGTTTACGTCTATCATCACATAAGTCAAGGATATTGTGTGTTATCCACGGTTGTTTCTTTTTCCTATATTTTCCAATAGTTTTTTCCGCTGTTAGTAAGATAGCTTTTTCAACCATGTTGCAAGTTTCAGTAATATTATTTTTATTTATTTTTACTTGCGAAAGCTCAAGATCCAGTTTTACTTTGTAATCATTAACAGTAGTTGAGTTTTCAAGTGTATCTAGGTCAAATCTTATCCTGTTCGTGATTGCTCTTTTCCTTATACAAAATAATATTTAGTTTGAGATTACATAATACTAAGTCGTGGGCATTGCCAATATCGGCACTATGATATGTTCTTGTACTTGTAGTAATTATAATCGACTTAAATCTCCGAGGCATCAATATGTAATCAATTTTATTATCTGTTTTTCCATTCGGAGCGTGCCACATAGTTCTTCTAGAGTTTTTGTGATTATAAAGTTTATTAGCGAGAACAAACTTATGTTTTTAAGCAAACTCCAATAATCTTTCACCACGAGAGTTTGTAGAACCGTGGCCGAAGCGAACAATAAAGTTAGGCCATATAGTATGTAGATCAGTTCCAGCTTTTACATTCCAATCACCAAGTATTTCTAGGAAATCCTTTTTAGGTGTTTTTGATATTGTATCTTCTATGAGTTCATAAAATTCTTCGATATCTTCATCAGAGTAATCTGTAGTTGGTGCATATACCTGTATTATGGTGATGTTCATTGGTGTGGCTGCAAACTGTATGGAGATACTTCGGCTGGAAATCATGTTAATGTTGAGTATGGAATTAATTAACTCTTTCCTGATTAAAAATCCTACTCAGTGTCGCTTTAACTTATCATGTCCACTATAGAAGAATTTATGTCCGTGATAAGTTATTTCTTCTCCAGTTTCTATCCATCTTATCTCTGCCAATCCAATTACATCCCATCTGTAGCGATCGAGTTATCTTGATAATTCCTCTAATTTTCCACATCTGCTCAGTGTTCTCACATTTCAAGTTCCAATAGTCGTTATTCTCGTTGCTAGTTTTATTTTTATTTTTATTTTATTTTTATTTTTTCTCTTTTTAATTATTGTATCTCCAGTAGACAATTTAACACTTCCATCCTGGTATAGTCCAATAGATAGCGCGGTCGTTGTTTTTCCGGGGCTCAACCAATCCGGCATGGTATATTTGTTATTGTTGTTGTTCATTATGATTCTTTCTGGGGGCGTTTAAGATAGATGGCGCCAGTCTCCTCTCCTAGCCCACTCTTGCAAGTTTGGTCCACTAGTTGAAGTGGTTTACCAGGGTGTGGCGCTTGGAGCCAAAGCAAGAGAGTCAGAAATAGTGCAGTGGTATGAAAAATATGACCACTCGAAAGTGCAACAGCATATTTACAATTTTGTTTCAAAACACTAAATCTTACACCCCTTTAAATGCACTAGGGTACACCTATATATTTATTAGGGTACATATATTTTAAATATGAGGGTACATGACTGTTAAATTAACTAGGGTACACTCTATATGTAAATTAGGGTACAGCTATGTTAAATATTAGGGTACCTGACTGTTGAATGCACTAGGTACAGTTTATATATATATATATATATATATATATATGCATGGCGAGAGCAATGCATTAGTGTATAATATACACTGTATAATAATACACTGTATATGTACTATATTATTAGAGTATACTGACTATATATAGTCATGTATAAATGACTGCTAAATTCACTCGGGTAAAATATATATTTATTAGTGTAATATATGATTTTAAATTCACTAGATTAAGATATATATATTTATTACAAATTAATAAAGGTTAGGGTACATTATGTTAAGGTACAAATAATTATAGAGAATTAAATAAAAGAATAAAAGCAGAAGTTAAAAAACAAAAGAATGATAATTGAAGTGACAAAATATCTGAAATGGAAGATAATTTTAAAAAGAATAACACACATACATTATTCAAACGAGATCGTGAACTAGAAGGAAAGAGATAATGATCTATACTTGATATGAAAGACTCCCAAGGTAATCTAAAGACGAAAAAGCAAGATGTGTTTTATATCTGGAAAGAGCACTTTGAGAAACACTTCAACACACCATTAAACAACGACGAAAATGCTCTTCAAGAATTTAACTCAGTAGATGTTAATAATGAAAAAATACCGCCAATAACTGAACAGGAAGTTAAGTACTCAATAAAACAGCTAGTTAACAGAAAGTCATCTGGGGTTGATGGAATAACTTCTGAATTAATAAAAGCTGTAGGTTATATTTTGACTAAAACACTAACAAACCTGTTTAATAAAATAATTGTGACAGAGAAATCACCAAATGACTGGTCTAAGATGATAATAACACCAATCCACAAAAAAGGTGACAAATTGAACTCTGCAAACTATAGAGCCATAGCACTATTACAAATACCAGGTAAAATATTCTGAAAAATATTGATGAACATATGCTCGCATATAATTGAATCATCGATGAGTTACTCTCAATTCGGTTTTAGGCCTGGTAGAGGAACAACGGATGCAATATGTATTATAAAGCAGTTGTTCGAGAAAGCAAAAGAGCACCAAAGCAAAAGAGCACCATTTCAACTTTATTGATTTTAAAGAAGCATTTGACACTATTTGGAGAGAGGCACTTTAGAAGATGCTGCTTAAGATAGGTATCCCAAATAAACTTATCGAGATAGTCAAAAATCTCTATGACAAAACGGAATGCTCCATAATAGCTGGAGAAGAACTAACGTACTGGTTCCCAGTTAATATTGGCGTGAGACAAGGTTGTATTATGTCACCAAGCTTATGCAACATATTCCTGGAACATGTAATGAAGGGTGTTAAAAGTTTAAACCGTGACTTTCAATTAAACGAAAATATGTCTGTTGATATGCATACGATACTACACTCATATATTCTGTATTCGAAAAACTGTAACTATCTACATTAGAACTTGAACAAGCTTGTCAAAAATGGGGTTTGAAGATCAATCCTCTTAAATGCACAATAATGACACCAAATAGCAAATTATTCGGTCGACTAAGAACGATATGGTCATCCAAAGACGTATCAATAAAGCATAAGACTGTACGTCGTACAGTGTACGAGGCACTCATTCTGAAGATAGCCACATACGGTTCAGAGTCATGGACTACAAGACGAAAGGAATTCGATATGCTACTAGTATTTGAAATGAAATCTCTTAGAGCTATACTCCGGATTACTAGGTCTGACAGATTCCGAAACATCATGATACGAAATAAACTAAACATAATTGAAACGATAGAATACAGAGTTCTTAATGGAAGACTTCGCTGGTTTGGTCATGTTGTTGGGAATACGTAAACACTAAATTCAAGCTACAAGCTGGATTTAAAAAAAAGAGACCAAGAAGATGGCATAAGGGAACAATGCCGTGAGCCAATATTAAATATAGAGAGACAAGCCTAATGATGAGATGCCTTCGGAAATTATGTATTCATGTGGACATCAAAGGGACGCTAATTCTACGAATTTAAGTCAAGTAAGTCAATTAATATATTTATGAAAGTTATAATCTATTTTAGAGTTATGTTTAAATAAAAGATGTAACACATATATATTTTCCTAACAATTTATAAACTAATTATTAAATTATACATTTTATATTTAACTTAATATAATTAAATAATTTATATTATAATTTATGAACTTCAACGATACTTATATATGTTTAAATATATGCTAAATAGTACCTAAATGTCCTATAAGTAAATGTTTAATTTTATTAAGAATGAATACTATAATCTATTCAATTATATATATATACTAGGATGATTAACTCATGCGTAACTAGGCGTAATTATAGTAACAACCAATTGTCATGTGGTCGTAGAGAAAGAAAATCGCTACTCCGGTTCAGAGAAAATGATTCAGCTGAAAATGTCCGCGAGAGAAGGAGGATGCTGAACTTGAACGAAGCTTTTGATGAATTGAGACTAAAGGTTGCGTAATTATAAAATTCAGTTATTAAGAGTTGTTAATAATTAAAAACGTAAATCCGCATATTAGTAAAATATTTTTGTGAGTTTTTACGTATATTTTCAAATATTAATTTCATTTATTCAAGTATATCCTATACTTTAAATGTATACGTAAGTATGATAACGTAAACACGACGTTGTTGTTGTTGTTTACGTCAATATTACGTAACCTATACCATGTGACCCTAGTTCCTCCTCGTATTAACAGGTGCCCACTTTCCCGTACGAGAAGAAGCTCTCGCGAATAGAAACGCTTCGTATAGCCATCGTTTACATGCGCTTCATGTCGGACCTCATCTCTAGCATCGCCCCGCCCCTTCCTCCCGAGCACCTCCCACTCGCCCCGCCCCCTTTAGCGTTGCTGCCACCACCAGGCACCGAAGTGGTCAGTACCACTACGGACGCAGGCGGATTCGACCTTCGCCTGGACGTTTACCCTCTAAATCACGATATAGGCCATAGTTCTGCGTTACTATTACATTATGAAACTCTTTCATGTATCATAAAGATAATGAAGATAGGTTTGTTAATCTCATCTTAAACCATTATATTATGGAGAAAAACCCAATATTACAAGGATCATAAGAAGTAAAAAGAAAGAGAGGTCGACTGAAGAGAATTGTAGTGAATGATATTCACCATTTGTCTGGAGCAATAACTGATGAATTATTGGAAAAAGTTCTAGCTCTATATGAATGAAAGGAGTTGCGTACACATTTATAGAATAAACCTCTATGATTACTTCATGGGCATAATTAAATATAGTTTTATTAACTGTATAGACATTTTTATTTTACTTTAGAGATATATCTATAGAATAAAAATATATTTAAATTTTAATATTGTCATATTATTAATAATAATTAAATAAATATTAATTAAAGATAAAGGTAATAAAATCATAGACATTATGAATATATATTTATTTTTAAACATTACAAGTAAATTATACTTCAAATAAATTTTTACGAACCTAATTAATTAAATAAATAATAAAATAGTTTACCTATTATTTCATAATTATTAATGAACTATATATACCCTATCACCGATGACAATTACACAGAACTCTTGTTAAGATATATATTCTTATCTTGCTGACTCATCGTTTTCCATACATTCACCACGTGACTCACCATTTCATCCTCGTCACTGAACTTTATAGCATGTTTACCTTGCAGAAAGCTAGCACTTTGCTCTTTTAGGAATGTATTATATGCGAGTTTTTCTGTTTCAGACAGTGCAGTACATTCTCTAGGTACTTGGGTTTCAGATCCAATAACTTTCGTAACCTGCAGAAATATACATATTGTCTATAATGTTACAGTGATATATATATATATATATATATATTATTCTTACATATGTATAACTTAACATTCGTATTATTTATATATATTAATTATATAATCAATTAAATAACCTTATTTTCATTATCAATTAATTTATTGATAATTTTTTTACTTTTAAGCAAACGTTCCAATATATTATTTATATTTAGTAAACATAATGGAGTTTTCATGACTTTTGTAATGCTCCCAATAATAGATTTGTAAATAGCATTGAAGCGAGATTTATCTTTCGCAATACATTTCTTTAATTTCATAGGGATGTTATGCTTTCCTCCCATTGATGTATCAAACTTCACAATACACGAAGTAATAGTTTCCTATTTATAAAGTATTACTTATTAAATATAACATACAACAATATTATTATATAGTATACATATAGGTACCTACTAATTATTATATATACTATACAACCTACTAATTATATTCATATATTCGTTATATATAATAAATATAGGATATATAGCGGCTATATAGCGTATATATAGTATATATACCTACTATTATATTATTATCTATACATTTGAATATATTTTACATATTCTTTAAAATAATAGTTATTATACACTTAGTGTTAAAAAATACATGATTGTATCCATTCTAATCTAATTTATTTAGGAATAAGGAACATAAAATAGTAAACTAAAAAAATAGTAAACATAAATAAAAAAAAATAACAATATGGATAGAAAATATATAGTAGTATTATAAATTACAACAATTGTGTTTTATTTAGTTGATATTACCATAGATGTATATATAATATATATTATATTATATACTATATATATAGTATTATTATTATTAAAAGTTTTAAATTGTCCTAATAAAATGAAGATATTTTATATGCGTCATATAAATTAAATGAAAAGTAAATAAATTAAAAAAAACGAATTCTATGTTATTAATGTTCAAGATAATAGTTGTAAAGGCGGCATATAAAGGTAATACAGTATTTATTAGGACTACATATAATATCAACTGTTAAGTTGTTCCATACTTTAGGTAGGTAAAGTAACCTACTGTAATATCAAAATCAGTGTCACCATATATGGGCAATACGCAGAATTTGAAACTGACACGCTCAATAATATTATATATTTCACACGTCGAGGATGGTTATTAGATATATTATTAATAATATCGGCTAGGTATGATGACGAATTCTTATAAATAGATGTGTGAGAAAAGCACAATAATCTATATATAGATAGTTATATGAATTCAATTTAGATAGTGGTAGCATGCTGGCAGACATTGATACATTGCAACTTCTATTAAACTTGAATACTATGCCTACTATATGTAGCTGAATAGATTATATTCTGTTTACTGAACATAAATTAATTATACGAAGAATTGAAAATTTAGCCTAGAAAAAATTACTGAATGTATACATTATTTAGTAAGAAGAAAAAAGAGTTTAGTGCGACATGTTGGTATAGTATAGTGGTAGTAACTATATGTATGAATACTATTGGATATATGGGTGGAGAGACATATAATAAATAAACGTAATGCCAAGAGTTGTGATAGATGAAGTAAGTGTGATAGAGGCTATATGGGTGGTAATGATTGATGATGGATGTGTAGTAAGTAGATATGTTAAGGATAATATAATATGTTTTTAAAAAGTTTAACGAGAGCAAGTTCATAGAGAACTATATCAATATAATTAGATACCGTTGTTAGCGCTATCGCTATACTATGATTGGCTAGATAAGCACCTTGGTAATGATCCATAATATAAGTGTGGTTAGATTGTCAATGATTTTTTCAATAACTTTCGATATGATAGATAATTACAATACGGTATCGGTAGTTAGATAATATTTCAGGTTCAAGGGTTACTTTTTTAAGAATCATGTGTTATATATGCTGAATTCATAGGTATGGGAATATATACGGTGATAAGGGAGTGGTTGTATATATTGTGTAGATATGGAATACTGTATGGACAAGTAGATGTAAGAAGCTATAAGGGTGAGATTGGGTCAAGTAGTGGGTGAGAATTCGAATATGATATTATTATAATTATGATAGTAGATGACGGTATACTATAGTATATGATACTATAGTATGAAACATAACCAATGATATATTGGGGGATAACATAAGCAATGGGGTATCATTGGTTATTTTATATATATATATATATATATATATATATAACTATTGAATTATTGATTACACTATGTTACTACCAATTAAACTAAATATATATAACTAGTACCTCATATATATTAGTTTTCATATATTTAAATACACAAATCACATGTAGGTATATTTGTTATTTTATTTTATTTTTTATTTTGTTGGAGTTCTTTCATCATATCCATGCCTTAGATGCCATTTTTACTTATAACGAAACGACTCCAATTTCCATTCGAAACTGTATACAGTTTACTGCTTACAATATAGGTAATAGTATATATTACCTACTCGTATACATTTTTTACAAGAGACGATATTTTATATACACAATTATATAATAGAACCTCTTATATTATGTTAATACCTATTGTATATTCTCGTATGACGTAAGGGGTTTGGAGTTCAAACTTTGAACTTTCGATGTAAATAAAAGTTTATTATAACATTTTACATCGATGGTTTGTACCCATTTTCTACTATATATATTTAGTAAGTATTTATCATATTGTAAGTATTTAGCCGTAGAGTATTTAATAGTAGGCTGCGACTGCAGAGCCTCTATTGCAAAGTTCCCTACACTACATTCAATTGCTTATCCACTTCCTGTATATCGATGTTACACGCATATATGCGTGAAAATATACGCGCATATTTGCACTAAAAACCCTACGGCTAAATACTTACTAAATTTTAAATTAATATTATACATATATATATTGATAATTACTACGAATTTTAATGTACACTCTACTAAAAATAAAATTATATATTTAAAATACATCATATCAACATTCCTCGTAATTTGTTGTATTTAAATTGAATATATCATAATATTTTATTGATATTTATAATCTAAATTCAAAAAGCCTACTGTTTTAATATTTGACATATATAATATGACTAATATTCAATCAAAATCACTGATGCCATTTTGTTAATTTATCGATACAAGTGTCATTCGCGTATCTATATTTGTCATGCATTGCGTGCGTCAATTGCGTATCCACTTTATTTATATCGATTGTCTGACGCTGTAGTATATATTTATATATATATATATATATATATATATATATATAAATACAAGCATACCTTATTATCATCATATGTTATCTTACTAATGATAGAAGTTGGCCCTACACATGGTGTTCCTTTATTCTTTGTCTTATTAGTAAGGGTCTTGCGAGTTTTAACGAGTTTACTGGCTATCTGTATGTTGTCCGTGTTCATTGTAGTATCATCATTGTTTATAGTATGTATTTCTTTAGTTGTGGCCTCTCGACATCTCCTTGCCCTCCCTAATATCCCCATTCTAATAGCTCTATTCTTGGAGTATGTACTAGGTCTACCCATTATAGAAATATGATACGTGTAAATGGTATATTCTAATATCTTTAGACTATTGTTATTTTAAATTATAAATATTATTGTTTATAGTATATTTATTATTAAATAATCTATTTATAATTAAAAAAATAAAATTTTAATTTTACTAAAAATGTTTTCGATTATTAAATTTGTATTCGGAAGAGAATTTCTATTATAATTAGAACATATTAAATATTATTTAATATATATTAGTTTAATTTGTTTACAAGTGCAACCATTTTTATATTATTTTATTAATAAATAATATATTAATATATTAATATATTAATAAATAATATTTTATTTATAATTTAATATATTAAATAATCATGATTTAATATCACATATATAGTATTAATAAATAGTATTAACTAATATATATATATTAAAGAGTATGGGAAAAAGTACAAAACCTTAAGGTACGCCATGTGAGATATTTCGATGATAGATCAGCATGGATGTAGTGCAGTTAGAGATGAATTAGCAAAGCCATTCATGTGCTGCACCCATTGATTACTATAGATTCGAGGCCCGAAAGAATAGTATGTGATTAAGGTTTGGAATGTAGAAGAGGTTATTAAGGGGTCACTGGTAATGTTGGTCAATAAAGTTTCAGTAGAAGTGATGGAATATATTCGTTTATGAAAATACTTGGGATGTTAGGTTTTCAGAGGTAGTTAGTTAGTTGTTTAGTAATGCGTTCAAATACGTTCAAATAGATAATGTGGATAGATTTGATATTGGGCTGGAATGAGTAATGATTTGAAGGTCAATATTAATATTTTTAAATATATATTTATATATATTTTTATATATATATTTATCCCATATGGGAGTAAGTTTAGTGAGTAAGTAAGTATTCGAGAAAACTATCAAACATCTCTAGGAGTATATCTACTTGGTAGTCTAGGAATATTTTCTTTTTTTGTGAAAAAATAATTACAGCACAGTATAAACTTATTTTTGCTGTCATTTGATCATGACTCAAATGAAGCTGAAATAAAATAATATGTATGTTATGTATATTATGTATGTCATATATATCTTAGTTTAATCCGGTTGAAGAAAGATAAAGTGGAAGGTGGTTAATCAAATTCTTCTCGTCTTTATAATTCATGTATTTGCTTAAAAATAGATAAAGTTTATCATGAGATATTAGGTCATAGTATAGTTCTCTTGGAAATTAGAGGAGCTTGAAACTGTATGGTTGGTGATAGGGTAGAATGGCATTAAAAAGGGTTTGAATTGGAAAGGAGAGAAAGTCATTAATGAAACTTATTATTAAGTATTATTATTAAATATTTTGAAGAAATTCGTGAATTATTGAGTTTGAGATTGGAATGTGAGTAGTTCTCAAAACTAAGTATGAATGAGGAATTTATAATTTCAGCATTTACAGGAATGTTAATATCAACATTGTTACATTATAGGTAAACTGTAGTAATGTGAAGGAATATAATTCTGAAATAAATAATGAGATGGATACTGATGGCGGTTGATATAAGAGTGAACTATATAACTTTTATAGAGTAGGTAGTTGGTGGGTCATATGAATTCATCCGGGTATATGTGGTATTGGTTAGGTGAATAGTAGATCAATGAATATATGACTTGAAGCCTTATAACTACACATAGATTTACGGATTATATAACTATGAAGTTCTACGGCGAGACGTCACTATATCAAAGGACGGCTTCACGGACCGTGTTTCATTATTTGACCATCCGCGAATAAAGTTACCCCGCTGGATGTTTGTATTTCACGGAAACATATCTACTTTAGTATGTGAATTATAATAGATAGGTGATAACTTATCAACTCGGCACATGTAGATTGTGTTATATTATTCGCCCACATACATGAACTAACACACATACATACATACACACACTCGCACACACACACATGTTCGGTATATGTTCACTTGTTCGGTAAATAAACGTTTCATTTGTATACAAATTCTATAGAATATATAACTGATCATGTGTATAATATGTAAATAATAACAAATATATGTATATATTTTATTCAGTTTATCAATTTTAAATAACATATATATATATATATTGCTAATATCAATGATATTATTTAATATATGTATTTCATAATAGTATTTGTATTTCGTTAACTAAAGTACACAATAAATATATATTAATGTTAATTAAATGTTTGTTTATATTATAAAATATATTGTAATTTTGTTATTTATTTTAAAGTGTACGTGTTTACCGGTGCAACCATTATTCTATTTTTAGAATAATAATATTGAAAATATAATGTATTATGAAATTAAACTAAAATCAAATTAAATATTAAAATTAGATTAAAATTAAGCATAGGAACATTTCATTACAGAGGTATGTGAATATAAATTTGTAATATTAAATATAACATGTAATACTGTATCTATTTAAGCTTCTAGACTAATTAGGAATATTATAGAAAATAATAGTTATTTTTTTAATTAATTAAACTAAGAAATCATTAATAAGTGCTATAACGTATATTCAAGTTACATGTTATTTCCCTATTAGGTGTGAATAATAGAATAGTTAGGTCAACAGAAGAACGTGACAGTTATATCTTAGTATATCTTAGTAGTTATATCTACATCATCCATAATCCATAGAAAGATTGCAATTAGCCTTTTATTATATATACAATAGGAGTATGTTATTATCTACAATATATATTTATATAAAACCGAAATTCATTAAGTCACTCAGGAAACGATAAAACGCCAATATGATTTTTTAACTGTAGAGGAAAGTAACCGAATACGGACAGTGCCCGAATACGGACACTCTCGGTATCTCAGAAACCGTAAATCCTACGAAAAAATGTTTGATGAATAAAATATTCATAATTATATAAATAGTCTAAATAAGTATTTTTTATTTTTTAATTATTTAAAATATTACTGATATATCCAAAAAATTGATTTTTTACGCTTTTAAATTTATGAAAAAAAATTTCAATTTAAAACCTTCTCAAGAATATACAAATATATCGATATAAAATAGTATACTATATTATATAAAAATAAAGCATTCTAAAATTATATATATATAATTTCTAAATTTGTTATCAAATATTCATTAAGTTATAAGCATATATCTAGAGGTCATATAAGTTCCTAATACGGACACTCTAGATGTAATAATACGGACACCCTATAACAAATCATCACGCAGCGTGCGAACTATTCTGATTTTCATAAAAATCGCGTGGATTATAATATTAATATCACCAATGAAGCTACATATAAAATGTTATTATTTAGGTACTTAACTTGTATTATTAATTAATAAAATAATAAACATTAATAAATTAATTATTAAATTATATTAAATTATTCATAAAATTAATTATAAATAATGTAATTATAATTTATTTAATAATACTATATAGTTAATCCTAGTGGTATATGGGTTTCCGTTATATTATATATTAAATGAAGAGATTAAATACAATTTTAAAATCACAATAATATCTATAATCATATAATATTAATATAGAGTAATTTTTGAATACATATATTGAGTCATAAAATGTTAAGACCATTTATTGTTAAAGTGTCCGTATTAGGTTACTTTCCCCTACTATTGAAAGTCAGTTTTCTATATAGACAGAATATAATATATATTTAAAATAAAAGAAAATACTTTATTGTTAGATATATATATATATATATATATATATATATATATATATATATATATATATAGTGGACGGAACTGGGTAATGTCCGAGAACGGAGTAGTGGTAGTTTTAATTAACGATTAAATGATGTTAAATAGGATAGAAAGTTGTATAAACAATATTTAGATAATCAAAATGTCTATAATATAAAGTAAATTTAAAAAAATAAAAATTAATTAATTACTCTAATTTATGACGTAATAATTTGTTGTCAAATTTTAACAAAAACATGATTATATATATTTATACTTATTTATGTGCATGAGCAAAGCCCAAAGGGCTTTGGTATGAGTGTGTGTGTGTGTATACTTAAATCATTGAATTAAATAAGGTGCGTATGCATCATGAATATAATTATTTCATATTACATAATTGAAAAATATAAATTGAACACATTATCAAATACCTATTTCATATTCTGATACTAGCGTCAACTACAACTGACTTGCCTTATTTTAATGCTTTTTATGCCTTTTTTAATGCCTAATAAATCAGTTAATATTATTGAGTAATATATAAAAGTTAAATCACAGTATTCTAGGATAATATGATTTATAGCTAATTAAAAAATAGTAGGATCTTACAATTCAATATTTATTGATATATTAGAAGTATGCTGAGGCTATATATTATCGGTCACGACTCTGTTCTCTCCCCCTAACAGATAACATAATATTAAGGGGGAAACAAGTTTGTTTTATTTTTTTCTCACATATATTTTACTTATATATATTCATCTTACTATATAATTCATTATCTTTAAAATGATGAATAGTATACATTGTATACCATGTCGTTTTATAGTAATTACAAAGATTTTTCTAATGATAGGCTCCGCAAAATCTTTGGTAATTAAGGGTGTATTATTTATGCATTATAAACATATACCTATACAAACCTACAATATACATTATGTAGGGGAAAGTCTCCGATTACCGACCCCTAAATGATAATTTGTAATAACTTATTCAATATTATATATATTTATTTTAAATTTTGTAATTAGGGTAATATTATGGCAATGAATAATGTGGCTATTTTAAATGTTTGATATAATTATATGTACAAGAATAAACACGGGGGTCGGAAATCGGATACATGTACCTAATACCGACCCCCTTCTCCTATTACCGACCCCCTAAAATAATCGTGATATAAATAATTGTAGTATTATAATATCCAATAAAAATAGTTCAAATAACATTCACGCAATTTATTTTGTATTGAATTTATGTTTTAATAGTAATATTAAATTTAAATTTAAACTTTATAGTAATTATATTAAAATAGTTAATATTATTATTTAATATTCATTTATTAATCAGTATGTATATAATCAACTGGAATCATGAATCCTAAATCTATATCAATGATACACAAACAACTTACGACATATTTTAAAGTAAAATACGGATCTATTTTTATTGGATATTATAAATCACATGGGGTCGGTATTAGGGTCATTTAGGGGGTTGGTAATAGGAAAATCATATGGGTTGCTATAATTAAGATATATTGGTTAATAGTTATTCAAATTAAATTATTTTTATAATATTTATAAACATTTTATTGATCTACAATATTTTGCTCTGTATTAAGTTTTCTTTTAAATAATAAAGTATTTACAATGATTTAAAAAAAGTTATTATTCAAATATTTAAAAAGTAAAAACAGAATATTACATTTGATCAAATAACAATTGTAGGATTAACTATTTTTTAAAACAAAATACTATTCATATTTATCATTAAATTACTAACAGTTCGTGTATATATTATTTTTTGATATCTCTTATAGTTACTGAGATACGAGATGGGGGTCGGTATTAGGAGGGGGTCGGTACTAGGGAACTTTTCCATTACTATTTATTACATACATATTTAGAATATTTTATCCCTGTATTTTTTTTACACAATTTATGATGTTTTGAAGATTCTATTTAATACATATAATGAATAATAATTTAAATTTAGAATTAGTAGTAGGTTTATACTAGAGCGCCTCTATCCAAAAGTGCCATAAACTACATTCAATGGCTTTTCCACTTTCTTTATATCTATATTTTAGCACATTTACCTACACTATATATAGTTATCACTACATTATAGTGTACTATAGTGGCTAATGATTTAATATTAATATTGACATGGTTATGCGCTCTATTTTAAACTCCTCTATCTAGCCGATCATCTGTCGACCAACCTATACAATACGTGAAGTATGTCCTACGTATACATACACCG
The DNA here is from genome assembly GCA_964019155.1 of Osedax fenrisi. Taxonomy (NCBI): domain Eukaryota; kingdom Metazoa; phylum Annelida; class Polychaeta; order Sabellida; family Siboglinidae; genus Osedax; species Osedax fenrisi. Next base: position 56,176,950 of record OZ025241.1, on the reverse strand, counting down.
TATCACATTCGGTTATTGCATATATAATGTATTGTTATTGAATGGTGTATTCTAAACATATTAGTTAATAGTATATGCATTATGTTTACTACTATTGACTTTGTTTTGATTTATTTATTTGTTATTTAAGATTACTTATAAATATAAATATGGTTTAACAATGGTTATAAGTTATGAAATAATCAATAAATATATATGTATCTATAGATATTAATAAAATAAATATAAATAATATTACATTTTAAATACAATTTATTTATTTATTATATTCTATTTTTTTTTCTATTTTATAAATTTAATTTTACTTTAAACAATTATCAAATATGTAAAATATCTACTTATCTTAAATATAACTTAAACGTAAGTCACTTTTAATTATTAATAGAATATATAATACATTTAAATAATATAATTATTCAATATAACGTATTTCATATTCGATATAAATAACTATACAAATAATATATCAGTATATTAACAATATCAGAACGAATTAATAATAATATATTATTACATAGATTTCTACCGACCGTATACGCAAACGCATCCATAAAGATTCTTGGTAACCCTCTGGCCCTCTCACTCTACCCCTATACCGATATAATATCACGTGACTATGCTAAGTAGCTACCACGTGACTACCGGGGGTAAAGCCACTCTCACCCGTCCTAACCCGTATTCGCTGTGGACGATGTTGAATAACATCCATGCGGAGGAGAAGAGGGCACTTTATTCACGCGATGGAGGCCTTAACACCTGTAACGAACCCCAACCACCACAAGAACCATCTTCACAAGAACACCACGTTGGAGGAAGTAATGGATGTCTTAACTTACAATACGATACCCCACCACCACCACCTTCTTCAGAAGTAGCGGAGAGCGAGTTGTCTAGTCGTTGCGTACGTTTAGTAGACTACAGCGAAGAGGATGAAGAGGCTGAAGATGTATCGAGAGGAGGAGAAGTGCTGGGCAGTACGTTGACAGCGTATCGAGGGGATAAGAAAGGACGGATCACTCTCAAGGACACCTACTCCGTACCCACCATCCCAGGTTATAACGAAAACTCGCTAACTAGCGCCGAAGACATGCCCGCAGTACGGCACGATATGCTGCATACCTCTGATGCTTACCTGTCAGCTGGGCGTGTCGACGTCATGAGGCGGGCGTCGGTTACGCCCACTAAAGATCATTACATGAAGACATATCTAGACAATCAGAGGCGTAGTATCATAGAAGAAGAACCGCCCCTTAAGAGGAGGCATCTCGGCAGATCGGATGATACTTACTTTCTTAACGAGTATGAAATTGGTATGCAGAAGGTGATCAAGCAATACAACGAACATGTAACGGAAGTCCAACAAGAAGTAGACCCCACCCGTTACGATGATCGTATGGTTAATGTACCCATCCGGCTTATTGGTACACTACCCAGGAATACACTGATAGGTATGTTTAATAAAGCGGCATAGGTAAAATACTGAATTATAATGATATTTTTAATAATAAATGTGTTATATATTTTGCATTCTTAACTATAACTATATTAAATAACGAATATAATATTTAATAATCTGGAGTGTTATCTGTCTAATATCCGTCTTAATATCCCCGCTAATATTATTGAGTACTTTTATTTAATATTTGAATCAATCTACTGTATTGCATTGTTGAGTATTCCTATAGAGAGTATATTTCCTGAAATATATGCTTATAGTAATTGTTGTAATTAATATCTTACTTAATATAGTAAAAGGTATATATTTTAAAGTATTCACTTTATATTTTAAATCTTTGAAACATAATAAACATCGGATTACATATATTTTGTCTTTTCTATAAGTGTGTATAAGAGATGTCTATATTACCGAGATAAAGCCGCCATATATAGATAGGCTATTCTATGCATTACATGTAGTCCTAATACGTCACTTTAGCTAACATACTTTAGTAATATTTATATAATAATAAATTAACACATATTTTTAATTAATTAAAAATTAATATATTATATTAATTATAATGTAAAGTCATTAATATTTTATTAAAAAATACTCATTTAGTTATTAAATAGGGATACTGTTTTAACGAGTATTTGAAACACTTTAGTTAACTATACCAATACTTACAAAAAGTACAAATATAATCCAAGACAAACCACTAACAGAGAATTATTCTGTGTTAAGAGATGAACTGAATATTACACATATATATATATATATATATATATATATATATATATATCCCTTAATCTTCGGCCATCCTATAGGCTATAGACCGTCGAATTACCAGCAATGAGGAATAAGTGGCGTAAAAAGCGTATGAGGAGGTTAAAGAGAAAGAGGAGGAAGATGAGGGATAGGTCCAAGTAGATCTTTAAATAGATTTTCCCCTCCGGTTATCGCAGATGTTCTCAATTAAAAGACTGAAATCTTCAATATGAACAACTACTTTGATCAACAATCTCATTTTATAAATAAATATTTATTATTAAACATAACAAATATATATATATATATATATATATATATATATATATATATATATATATATATATATATATATAGGCTATATATATATATATATCCACCCATTCAAAGGGGTATTATCATACATCGAGGTAACACCAATAGGCTTTGGTGTTACCAAACAATATATTGATGAACCCATCCCATATTTAAAATAGGGCTCATTCTGCTATCAAAATCGTTAAATATGGTAAATCAGCAAACACAACCATACTAATTTACGATAAGAACATGGAAGATAACACAACATTACTATGTTCGCGGTACTAAATATATGGACTAATATAGAATGACTAAAACATTGGATCCCTTTAGCCCGAAATAGTGATATTAAAATAATGCATAATAAGCGCAATTGTACACGCATGTATAACAACATTAACGTAGATCTAAATAGTCACAATAATACATGTTATCGATAACTTTCATTTAAGATGTTGAACTGGGACTAAGGATTTGAAGATGCAATAAAATGATAGTTAAAGTAACCAACAGTAATTGCACGAGTGTGTGATGCAGTTATAAGGTAAAGAATACTCTGAATTAAGTAATTCAATAAAAATGTGTAATGATATGTTGGATATAGGGGAAAATGGGAAGAATTTAATACACGGGAGACCTGAGTCATCCGAACAATATCATATGTGTATACTGTATGTATACTGTATATTAATAATAATTAGTAAGGGGTTAATATCATGACATCATTTGGAAAATTATTTTTATACATTTATTTATAAGATTTTGTTTTTTTTAATGGCACAAATATCCCCTAAGTAGATTAACGTATGTACGTTTATTTATTTTAATAAAGTAAATGATATATGCATATAATATAGACTCTATATTATAGAGTATTAAATACAATGCTAGCATATATGTAGAGATGTTTATCCCTAAAAAAGTAACACAATCTAGCATATCTACTATAGTTAATCCGTGGAGCTTACTTTAACTTTTAATCCCGTGATTCGGACATCGTAGGGGGAATTAACACACTTAACTTTGAAACACATTATCTCCATCCGTCTCGATAATGTACAACATATACAAAATCATTAATATCCATCTTTTTCCACTCTGTAATATTATCTAGCCATTGCTTTTTCTGGCATCCTCGTTTACGTACTCCTTCAACTATACCTTGTATTATAGTTTTTTTAGAGGCCGTCATGTTTGGATATGTGTCCATACCAGCGTCATTTAATCATTTGTAGGATAGGTTCGTAGTTGCCGATGATGGACATACTATTGTGCTTTACATATTAATTAGTCTTTATTTCCTGATACTTTATTACAAGCAATTTCTGTGGGATTTGTTTTTGAATACCCAATAACGTCGGTATATAATTTACATAAAAGGCATCAATATCGCCTTGTAAACTATCTAGTGCAATGTATATTTTACACCGTGTACAATTTACCGTATAGGTAAATTAGTACACGGTATTACCGGATACTCTGGTAATATCGTGTGACAGTTGGAATTATTCCGTAAAATATTCACTATACACTGTTTAGTAGGTACTGTAAATTGATACTGTATATATACACTATAGTGTATAGTGTATATATATATATAGTGTATATATATATATATAGTGTATATTGTGAAGTATAAAGTGTATACTGTATTTTATGAATAATAATAAAACGGAAACTGGAACGTTTTATATCAAAGGAACGGGAACGGGAACGGTAACGGGTAATATAAAAAAAACGGGAACGGATAACATTAATAGAACGGGAACGGATAGCGCTAAAAAAAGTAACTTTGCCCAATACTGACTACAGTGCCAGGTATACCTATTAATGTATACATTAGAACGCGGGTTTAAACCTCATCAGAGAATATATAATAGGTATTAACATAATAAAATGTTCTATTATATAATTGTGTATTTAATATCGTCTCTCGTCAATAATTTAATACGAGTACAGTTTCGAATGGAAATTGGATTCGTTTGGTTATAAATAAAAACTTCATCTAGTTCCTGGATGGGATGAAAGGACATCACCACAATAAAATAACAATAATAACAATATATATATATATATATATATATATATATATATATTTAAATATAGTTCTAGAGCTTTTAAAAATGACGGTTTCTACCTATGTAATTCCCTACCTCCTAATATTCGTTCTATTATATTCCACGAAAGATTTACAAATACTACTTCTTCTTTTCTCTAATCATTAAATCATCCAACTTATTATTTTTGTCTCGTGTTATATTCAACGTATTATTATTATTAAATTATTATTGTGTTATTATTATATTATTATCTTCCCGCACGAGCGAAGGGGGTCATGACATAACCCTATTTTAGTGCCTAATAAACCGTATATCATCATCATCATATATACACATGAATCACTTAGTTCGTAGTATGTGTCTTAGTAAGTTCATACTGCAAAACATGTCCGATCTTGTTAATATCAGATGTATACTTATATCTCATGAAACGTTAACGAAACCGCCTGTTATGGTTAACTGTTAAACACTTGCAGATGATGATCAGTAGTAATGTGGCAGGAGTAGATATATTCATTGTCCTTTATACCAATTGTATATGTAAACTTCGATAGATATAGGGGATATATATGTAGTTATACGGCTGAGGATTGATAACTACACATAGCTTTACGGATTATACGGATTATTACTTTATAACTATGAAGTTCTACGGCGAGACGTCACTATATCATAGGACGGCTTGACGGACCGTGTTTCATTATGTACACATCCGAGAATAAAGTTACCACCCTGGATGTTTGTCTTTCACGGAGATATATCTACTTTAGTATGTGAATTATAATAGATAGGTGATAACTTATCAACTCGGCACATGTAGATTGTATAATATTATTCGTCCATACACATGAACTTGTTCGGTAAATAAACGTTTCATTTGTATAATTTATAACTGATCATGTGTATAATATGTAAATAATAATTAATATATGTATATATTTTATTCAGTTTACCATTATAAATAACATTTACTTGCTAATAACAATTATATTATTTAATATTTGTATTTCGTTAACTAAATTACACAATCAATATATATTAATGTTAATTAAATATTTGTTTATATTATAAAATATATTGTAATTTTTTTATTTATTTTAAATTTTACGTATTTACCGGTGCAACAATTATTCTATTTTTAGAATAATAATATTGCAATTATAATGTATTATGAAATTAAACTAAAATCAAATTAAATATTACAATTAGATTAAGCATAGGAACATTTCACTACAGATATATGTGAGTATACATTAGTAATATTAAATATAAAATGTAATACTGTATCTATTTAAGCTATAGCTTCTAGACTAATTAGAATATAGTAGATAAATAATATAATAGTTTTTTTTAATTGAACTAAGACATCATTAATACGTTCTATAACGTATATTCAAGTTGCGCGTTATTTACCTATGAGGTGTGAATAATAGAATAGTTAGGTCAACAGAATAACGTGACAGGTATCTCTTAGTATCTCATCCATAATCCATAGAAATATGGCAGTTAGAGTTGTATTATATAGACAATAGGAGTATCATACTCCGAGTAAGTTATTATCAACAATACATATTTATACAAAACCGATTTTCATTAAGCAACTCAGGAAATGATAAAACGCAAATAGGAATCTGATTTTTTAACTGTATATATCCAATCATCACGCAGCGTGTGAACTATTCTGATTTTTTATAAGAATCGCGTGGATTATAATATTAATACAACCATTGAAGCTACATATACATTTTTATTATTTAGATAATTAACTTGTATTATTAATTAATAAAATAATAAAAATTAATAAATAAATTATAAAATTATATTAAATTATTCATAAAATTAATTATAAATAATGTAATTGTAATTTATTTGAATGGTTCATCAATAATATATAGTTAATCCTAGTGGTATATTATATATATATATATATATATATATATATATATATATATATATATATATATATATATACCCTATAGGGTTTCCATGGGTACCGAATATGGACACCCATGTTATCGATTGAATAAAGAGATTAAATAAAATTATATAATATTAATATATTGCAATTTTTGAATACAAATATTGAGTCATAAAATGTTAAGACCATTTATTGTTAAAGTGTCCGTATTAGGTTACTTTCCCCTACTATTGATAGTCAGTTTTCTATATGGACAGAATATAATATATATTTTAAAATAAAAGAAAGGTCATTATTGTTAGATATATATATATATATATATATATATATATATATATATATATAGTGGACGGAACTGGATAGTGTCAGTCGGACACTGTCCAAGAACGGAGTATTTTTCGTTTTGATTAACGCTTAAATAGTGCTAAATAGGATAAAAAGTTGTATAAACATTATTTAGATAATCAAAATTTCTATAATATAAAGTACATTTTAAAAATAATAATTAATTAATTACTCTAATTTATTACGTAATCATTTTTAATCAAATGTTAACAACAACATGATTATATATATTTATACTTATTTATATGTATGAGTGTATGTGTGTATATAATTAAATCATTTAATCAAATAAGGTCAATAGGCATCATAAATATAATTATTTAATATTACATAATTAAATAATATAAATCGAATACATTACGATACACCTCTTGCATATTCTGATACTAGCTGCCACTACCCCGGACTAAGTCCTGCGGACTTGCTTTATTTTGATGCTTTTTTATATATTTGTAATGCCTTATAAATCAGTTAATATTATTAAGTAATATATAAAAGTGAAATCACATGTGATTACTGCAGTATTCTAGATCTATATGATTTATATCTAATTAAAAAAAAATAGGATCTTATAATTCAGTATTTATCGATATATTAGAAGTATGCTGAATCATATAAATTATCGCCACTACTCCGTTCTCTCCCCTTACAGATACAATAATATTATAGGGGAAACAAGTTCATTTTATTTATTGTTTCCACACCTATTTTACGTATGGGAGGGAAGGGAGTAGTGGCCGATAATTAATACGCATCAGAAGATGTCTAATATATCGATAAATACTGAATTTTAGGCTATTCTTTTTTTGAATTAACTAGAAATGATAGTTCTAGAATACTGTGATTTCACTTTCATATATAAAGTGTTTTACCTAATAATATAAACGTTTGATTAGGCATTAAAAAATCATTCAAATAAGGCAAGGCCTTAGTAGAAAAAATGTACTATATATTATAGATATTTTGATTATCTAAATATTGTATATATAACTGTTTATCCTATCAAGCACCATTTAAGCGTTAATTAAAACGGCCACTACTCCGTCCTCGGCCACTACCCCCTTCCCTCCCCTATATATATATATATATATATATATATATATATATATATATATATATATATATATATATATATATATATATATATATATATATATAAATATATATATATTCATCTTACTATATAATTCATTATCTTTAAAAGTATTAAACGTTTTACAGTAATTACAAATATTTTTCTATGGAAGTTTTTTTTCTTATAAAGCCTTTTGCTTCGCAAAATATTTAGTAATTATAGGTGTATAATTTATGTATTATAAAAATTCACCTATACAACATATATGTACATATTATATACATTATACATTATGTACTATTTATTACATACAAATTTAGAATATTTTATCTCTGTATTTTTGTTTACACTATTTATGATGTTTTGAAGGTTCCGTTTAATACCGTTTGAACCGTTCAATATTTATAATATGTTTATACATAATACATAATACATAGAAGATGTTATATAGGTGATTTTGAATATATATATATATATATATATATATATATATATATATATATATATATTTATAACTAAATAATAATAATTTAAAATTGAGTATTTAGTAGTAGGCTTCGACTGCAGCGCCTCTATCCAAAATTGCCATAAACTACATTCAAGCGCTTATCCACCTTCTTTAAATATATATGTTGTCGCCTTTACCTACACTAGTGGCCATTGATTACCTATTAATATTGATATGGTTATTCGCTCTATTCTAAACTCCTCTATCTAGCCGATCATCTGTCGACCAACCTATACAATACGTGAAGTATGTCCTACGTATACATACACCGTATCACATTAGGTTCTTGAATATATAATGTATTGTTATTGAATGGTGTATTCTAAACATATTAGTTAATAGTATATGCATTATGTTTACTACTATTGACTTTGTTTTGATTTATTTATTTGTTATTTAAGATTACTTATAAATATAAATATGGTTTAACAATGGTTATAAGTTATGAAATAATCAATAAATATATATGTATCTATAGATATTAATAAAATAAATATAAATAATATTACATTTTAAATACAATTTGTTTATTTATAATATTCTATTTTTTTTTTCTATTTTATAAATTTAATTTTACTTCAAACAATTATGTAAAACATCCACTTATCTTAAATATAACTTAAACGTAAGTCACTTATAATTATTAATAGAATATATAATACATTTAAATAATACAATTATTCAATATAACGTATTTCATATTCGATATAAATAACTATACAAATAATATATCAGTATATTAACAATATCAGAACGAATTAATAATAATATATTATTACATAGATTTCTGCCGACCGTATATGCAAACGCATCCATAAAGATTCTTGGTAACCCTCTGGCCCTTTCACTCTACCCATGTACCGATATAATATCACGTGACTATGATAAGTAGCTACCACGTGACTACCGGTGGTAAAGCCACTCTCACCCGTCCTAACCCGTATTCGCTGTGGACGATGCTGAACAACATCCATGCGGAGGAGAAGAGGGCACTTTATTCACACGATGGAGGCCTTAACACCCGATATGATCCCCAACCACCACCAGCATCATCTTCACACGAACACCACGCTGGAGGAAGTAATGGATGTCTTAACTTACAATACGATACCCCACCACCACCACCTTCTTCAGAAGTAGCGGAGAGCGAGTTGTCTAGTCGTTGCGTACGTTTAGTAGACTACAGCGAAGAGGATGAAGAGGCTGAAGATGTATCGAGAGGAGCAGAAGTGCTGGGCAGTACGTTGACAGCGTATCGAGGGGATAAGAAAGGACGGATCACTCTCAAGGAAACCTACTCCGTACCCACCATCCCAGGTTATAACGAACACTCGCTAACTAGCGCCGAAGACATGCCCGCAGTACGGCACGATATGCTGCATACCTCTGATGCTTACCTGTCAGCTGGGCGTGTCGACGTCATGAGGCGGGCGTCGGTTACGCCCACTAAGGATCATTACATGAAGACATATCTAGACAATCAGAGGCGTAGTATCATAGAAGAAGAACCGCCCCTTAAGAGGAGGCATCTCGGCAGATCGGATGATACTTACTTTCTTAACGAGTATGAAATTGGTATGCAGAAAGTGATCAAGCAATACAACGAACATGTAACGGAATTCCAACAAGAAGTAGACCCCACCCGTTACGATGATCGTATGGTTAATGTACCCATCCGGCTTATTGGTACACTACCTAGGAATACACTGATAGGTATGTTTATTAAGCGGCCTAGGTCAAATACTGAATAATAATGATATTTTTAATAATAAATGTGTTATATATTTTGCATTCTTAACTATAACTATATTAAATAACGAATATAATATTTAATAATCTGGACTGTTATCTGTTTACTAAAATCCCCGCTAATATTATTGAGTACTTTTATTTAATAGTTGAATCAATCTAGGCCTACTCTCACCTACTGTATTGCATTGTTGAGTATTCCTATAGAGAATGTATTTCCTGAAATATTTGCTTATAGTAATTGTTGTAATTAATATCTTACTATAGTAAAAGGTATATATTTTAAAGTATTCACTTTATATTTTAAATCTTTGAAACATAATAAACATCGGATTACATATATTTCGTCTTTTCTATAAGTGTTTATAAGATATGTCTATATTACCGAGATAAAGCCGCCATATATAGATAGGCTATTATATGCATTACATGTAGTCCTAATACGTCACTTTAGCTAACATACTTTAGTAATATTTAAATAATAATAAATTAACACATATTTTTAATTAATTAAAACTTAATATATTATATTAATTATAATGTAAAGTCATTAATATTTTATTAAAAAATGCTCATTAAGTTATTAAATAGGGATACTGTTTTAACGAGTATTTGAAACACTTTAGTTAACTATACCAATACTTACAAAAAGTACAAATATAATCCAAGACAAACCACTAACAGAGAATTATTCTGTGTTAAGAGATGAACTGAATATTACATATATATATATATATATATATATATATATATATATATATATCCCTTAATCTTCGGCCATCCTATAGGCTATAGACCGTCGAATTACCAGCAATGAGGAATAAGTGGCGTAAAAAGCGTATGAGGAGGTTAAAGAGAAAGAGGAGGAAGATGAGGGATAGGTCCAAGTAGATCTTTAAATAGATTTCCCCCTCCGGTTATCGCAGATGTTCTCAATTAAAAGACTGAAATCTTCAATATGAACAACTACTTTGATCAACAATCTCATTTTATAAATAAATATTTATTATTAAACATAACAAATATATATATATATATATATATATATATATATATATATATATATATATATATATATATATATAGGCTATATATATATATATATCCACCCATTCAAAGGGGTATTATCATACATCGAGGTAACACCAATAGGCTTTGGTGTTACCAAACAATATATTGATGAACCCATCCCATATTTAAAATAGGGCTCATTCTGCTATCAAAATCGTTAAATATGGTAAATCAGCAAACACAACCATACTAATTTACGATAAGAACATGGAAGATAACACAACATTACTATGTTCGCGGTACTAAATATATGGACTAATATAGAATGACTAAAACATTGGATCCCTTTAGCCCGAAATAGTGATATTAAAATAATGCATAATAAGCGCAATTGTACACGCATGTATAACAACATTAACGTAGATCTAAATAGTCACAATAATACATGTTATCGATAACTTTCATTTAAGATGTTGAACTGGGACTAAGGATTTGAAGATGCAATAAAATGATAGTTAAAGTAACCAACAGTAATTGCACGAGTGTGTGATGCAGTTATAAGGTAAAGAATACTCTGAATTAAGTAATTCAATAAAAATGTGTAATGATATGTTGGATATAGGGGAAAATGGGAAGAATTTAATACACGGGAGACCTGAGTCATCCGAACAATATCATATGTGTATACTGTATGTATACTGTATATTAATAATAATTAGTAAGGGGTTAATATCATGACATCATTTGGAAAATTATTTTTATACATTTATTTATAAGATTTTGTTTTTTTTAATGGCACAAATATCCCCTAAGTAGATTAACGTATGTACGTTTATTTATTTTAATAAAGTAAATGATATATGCATATAATATAGACTCTATATTATAGAGTATTAAATACAATGCTAGCATATATGTAGAGATGTTTATCCCTAAAAAAGTAACACAATCTAGCATATCTACTATAGTTAATCCGTGGAGCTTACTTTAACTTTTAATCCCGTGATTCGGACATCGTAGGGGGAATTAACACACTTAACTTTGAAACACATTATCTCCATCCGTCTCGATAATGTACAACATATACAAAATCATTAATATCCATCTTTTTCCACTCTGTAATATTATCTAGCCATTGCTTTTTCTGGCATCCTCGTTTACGTACTCCTTCAACTATACCTTGTATTATAGTTTTTTTAGAGGCCGTCATGTTTGGATATGTGTCCATACCAGCGTCATTTAATCATTTGTAGGATAGGTTCGTAGTTGCCGATGATGGACATACTATTGTGCTTTACATATTAATTAGTCTTTATTTCCTGATACTTTATTACAAGCAATTTCTGTGGGATTTGTTTTTGAATACTTTGATTTTTTTTAAACATATATGTTATAACCATGAATCTAGGACATTTATAATAGTATAACAAATATCATGAAATATGGAACATTGAGATATTATCATTACACCTTAAAGAGAGAGATATAGGTAATATAGTAAGCAAGATAAATATAGTGGTTCGTGATATAGGGAGAGAGAGTTAGAGAGAGAAATAATAAGTGTATACAACTATATATGTATATATATATATACATGTTGTATTATACAAATATATATAGTTAATATATAACTATACTTTTTCAATTCTAAAAATAAACATTGAATCACAAATTTATTATTCTAATTTAATATAACATTTCATAATTAATATGTATTATTGCAGTGCATATATATATATATATATATATATATATATATACATTCACAGTTTGTATTTAAACGATCACATATAACTCAAATATTAACGAATAACCCATACATATAATGTTAAAGTTACACATATATAATCAATAACTGACTACATTAATATATTACATAATAATATCACAATAATACACTATTTGATATATAAGTTTACATATTTATACATATAATTAAATAATTCTTCAATTAACTGTAATGATATTTAAACAACAATTATTTATACAGACGTGACATAGATTATAGATAAATTTGTATTGATTCAAGAGATATTATGTTATATAATCAGCTGTATAGATCATATATATGGATCACCATACATTATAGATAGATATTAGTAATCCAATATAGGATCAGACCTAAGCCACAGATGTGTGATATTAGATTATAAATATGACATATATCTATAGATAAGAGATTGGTAAATAGATATAATAAAATAAATTATAAATATGATATCATGAATAAGATCAAATGTAAATAGATAATAGAATACAGCCATATATCATGTAATTGAAACGGAGATTAATGATATCATGTAAGGCAGTGGAAATTAGAGATAAGAGCTGTTATCTATATATTCGTATACTAGAGATTATGAGTTTGATATTATAAAAATGAGATTAAAGGTTATCCATGTATATTTATGCATATAGTACAACTCTAAATTGGTTACGAATAATTGTACGGCATTTATATGTATACCTATCATATATACCTATCATTATACCTACCTATCATATATGATAATCATAGAATAATTTAGTTTCTCATAACAGTTGGCCCCTGGACCATTATCAATATTCTCCGTCTACGAATTCGTTCCGACACTGCAGACCGAAATCGCTAACGAAACTCCGCAGGGCGGCGCTAGTCTGGTCAACCGGTACTTCCGGTGGACGTAAAGGCCCGGTCACGTGATCCGTAAGCGAGGTGTCCATGCCCAGAGAGGTAAACTTGTCCAGATCGATGTCGATACCGGCAGAGAACTGGACGCAGGGGTCTTGCTCATCCTCGTTGTCATCTTCTTCTTCGTAATAGCAGTCGTCAAGTAGTGACGCCGAACTATGGCCTATATCGTGGTCTAGAGGGTAAACGTCCAGGCGAAGGTCGAATCCGCCGGCGTCCGTAGTGGTACTAACCACTTCGGTGCCTGGTGGTGGCATCAACGCTAAAGGGGGCGGGGCGAGTGGGAGGAGCTCGGTATGAGGGGGCGGGGCGATGCTAGAGATGAGGTCCGACATGAAGCGCATGTAAACGATGGCTATACGAAGCGTTTCTATTCGCGAGAGCTTCTTCTCGTATGGGAAAGTAGGCACCTGTGTTAATATGAGGAGGAACTAGGGTCACGTGGTATAGGTTACGTAATATTTACGTAAACAACAACAACAACGGCGTATTTACGTTATCATACATACATATACATTTTAAGTATATATACTTTATATAAAGTATATATTCTATAGGATCTACTTGAATAAATGAAATTACTGTTTGAACATTTACTTAAAAACTCGCAACAATATTTTACTAATATGCGGATTTACGTTCTTAATTATTAACACCTCTTAATAACGGAATGTTAAAATTACGCAACCTTTAGTCTTAATTCATCAAAAGCTTCGTTCAAGTTCAGCATCCTCCTTCTCTCGCGAACATTCGCAGCTTTTCTCTGAATCGGAGTGGCGATTCTCTTTCTCTACGACCACGTGACAATTGGTTGTTACGCCTAGTTACGCCTAGTTACGCCTAGTTACGCATGAATTAATCATCCTATAGGATATACTATAGTAGATGTATAATTGAACAGATTATAGTATTCATTCTTAATAAATTAAACATTTACTTAAATAAAATCGGACATTTAGGTACTATTTAGCATGTATGTTAACATATATAATTATCGTTGAAGTTCATAAATTATAATATAAATTATTTAATTATATTAATTTAAAATATAAAATATATAATTTAATAATTAGTTTATAAATTGTTAGGAAATATATATTTGTTAGTGTTAGATATTTTATTTAAACATAGCTCTAAACTAGATTATAACTTTCATTAATATATTAATTATATATAATCAAATAATTATATATTTAATCATATTAGTTAATAATATAACTAATAATATTATTATTTTTCAAATTATAAAAAATAGATATATAGAATTAGATTAATAAATATAGTCAATCAATCTCTATTAATATGACCTTTGTTAAAAATCTGAGTATTATTACACTATTTAAATTATATAATTAATTAAAACTTCTATTAATACTTAATTAACGTGATTTGAATAATGTACTCAAATAAAATAGATTTACCGGATATAACGGTTGACGGCATCAGTCCACTTTACCCGTCCGTCCGTCTGAAGTGTTACAGTGACTTATATGTATTCGATATAACCTCATATGTTTCGTATCATATGTAGCAAGCACAGTATGCCTCGCTACATATGGGTACCTATAACAATCAGAGATAAGTAACTGTAACCCGTACTTCATCCGGTACATCTATTTTATTTAAGTACTTTTAAACTGCTAACCTTGGGTTTAGATGCTAGCTCCCTGAAGTTAAGCTGCTGCTGTTGTCTGTACTTGTAGTAGTTGGATATCGGCAATTCATCTAGGTCATCGGGTATTACCATAGATTAAATGCATTATATATATGATATTATCACTGTGTTATAGTATATGGATATGTTGATTATGTATGCGAGTTAAGAAATACTTTATCTAGATATAACTTGTGGCCTAATTCGTACACTTGGCAGTATAATATATTAGCTAGATAATTAAGTAATAACATCTACATTTTATTATATATATATATATATATATATATATATATATATATATATATATATAATATTATATATATCTAAGTATGTATATTATAAATATATCTACAATAATATCTAACAGTTCAACGAAAAAATATTCGAGCACTTTGCAGTCGAAGTCGACGAAATTATTTCTGAAGTCACAATAGCGCTATTATCAACGTCGTAGTTTGTTTGCGGTTGTTGTTGTTGTTGTTGCTGTTGTTGTTGATGATGAGTTTGCTTGAGAGGATTTTGTTGTTTGGGTTTCTTCTGTTGGTGCGAGAACTGTTGAGTTTGTTGTTGTTGTTGTTGTTGCTGCTGTTGCTGTATTTCTATTTGCTTTTGTTGTTGCCGGAAATGTTCGGCCACATACTTATCGATAGGTAGTTGTGACATCATAGTATGCGTGTGTATATGTATGTGTATGTGTATGCGTTTGTTTGTGGTTATCTGTATAATGTGGATATATTTTATAATGAACTATTATAAAATAACATATAAATACAAATTGTATAAATACATATAATTGGCATACAGGAAATAATTAAAAACAGGGGAAAATAATTGAAAATTAAAAATAAGATGTGACTAATACTAAAACTAATACTGTTACTTACTTACAAGTTTGGACAAACATATTATTGATAAGATTATTAAACTACAATCTATGCTACCATTATACCACTGAATATAACGAATATATTATTATACTTCTCCGCATACTTACTGAGATTTCGTACAGAAATGTTAACAGTTGCAACTGTTGACTAACTATTACATATTATTAATACAAAGAATATAAAACTAATATAGTAAGTAGGGGGCGGAACGGTTAGTGGCCGAGAACGGAGTAGGTCGTTTTAATTAACGCTTAAATGGGGCTAAATAGGATAAAAAGTTATATATACAATATTTAGATGATCAAAATGTCTATAATATAAAGTAATTTTTTTTTTTAATAATTAATTAATTACTATAATTTATTACATAATCATTATTTATCAAATTTTAACAAAAACATAATTATATATATTTATACTTATTTATGTGTGTGAGTGTGTGTATCCATATAATTAAATCATTGAATAAAATAAGGTGCGTATGCATCATCAATATAATTATCTAATATTACATAATTAACAAAATATAAATCGAATACATTACGATACACCTATTAAATATACTGATACTAGGGGCCACTACCCCGGACTTGCCTTATTTTAATTCTTTTGTATGCTTTTTTTAATTACTAATAAATCGTTAATATTATTCAGTAATATATAAAAGTGAAATCACAGTATTTTAGACATATATGTCTAATATATATATATATATATATATATATATATATATGATTTATATATATATGACATATATTATATATATGATATATATATATGATTTATAGTTAATTCAAAATAAAAGAAGAATTTTAAATTCAGTATTTATCAATATATAGAAGTATGCTGATGGATATAAATTATCAGCCACTATAGTGGAGTATACTCCGTTCTCTCCCCTATATATATATATATATATATATAATATATATTATATATATATATACTTGTATGTATATATATACTATATTAAAATAATTAATTATAAATGCGGAATTGTAAAAATAAAATATCAGTAAAATAGCGTCGCTCCCGATATGTTTTTCAAATATCTCTTCAAATATGTCCGCTTCAGATCCGTATACGGTACTGACTCCAACTCCCACTCAATAAGGAATGGTGCTACTGAATCAGTATCCGACCACGCATATTTATTGTATAACGATATAGGATTATAATACATTATAATAAGCATCACAGTGTTTTCGCCGATAATCTCACCGTACGGCGTTCTCTTTAGGGAGGGGATAGTTCTTTTTAATTGTTATCAAACATTATTTTAATTTAAAATATTAAAATATAATTCAATATCTTTAAAATTATGTATTATATGTCGTTGAAAAGTAATTATTAAGTGATATATTTATGCATTATAAACCTAATCCTCTACAAATATATAATACATAGCCTTATGTAATATTTATTACATACAAAATGTAGAATTTATATCTCGTAATTACTTGTTATCCAATTTATAATGTTTGAAGATTTAACCGTTTGAACCGTTTAATAAATATTTATATAATTTTAATAGTTTATAAATAATATATAGATGATGTTATATGGGTATTTTTGAAAATATAATTATGTCAAATAAATATATTCATAATTAAATAGTCTTTGTTTACTAATTATAACATAACTTTATAGAATTCATTGTTAATTTGCATACACACCTATACATTAATCTTATAATATCGATTATAATAATAAAGATGACGATTATAATGATAATAATGATGATGATGATAGCTAATTTATAAACATACTATTATAGGACATAACCTCGGTGACCGCAGAGTTCTAGACAATGCCGATCGTAGGCGACGAAGACGGGGTGCTTAACAATAACAGTGTAGGCGACGTGTGTGGTCGTATCGTAAAGTTACGTAACCTAGTCGATGTAACACGTGTCGTCACCTATTTGACGGTCCGTCGACCGTCCGTCGCAGCTGAATTAGCCGAGTCTTCAGCCGTCGCTTACGATCGATACACTGACACAATAGCCGGATGAAGTTATTGATAGTTCATCCCGGAACACACTTTAGTAGGTGTACGCCGTACACTGTACGGGTATACTTAATACATAGGTAGGTATACTTAATACATACATACCTACCTTTATTAATATATAATATTTGTGCGCATATAGGTTTATATAATAGTATTAGTATTACCAGAGTAATATAATAGGTATTTTAAATATATATACATGATGTATATATATTATATATAACTATAGTAATTAGTAAATTATAGAATGAGTATTTTATCATTAATCTATTTGATTAATTTTAAATTAATAGTGTAATCTTTTATTTGTTATTTATCAATACACGCTTGTATTAATAGCTATTTATAAACCTAGGTTTATATATAGGACTTATATTTATATTTATGTTTATCAGCTTATATTTGTAATTAGAAATTAAGTGTAATCTATATGTCCTATAGGTATACCTAGTTATATATATATATTAAATTATATATATTATATATCATATATTATAACATAATTATATATATATATGTTTTAAAGTCAAAGTTGTGGATATATCGATTAATGTAATATACATTTAGATGCACTAAGTATTACGTAACAGAAATAGATATAGGTATATAGGTATAGGTATATAGGTATACCAATATATATATACGTATCTACATACAAACTTAAAACTCAATTTCGCTGTCAATTCGGTTAATTACATAGGTCTAGAAATGAATATACTTATATTTTGTATATATATATATATATATATATATATATGTTTTATGTATATACAGTGTACATTGAATGTACTACATTCCTGTTATTCGTTGGGTTTGGGTTTTAATATATAATTATATTGTTTATCGCGATAAACAATACAAAATTTACAGACGCGTCTGTAAATTTTATTTCGTTATTTTCCTATAAAATGAACTCCGCTCAGTGATATCGATACACAATAGCTTAAGATAGTTGAGGACATATTAGTTCTTCGTCTTATCAGGTTGGTTCCCTACACATTATTATTAGTATTAGTATTATTATATATTGATGTTGGTATGTTCAACAGATATTTGTATTTAAAGTACCTACATATAAGTTAATAAAGTAGGTAGTACCTACTAGCTATACCTACTAATATTCACTTTGTTACCCATACACACACGCATAGGATATATATATATATATATATAAATGTAGATTATATATAGAACCTATATATGGCCATAATATATTCCTAGATATAAGTGAACTTACATGTATACCTATATATATATATTATATTATATATATATATATATATATATATATATATATATATATATAATGTGTGTGTGTATATACCTATAGGTATATGTAGAATATAATTAGGGTATATGTAAGATACGCATAGATATAAGTAGGTAACCTAGGTATATAATTTTATATGTAAATTTTTACACATATAGGTAATAATACATACACATGATATATATATATATATATATATATATATATATATATATATATATATATATATATATATATATGTAGTATGGCAACTACGTGTATAACTGTGTGTAGGTATTTATAAATATGTTGTGCATGAAGTATACATGTGTTATGTAATTTAGATAAATGTTAATTTAATATATTTTGTGATTTGTGTTTTTTATATAATTTGATTTCTGTTTTCTAAATTTCAATTAGTTGACGTGCCTTGAACGAATGTAAATGTTATGTAATTTGGATGAATGTTGATTAAATATATTTTGTTATTTGTTTTTTTATATAATTTGATTTCTGTTTTGTAAATTGTAAAAGAGAGCGTAGTTTATAATTATATTAACTAGTTTAATCTAGTTATCTAATTAGAAATACGCCCACTACGCCCATCACGTGATTTCGTTATTATCGAGAAGTTCGGTATGATATGGTTTATTAGTGCATACAGCGTACAGTGTACGCCGTACACTGAAAGGCTAGTAAATCATATCATATTAATTGTGAGAACTTCTCGATTGATACATATTTAATCATGCTTGTTGATATTATGATGTTTAATATGTATTCATATTTGTTTTAGTTTGAGGTTTCCTCCATTCGCTATTCGTCCAATACGTCCATCCTCCATTCCCCATATACCCCCGTCCACGAACGCACCCCTTCCCTATCTACCCCATCCTCGAACGACACCCCACCCCCATCCACGTCCATCCACGAACCACACCACATTCCCCATCCACGTCCAGTTTCCATTCAATAAATCTATAACCTGTCGAGAACTATCATTCTCCGTTTTCCGGAGACAACATATATATATATATATATATATATATATATATATATATATATAACTATAGTTGACATAGTATATATATATATATATATCCTATGTGTGTATATATGAGTATACTCATATATGGGTATCAAAGTTAATGTTCGTATATATATATATAACAATATATTGTACCTTAATTAAGAATAAATATGAATTGCTGGTGTTAACTAAAAGTAACGCCCATTTAAATCTGATTGGATAGTGGATATTAAATAATGTATGGTATATAGAAATATAGATATATTTAGTGTGTCGATATTATGTGCAAGGGTGTAGGTATTCAAGACAATGCACATAGTATATACACCCCTGTTATATCAGAGTTAAATAAACTAAATTAAATTTTAAAATAGCTATGGTATGTATATACTATAGTATAGTATATAGTATAGTATAGTATAAGTATTAAGTAAGCTTACTTAATACTTATAAATAAAATTTATAAACATTAAATTGAGAAATCATAAAATTATGGTGATTTATTATTAGGGTAGGCCTATTAATAGGCCAAATATTTGAATACTCTCCCCTATTAATGTTTAGTTTAATATTTAATGCTCTTATGCTGATATTATGTTGCTATATATAATAATATAATATTATAATAGCAAAATAATAGCAGCATAATAGAATTTTATTGGCAACATAATAGCTGCATAATATCACAATGTAAATATTGGAGGTTATTATGAGGCTATTAATGTTAGCTGGGTTACCATATTTATTATCATATATTTTTTCAACACCTACATTAACACAATTTAATTTTTCTATCAAATATTTAACATACCTACTTAGTATTTAAGTCAGTAATTAATAGTCCATAAGACGTAATAGTGAATACTTAGTTAGAAGAAGGCACGCATGTTTCTTTGAAAGCATAGGTTTTAAAGCGAATACCAGTAAACTCGGACCAGGTAAACTCGGACCACTTTTGAGGTAAACTCGGACCATTTTTAAAGTAAACTCGGACCACTTTTTAAAAACATAAAGTAAACTCGGCCGTCTTATTAAATAATTATTATTGTATATATTTCTATAATATAATATGCTTTAACTTACTTCCACATTATATAATTATATTATATCTGTTAAATAAATTATAAAAAGAGTCTTTTAATATGATATTTTTGTGGAATTATATATTTAAATAGGTAAACATTTAATTTGAACTCGCACCACTTTTGAAGTAAACTCTGACCACTTGTGAAGTAAACTCGGACCACTTGTGAAGTAAACTCGGACCACTTGTGAAGTAAACTCGGACCACTTATTAAAAATATAAAGAAGATTCGGACCAACCGTATAAACTATATATTGTATATTTCTAACATATAATATGCTTTAACTTATAAGTTAAAAGTATAATTTCACTGTATATAATTGCGAGTATTCCGATATTACTACACATACATAATATAATCATTTAATAACTTAACATAATTTAAATTGTCTATATCACCACATAGCTAGAGAGAAATTTCTCTCTAGCTCTATGTATATCACCGACGAGACCCACGATAGAAGCTATATTTATTATGATAGAAGTATACAATATATAAGTTATTTTAATAAGTGGTCCGAGTTTACTTCACAAGTGGTCCGAGTTTACTTCACAAGTGGTCCGAGTTTACTTCAAAAGTGGTGCGAGTTCAAATTAAATGTTTACCTATTTACATATATAATTCCACAAAAATATCATATTAAATGACTCTTTTTATAATTTATTTAACTATTTGAGTCCCAGGCGTCCGGGACCGTCTTGATTTAAAAAAACCCAGGCGTCTTGGACCGTCTCATATATTATTATATATTATATATTATCTCTTAACAGATATAATATAATTATATAAGGTGGAAGTAAGTTAAAGCATATTATATTATAGAAATATACAAAATATAGTTATTTTAATAAGTGGTCCGAGTTTACTTTATGTTTTTAAAAAGTGGTCCGAGTTTACTTTAAAGTGGTCCGAGTTTACCTCAAAAGTGGTCCGAGTTTACCTGGTCCGAGTTTACTGGTACTCTTTAAAGCCTACATTTATCATATAAAATATAAGTATTAGGTTCTCCTAGTTTATTAGATGCCTATATATAGATGAGTGATCACAATATCATGTGATGCACGATGTAGCTTATACATTTATAATAAGTCTTCCGCATAAGTCATACGATATATCAGACAACATCAAAGTATACTATTTAGTCAATTAATGAATTACACGTTTGTAGTTTCTAGTAACTTTTAATAATCTCAGATTGGAAGTCCACTCTGAAACTTCCCCACAATTATCCATATTTATAAAATCACAGTATTCATGATACCTATAGCCTATATGTTACTGCACTTAAGTGCTATCAATTTTTGATTATTGATGCTAGTGGTGTGTACACAGCTTAACAAAATAAATCAACATTTTATTTCAGAAAAGAGAGTTCAAAATAAATATCTATTTCATATTAACGAATTATTATAACAATTAATAATTTTTAATTATAGTATTACAATATTACATTTTTAATTATAACTTAAGACATGAGACCTATACTATAGCCTATAGGTATCATGTCTTAAGTTATAATTTAAAATGTAATATTGTAATACTTTAATTAAAAATTATTAATTGTTATAATAATTCGTTAATATGAAATAGATATTTATTTTGAACTCTCTTTTCTGAAATAAAATGTTGATTTATTTTGTTAAGCTGTGTACACACCACTAGCATCAAGTGCAGTCAGGGCCGTGTTAAGGGGGGGGCACACCGGGCACGGTGCCCGGGCCCTACTCAGAATTTGGGGCCCATCATTTTTTAAAGAAAATTTGTTGATCAAGGAAATCTTGATCAAATAATTGCACTATTTTAATATATATGTATTGATTAATATATGATTTAAGATCTTTGATTATATACTTTATATAATTTTTTTCCCTTTACATTTTTAATTTTATTGTTACAAAATAATTTGATTCAATTATTAATGAATAAATTGCATAAAAGTGGTCATGCGAAAAGGAAAGAAACCACAGAAAGGAAGAAAGTAATGGAAGAAAACATCAAGGTTAATATATGATCAACAATTAGTTATACAATATAGGTATTTTAGACATTAGAAAAAACGTTCATACACATTTTATATATATTATAATATACATTATTTATTTTAAGTATGCAATCAAGAATCATTGCAGTTAATCTAACAGGTTTATGGATTCCTTGCACCGCACATTCACTTAATTTAGTTGGCATTTCTCATAGAGCTAGAGAGAAATTTCTCTCTAGCTCTGTGGCATTTCTGCACTAGAGACATCTTCAATCATTGATTATTTTGATTTAATGCAAAGATTATAAATATTCTTCACACCACCAAGAAGATGGAATATCATGAAAAAACAACTAAGTGAAAATCATTTAAAAGTACCAAAAAGACTGCACAACAAGATGGTCTTCGCATGCTGATGCAACCGATGCCTTAATGAATGGATATTTAATTTTCAAAGAGTTAATTATTAGAATTGGTAATATTGGTAATTTATTGAAAATAAAGACTGCTATCTAAATACTATTTCTTTAAATGAAGCAAAATGGTTGTTTAATAAATTTAATAATTTGGAAACGTCTTTATTTACTGTGATATGGAATACTATATTAGAACGTATAAATCGTACTTCTAAAGAACTTCAAAGTACAAGTCTTGATCTCAATACTGCAATTATATTATTAAATAGTCTGCAGAGCTATATTTATAAGTTAAGAGATGAGTTTAATAATCTTGAGAAAAAGGCAAAACAATTATGTAAGATATTAACACATTCATCCAAAAGAGCAAGGTATATCAAACAATATAATTTGTCCTATTCTAATTAATAATCTATATTACATATGAAACGGAAACTACATTCTGAAGAAACGGACCAACCAGATGAATATATACAGACTCCATCAACACATTTTGAAATTAATAATTGTTTACCTATTATTGATAAACTTCTACGCAAGTATTAAATATGATTGTAAATAATATTATTAAAATAATATACATTTAATGATTTAGACTGTTTAGATCAAAGAATTTGTACTTATGCTGAGCCAATCAACTTATTCGGATTTTTATGTGAACTTGATAATCTATCCAATGAACAAATATCTGAGATATCATCTAGATTATCATCATTTTACCAATATGATATCGATGTAAACTTCAGTAATGATTTTATTCAATTTGTTGAATTTGTAAAGCTCCAAAAAACGAAATCTGAATCAAATATATTGGAAATTTATAAGGAATTAATTTCAAAGGAAATTACAGAATTATTTCCCAATATGTGCATTATCATTAGAATATATCTGACATTGATGATTTCAAATGCTACTGGAGAAAGAAGTTTTTCAAAACTTAAACTGATAAAAACATATTTAAGAAATTCTTTAGCTCAAGACAAATTATCTAACTTGGCATTATTATCTATTGAAAACAATATATTAAAATCATTAAATACAACAGAAATGACAAATATTTTTGTAAATATGAAAACTCGAAAAAAATTATAAATAAAGAAACAATATATAAACGATCAATGTATTAATTATTTTATATATTATTATAATTTATTATCATTATCTCTAAATTGAATAGTTTATGTATAATATTATCCCCAATATATTTCACAGTGATTATTTATAGGTAGGGGAGAGAAGGGTATCGTGGCCGATGCGGGTATTGTGGCCGATAACGATATTTCAAGAACCATTATAGTTATCAAAAAATTATATATACCAAAAATGTAGATAATTGAATTCTAAGAATGATAGTGTACATCATTTTTTATTTATATCAATATTAATTATTGATTTTTGATTATAGAAAAAAATCAAATAATCGTAATTTTTATCGAAAAAAAACATTTGTAGCTGAATATAAGTAAAACTAAATGGGATAACGACTAATTATTTTTATATTTAATATAAAAGTGCGTGTGTATCTTGATATCTGATACAATGTATTTTATTTTCTAATTATAAAAATAGTACGTATTTGAATACATGACGCGATCCTAGTGGCTATTTCGGAACTATCGACCATAATACCTGCACTAGTGTATTTTATCTCTATTTATACGAAAAAT
The DNA here is from genome assembly GCA_964019155.1 of Osedax fenrisi. NCBI lineage: Eukaryota > Metazoa > Annelida > Polychaeta > Sabellida > Siboglinidae > Osedax > Osedax fenrisi. The sequence continues at coordinate 56,151,119 of OZ025241.1, read as the reverse complement.
TTGTTTTTTTAATAAAAATCAAATTATTTGAATACAAATAAGTAAATGAGTAAATGTTAATAGCCATTATTTAGAACAAAATATTGTAATTGTATATACAACTTATTGGATCATAATATCCAATATTAGTATGATATATTTTTTTTCTTGTAAGGTAATAAAAATAAGTGCCATAATACCCTTCCCTCCTCTATGCCCACTCCTCATAAACACATTAGCAATTAATTATTAGATACATTACATAGGTTTATCACATATATAATTTATATAAAAAAATATATTGTCCATCTAGGGGCCCACTTAAATATGGTGCCCGGTAGTAGATTTGATCTTAACACGGCCCTGAGTGCAGTAACAAGTCACTGCCTACAATTTATGAAATGTTCTATTTTCGAGTAACAAGTTCAACACGTTCGATTTGGAATAATACACCAACAAACAAGTCGTCGTTCTTGATGCTAGTGATGTGTACACGGCTTTATAGTTGTTGATTATACTGTATCACTTTTTAGACTTTATTTTCTATGAATCTAGTTATACATGTTATTATTTACACACTAATAAAGCTGATCATTATTATCTCATTATAGCATTACTAACAGAATTAGTTTTTCCATACACATTCTTACTCAAAGAACTATATATTCTTACACATATGTATATAATCAGAGCTGGGCACGATACTCAAAAAATGTATAATAGATACAATTACAATTACACACTTTTTTCTTATAATAGATACAAATATAATTACTTTAAAAAAAATAATAGTAGATACAATTACAAATACAGAATTTTCTTAGTAGATACAAATACATTATAATTATATAAAATATATATAAAAATATAGATTTATAAATTATATAGATATATATTATATCATATAATATATATGTATATATATATATATATATATATATATATATATATATATATATATATATACATCGATGTCGAATTTGATAGTACATATCAAGGTACATTATTGTAATTACACGGAAAAATATCCCGAAATGTTTTCTAGAAAGTGATTTTCTAGAAAGTCGTAGGACCCCTTTTAAGTTACTATATTTCCCGAAAATTGTCGGAAAGTAATGGGATAACTCACTACATCCTCCTTAGTTTATCAGCTTCCTTCTATACCCTTGACCATAATATCCTTATAAATGGACTATCCTCTATCGGAATATGTGGTACTTCACTCGATTGGTTCATCTCATACCTAACTGGTCATGTGTTTACCAAATTAGCATAAATTCACTAATTTCTAAACCTCGTAAAGTTACTCATGGAGTACCTCAAGGTCTGTTCTTGGTCCACTCCTATTCAATATCAATCTACTTCCCTTATTTAAAATTATTGACAAATACCCCCACTATAGATCTATAGTCGACTATCACTCGTATACAGATGACATACAATTACACTGTAGATTGATAGACCCTAACAATGCAATACATTTACTTAACAACTGTATTACTGATATACATAACAGGCTCACCAACAACTCCTTATCACTAAACTGTCTTAAAACTGAATCATTGCATATTAAAACATCTACTACTATATTCCTTCCACCACAAATTACCATTAACAATTTGAGTATTTATTATGCTAATAAAGTAAAAACTCTTGGTATATTAATCGACCCAACACTAAAATTTCACATTCCGACTAAATCACTATCACAGTCAATTAACTACATACTACAAAATTACGAACAATAATACCCTTCATTAATTTTAATACTGCAAATCTTCTCGCTACATCCCTCATTCTACCCACATTGATTACTATAATTCCTATCCCTATAGGGACATATATGCCTCCTCACAATCTAATAAATAAACACCTTCAAAACACAGCTATCAGATTTATATATTTGTCAACATAGATAAACATTCCAGACAACATATATCTCCTCTAAGAACCAACTTACATTGGCTGCCAATAAAATCCATTATAATTTATAATATTTCACTCATCATACATGTATCTACTCACTATAACACACCAGACTATCTCGCCAACTTACTAACTTCCCAACATAACTATTTACAACAACAAAAATTAAAATTAATAACTCCAGTTCTATCATATTTAACATCTGCCCAACATAAATCTTTCTCCGTCCATGCTCCAAAAATCTGGAATGATCTACTTCACCATATCCGGTCAATTGACTCAACTGTATTACTCAATTTAAATCTCAAAACATGCCGTTTTCTCAATAAATACATTAAAAAGCACGTCCGAAAACTTCCATAAAGTAGTTGATGGAAGTGCTTAAACGAATTAGGTAACTGCAGTTACCATGGTAACAATTGTTACTTAAGTAACTAAAATTATAGTTAACTTGCTAGAAAATAACTTTCTAGCAAACAGTTCCGGACATTATTTCCAGAAAAACTGGTTGTGAGATACCCCTTTTAAAAGGACATATTAAATACTTACAACGTGTTACCTTATAACATGTTCTTCAATAAATGATATAGAATACATTTGTTGACATTTAATGATACCAACGATGAATCTTTTAGTGTATACATTGGTTGTACACACGCTGGTATACCAGCGTTTCTTTCATCTGAAATTATACTATGAGCCATTACATACTATAAAGAAATATACATTATTACAATATACTATTTTTCAACTAAAAATAATCAGCGACCTTTACTTTCGAATGTTAAACATGAATATAGTAAATTATCAAATATACAAAAAATAAATTATTAATATATTATTAATTATTATTATTTAGAATTATCATATTTATTAAAATGATTTTATATTTCTATATAATATATAATTTTGAATTATAAATCAATTATTATATAAAATATATTATCAAAATAATGTCTTTGTTTTCAATAAATGTATATAATGGTTTTTGAGAATAAATCACTATAATTGATATATCATAATTGTTAACAATGAATTAATTTCAATATTAACAAAGATATTTTATTAAAAAATGTATATATTAAAATTAATTTATAAAATGATATTATAAAATATTGATATAAAATAAATATAATAACCAAATGATATGATATAATAAAATGTATCTGTTTAAATAATTGTCTTAGTAGATACGTATCGTAGATACTATTTATACCTTTAATTTATAATATATATATACCTAATAATTTATACCTTAATAATAGATACGATTACAAATACTTTTGTAATTTTATAATAGATACAAATACAAATACAAATGTATCTACGATACTGATTTTTTGCCTTAATAGATACAGTATCGGCGATACTGCCCAGCTCTGTATATAATTATATATTTTAATCGAATAATTTCTACAAATCCAATACTGTAATTTTATATAATAATGTACGTTCACCTCGCCATACTTCAAATTTATTAACTCAAGTGTTGTATATCTATATGTGTTTAACTGATTACTTGGGTATCGCAGTCGATTCTAGGTAGCCCAGAAGAATCCATACTTACATGTATAAGTTATATAGACATGTACATTCCTCACTGTATTCCATCCGTTACTACGCATACCATACAATCCAGTAAGATAAATCTGCATCTAATATAGTTAACTAGTTTTAATTATGTATGATTATAAGTCATGTGATGTCATATCTCATTGATTGATTTCAATACGAGAATATCTGGTAGACTGAGATTTAACATGGGCTTTATATGGAGACATGACTTACGATATAATAGTTCCACATAAGTTGTGTACCACATCATATTGTATCCTAGATCCGTTACAGGTTTCTAACGGGCAAGTTTTCATCCCCAGCAAGATCTGATTAATATATATTCTAGGGTTGAAAAAATGTGAGTTCGAAATATTCTAATCCATTTTAAAATCGAGTACATAGTTGATTTTCTAGTCAAGTCGATTATTTAAAACAAGACTCAAACCAATTTTAATACTGTACATAATACATATAAGTAAAATCAATAAAATGTAAGGTAAATATAATCAATTTGATGGCTAATCCTAATACTTGTCATATATGCAAAATCAGCTATTCCTTTCTTTTAAGTGTGCCCAATTCTCCCTGAAGTGTTGATGCTATCGAATGTAATCATGTCATGCTGTTACTTAATACTATTATGACCAAAAGATATCGAAGTAACCTTTCTTTATATCGACGATAGCTAAACTTTGTCTGTCCTTTCAGAAAACAGTTAATGTCTGTCTAATTTTACTTTAACTACACATACCGATTTGTCTCCCTTCTTTTGTAAATATTTCACATATCTATACTAAAATTACTATTGTTTTAAAATAGTGTTTCTCTTTTTATTATTTTTAGAGTAGTGGTAAAGATTTTTCTAAGGAAATTCTATTTTGTATACAAAAACCAACAGCTCCAGCTATAGAGTCAACTTTCGGAACTGTGTTGTTTATATATATAAATTTGTATCAAACTATGCACTTTTAAATTAAAAAATAATATGCTTTAAATTATTATTTGTATTATGAAAACAAAGTGTTAATTACTAATATATAACAAAGAAATAGGATATGTTGGTTTTACATGCTATAAATATCTATGTAGTGAGTAAAAGCTAATTTATATTGCATGTAATTTAATAGAGCAATGTAAACATTGTAGTATGCAAATCACGGCAAACCTAATTCTATTTCGATACTGCTTCTAGCAGCGGGATGTATGAATACAAATCATGTTTCGTAGATAGGGAGTGTTATATCTTTACTTCGCAAAATCTTTGGTATATTAATTTATAATAAATACAGGCATAAGTTATACATATGGTTAATCTAGTCAAGTATACCTAAAAATAATTTGAAGATTGATAGATACAAAGGAAAAAAAACCTTTGAAATTGCTTTTTAAACTGAATGAAAATAATCACAAAATTCATATTCCAGAATTAAGATTTCAAGAAATATTAAAAAAAGATCCTTAAAATATAACAAATTATATAGGTAGGAATCGTAGAGTACATACAAGATACATTTATATAAAAATATATATATACATATTATAATCATAAATTAGAACTGCTTTAAATTGATTAATATTTGTCACCAATTAAATTTAGGTATTCCAAAAAGGAGTAAAAATAATTATTTTTCAACACTAGATTATTTACAATTTTAGAAAATAATATTCAACATAAATTATAATTTTATAAGGAATATATATTATCTCAAGTAATAAATGTTAAAATTGTAAGTCTACCAATCTATGTATATTATTAGTCTCATTATTCTGTAGAATTCCAACTATATCCAATATTATTGCACATTTATTATATATATATATAGAATATACACATTTGTATTTGCAAAATAAACATTCTATTAAATGATCAAATTGAAGTATAAATCATATTATATTTATAAATCAACAACTGAGGAATTGTTTACAAGTATTAATTGATATTTACATCATTATCATAACTACCTATTCTAATAAATAATGTGTGATAATCATAATATTTATAAACATAGTTCTTATATTGTCAATGAAATTATAAATTAAAAGTAGTAATTATTTAAAATTATATTTATAAAAATTTCGAATATAAAAATGGATTACAAAAATAATATCCGCGAATAAAATATAAAATTGTATTAAAATAAAAATAAATTCAGTTAAAATTTAGATAAAACAAAAATAATTTTGTATAAAATCATTTACTTCTGGCTCCTGAGATTGCGTGGGGTGGGAATGGGTACGTTTATTCCATTTATGAAGTCATCTCCAATGACAACATCATCTTCGAGATATTTGGCAGCAATTAAAACTTTACTCTTATACTTAGTAATCGGGAAACGGATATCATATTTGTCCGGGCGAATGTATTTAACTGTAACTAAGGAACCTGATATGAGTGTGTAGAATTAGGTAATAGTATGGGTACATGAGGTGCAAACCATTGTACCAGGTGGAGTTGATAGCCTTGAATGCATTACCGCCAGCTATTTTGTCCGGGAACCTCATATAGATGCAAGACTGTAGAACACGAGTGTGTAGAATATGAGTGCATGCGTGTGTGATGTGTAGATGTATGTGAAGATATATGTGCGTGTGTGTAAAATTGATGTTAATTTGATATAGTCTTGTATATTTATTTTCACATATACCATATATTATGTATATGTTAATTAATAAATAAGATATTACTTTATATTAATAAAGATATGAGAACTAACTGTAACAATGTCGATGTCGATAGACAAAGTTTGACAGTCGAGGCCACACTTAGTAAGTAAGGAATTCTTTAGGATGTTAAGATTCTCTTCGGTGATTTCGTAATTCCTGTACGGAACACAATAGACGGTTATGTAATAGTCAGTGGTGCAGGCGATAGTAGCATAGGCTAGAGCCATGTATTACGTGACAGTATTAGATAGCTATTACAAGTGTAATCTGTACTAAATTTAAAGTGTAGTGTAGTTCAGTGTGTAGTGTAGTTCAGTGTGTAGGGATTCAGGGAATAGAGGTGATTTAGAGAGTGTGAGAGAGAGTTAGACAGTGTGCAAGGATAAAGGTGTGTTAACCATAATAAATGCTAACTAATCAGTGATAAGGAGTTATATACAGTGTGTATGAGGTGTGTTAGGCTAACTAATAGACGGGTGGAAAATGTATTTAGAGATGACGGGTTTAGGGCGTGATCGTATATACAAACTCGTTGAACATGTTTCTGATTTTGATGCATTCGGTAGCGTAATAGTAACTGCCGTCTTCGTGAGTGGTGCTATCTATAGCTGTGTTAGTGTCAATAGTAGTGTCAGTGTCAATAGTAGTGTCAGTGTCAATAGTAGTGTCAATGTTAATGGTAGTGTTAGGGTCAATAGTAGTTTCAGTGTCAATTACAGTGCAAGCACATTACTACAGTGAGAGAGAATTGGCGCGTAGTATTATTTCTATTCTATTCGTAATAAATAGAAACAATTAATAAGATAGAGGTCAGATAATGTAAGTATTACACTATCATACGACTCGTACGATTAATGCATAACATCACATATTGCATGATATTATTGCTGAAAGATATTCTATAGACATGTGTAATCGTGTTACCTTTTCCTTGCCAGTTCTTTTGGTTCGGGGATTCGACGGTCAGAGAAGGCTGTAAACGAATCGCGGCGGTGTTACCAATAAGGGGGCGGGGCATAAGGGGGCGTGGCTTACCTGTATCCACTTCCATACGCGATAGGTTTCGCCTTCTTGAAGGATGTTCTCCTTGCGGATACGAGACTCTTGCTCCTCAATGAAATGCACAACCTGTTTCCAGATCTGCATTTTCTCGACTCTGTGTACAAACGTATATGAGCGTGTGATATGTGATATGCGATGTGTGTATAGACGCGTTATGTGATATGTGTATAAATGTTAATTGAGCAAGTATGTGCCCACCCAGTAACGATATAAGCTACTGTAGCAACTGATAGATATTGTTAATAGAAGCTGACATTCAGTAGTCACTATATTGATGATACAATGATGTACCCTAGTGACGCCTAGTAGGAAAACCTTTCGTTAACGGGTATCACGATGTCCCTTACGTTAACTATAGACATGTGGGGCTGAAGGGTCGGGGCGGGGTCGGTACGCAACTGCAGCTGGTAGTTTTCATTATTGGTCTGCAGGGTGTCTGAAGCGAGGATGTAAGGGGAGGTAGATAAGGGGAGGGGATAAGGAGTTATAGTGAGGGAGGGAGTGAAGATAAGCGGAAGTATATAAGGTGAGGGAGAGTTAAAAAGATGGATGTCAATGACATATGTACGTCAGAAACATATAAGCGTTGTTGGTGAAAATATCGTATAGATGAACATGTTCATATTATGATATTCAGGTAATTAATGTTATATAGTATATAAACTATTTACAATTGGGTCATCTAAGTGAAACAATACATTTTATGAAATTTTCCCGCATACCTTCTTCGATTTACATGAAAATTTCACAATTGGTTTATTCTAATAAAAAATTAAATTTGTAAATTTTTGGGGCCTAACATTTCATCTTAGCCACATTATAACAACCTTATTGACATTTTCATTTTTTTTTCAAATTTCCTATACTTTAACTATTCATATCTCTCTAAATACTTGAGATAAATGTAAGGCTTTAATATATTTATAACTACATTCCAATATATTTCTAACTTTTTAAAGTGTTCATCTTTACGTTAAATATTTATATAGAAATTTGATAAATTTAAATTATAAAATTAAAAGTTTTTGACATTCTTTATAAAATTCAGGATATTATTTTGATAACTTTTTTTTCAGGAATTTCATCAAATAAACATCAGATAATCTAATAATAATTAATTAAAGCTGTTAACATATGGAATATTTTGAACATTAAAAAGTTATGGGTATATAAATATATTTTTTTCATTTTTATCAATATTGTGAAAGTTTGAGGGCAAAATAAAAAAGTACTTATGCTTTTTTTACACATTTTTTCTGCTATCTAATCTAGGAACCTTCTTCTAATATAATCAATTATGAGAAGTGGATATTTGAGTCTTAAGGAGATGTCTTAACACGCCCCTCACTGTATGTAGAGATAGCAAATAATGGGTCTATAATTAGGTCTATAACTAGGCGCTTATAATTCTATTCATTGAGCTACATTTTTTAAAATTCTATTCAAACGTGTATAGACATTATTCTATAACAAATAATTTGTATAATATATATTATATTACATATATATATGAATAATAATTACCATTTTTTTAATTTGTTGTATTTCTATAGAAATTGTTATTTTTTCAATTATACACATTTAGAAAATATTTTCTTATAGGATTATTTATAAATATGTTGTTTGTATAATTCAATACAAATTAGTATAATACATGTAAAAGTTTTTGTGATACCTACGTTTATATACACTTACCTAGCCTGAAATAATTATTCTGGGAAAACAGTATTTGAAGTTTGACATTATGAAAATAAATTGATATTATAAACATTTAGAAACTATTTTTTATAAGATTATTAATATATATGTTGTTTATATAATGCAAAAAAAATTAGTATAATACATATAATAGTTTTTGTGATACACACATACCATTGAAGTTTGGTATTATAATCTATTTATATTTATATTCTTATTTATCATAATAATTTACATATACTAGTGGTTCTGGAACGATGGTGTGCATGTAGGGGGACCAATACATAGGAGTTCCCACTATATTTTAAAGTGGTGGGGGACATATCCCCCCCCAGTCCTCCCCTGTTGCAGCGCCCCTAACATATACATATATACAATTATCTTTATAGTAATAAATATTGTTATCTAATGAAATTTATATATTTATTTGTAAATTTGTAAGAACTACTATATACATATTATGTATAATATAATATAAATATTATAAAATAAATAAAATATGGTATTCTTGATATATATAATTTAATTTTTAAGATACTTCACCAGGAACATACTCGTCAATTTTTTTATTTTTTTAAAATCTTCAATTTATAAGTTATAAAACATAATATAAAATACACTAGTCAGGGATAATAAATAAATAATAATTTAAATATTGATACATTTAATTTGAATAGTATGGTCAAACAACTATATTTTATGGTATTTATAGATTGAATTGATGGCTAATATTTATACAGATACTAAAACACACTATATTTATTAAAATTCTAGAATAAAAATTAAATACAAAATATTTTTTTTTTCATTAATGCTAGATTTTATATTTTTAAAATCTATGTATTATTTATTGAAAATTCTAGAAAAAATATTCAAATTACTTATAAATTATAACTTTTATGATTATAAATGATTTAAATTCATTTATTAATTATAAATGAATTATGATAAATTATTATTTAATAATTATAAATGTTTTATTGAAGTTTACGAAAAATTTTATGAAATTACATACGAATTCTTATATTGACTATGTCACTAAAATATGTTACATGATTAATATTTACATTATTTACTACAATATTATCTAAAACTACTTTAATAAATGAATGTATAGCGGAGGTATTATGATCTAATATAATACAACAACTATTTGAATTGTAGTACACTTTGAATTGCATCCTGATAAAACTATAATTGTCTAAATAATCTAATAATATAATCACACTAAGCTAAATTTTCTTTAATTAATTTAAAAAATACAGATCGAGATTTAGTTATAAAATAATGATTAAATAATATTTGTTAGTTTTGTAATTAATTTATCTATAAATTCTAAAAGTTCTATATTAGTAGTATACAATTCTGATCTATCTGTTCGTATCCAATCTCTATTTTTAATATTACTATCATCTTCATAATTAAACTCTTTAAATAAATTAATTAAATATTCAAACTAATAATATCTACACTAAGCAAGCAGAATTCTATTCATTGAAAAATCTGTTTTTTTTATTGTATTTATAATATATACATGTATACTATATATAGATATATATATTTATAATTGTGAAATTTTCATGAAAATCTAAGGAGGTCAGCGAGAGCTATTTGCTGATTTCACTTTTAGGAATGAGCCACCAGTGAACGGTGTTATGCTTAACTAGCTACGTGGTGTCGGTTAAGGTGGGGTGCTGGTAGCGGCGGTGTACCTACCTAGTACTTTCTCAACGATTGCACTCACTTCATCTTTGTTCTCCTTGAGATGGAGACGTCTTAACTTGTAGCCGGCCACCAGTAGGGTTATCAAGAGAGTTACTGTAAGCGGGGGTGATGTAGGGTTAATGTAGGGTTATCATAAGAGTTACTGTAAGCGGGGGTGATGTAGGGTTAATGTAGGGTTATCATAAGAGTTACTGTAAGTGGGGGTGATGTAGGGTTAATTTAGGGTTATCACAAGAGTTACTGTAAGCGGGGGGGTGATGTAGGGTTAATTTAGGGTTATCATAAGAGTTACTGTAAGCGGGGGTGATGTAGGGTTAATGTAGGGTTATCATGAGTTACTGTAAGCGGGGGTGATGTAGGGTTAATGTAGGGTTATCATAAGAGTTACTGTAAGCGGGGGGGTGATGTAGGGTTATCATGAGTTACTGTAAGCGGGGGTGATGTAGGGTTAATGTAGGGTTATCATAAGAGTTACTGTAAGCAGGGTGATGTAGGGTTAATGTAGGGTTATCATAAGAGTTACTGTAAGCGGGGGGGTCGTGTAGGGTTAATGTCGAGTATGTAGGGTTAAAGGAGGATAACATTTGTTAAATATGACAGGGGTTTACTGAGGAGTAGGTGTTATTAAGGGTGCAAGCTCGGGTTGGGGTTTACCATGGTAACTCTAGCTCTAGCTAAAATGCTAAGGATATTAAACTAATAAAGATAATTAAGTAATTTTTTTTATTCAATAGATATTATTCTATTTTATAAAAGTATTGACTTTATATAAATATAATTTATTTAAAATGATGTAAAAAAATAGTTTAAAATAGTTTAAATATTTTTTATATTTTTTTATTAAAAATGTGAAGTTATTATTATTTATTTTAAAGATATAAAGTATAATATAATATCCTGTCAATATTAATACATGTTATTTATATACAGTAACAATTTTAGATAATAATATCAATAATCAAAGAATTAGTAGGCTTTTACATATGCCTACTAAGTGCAAAAAGTATAAACTGGAGAAAATGACAATCAAAGTTTTTTTAAATAAATAGTCTTGTCAATTTCATATGATTTTTAATTCAATTGATCTCGTAAAACACTTTATATTGATAGAAATCTTAAAAAAATAATTAAAATATTCTGCAATGTGATAATTAAGATAATGAATATGGATAATACGTAACAAAAAAAAATATTAAATTAAAATATTATACATATTTTAACGTCAGCTTGCACCCTTAAGTTAGGAAGGGTGTAACTATGGGAACTAACAGGTAATGGTGACACCCCCGATGTATAAGAGTAAATTGATGCTTCTCTTTGCTCTACACATTAACGGCATATCTGACAGAATGGATTCAATAGCGACCACGTTATCGATGTTTGTAGGGGACCCGGATACGTCCAATAGCCTAGCGAGGGACGGGGCTTATTAAATAGAGGAGGCGATGAACTACCTTAATCGAGGGGATCGCTTTTATAGAAGATATGGGCGCGGCAACAATAATACAAATATTGGCCATTAATATAACGGGAAGATTCAGTGCTATACTAATAGGCTCGCAGATGGGTAATATTAGGGAATAGGGGTAATATTAGGGAATAGGGGTAACATTAGAGAATAGGGGTAGCATTAGGGAATAGGGGTAACATTAGGGAATAGGGATAACATTAGGGAATAGGGATAACGTTAGGGAATAGGGGTAACATTAGGAAATAGGGGTAACATGAATATATAAAGATCAGTGAAACATGAATATAGTATATGAGTAATAGGAGTTTGTACACGAACTTCAGTTGCCATTGAGGGTTTGTACGGATCATTGTGATGATTGTGTTCAGTTTTTGTTGCTGAGTGATAATAAGGGTAATAATATAATATAGTGATAATAGGGGTAATAATATAATGGAGTGATAATAGAGGTATTAGTGTAACTGAGTGATAATATTGGTATTAGTATTAAATAACATTATCTATAGTAATACTATTTATAATAAATATGTATTAAGATAATAGTCACTAAAATAGAGTAATTATGGATTCAGCTCCTAAAAATTGGAATACAATTTTTACAATTGCGCAAATTTTATAAAACAGAAATATTTAGATAGGAACAATATATAAAAGATATATTACAGAATTTGCATATAATAAATTATTTTTTTCTATATTTTATGACTTTTTTATCCCCTTAACTATTCAAATAACTAGTAATATTTTGTAATTTATCATAAAGATCGCCGTATAAAGCTGAGGTGCATACTTGTGAATATTCACAAACAACATATGCGCGAGTAATAAAAGCTTAGGCCCCCCCCAGGCTTACGATGTGATAATCAGCCGTAAGCTAGCGTACTAAAGCACATACTTACATAGACATTCATGCTATGAGTGCTGGAGACGTTATCATCCGAGCCGTTCAACACGTCCATATAGCGTCTGAGATACTCCTCGACCTCAATGAGCGACATCGACCTCTGGCTGACCCCGGATTCGTTACAATCGTACCGACCGGCTTTGCCGGCCATTACGGCGCTAAAGTCGCGGATAAACTGGAGATCGGTGGTCTTCTTGCAGACGCCGTCCTGTGGGTCGTGACATCGGTTATCGTCGATACATTAGATGTTAGTCGATACATTAGATGATGGTATTAGATAATGATGTTTGAATTATATTATAAAAAATATTAATCGGTAAAAGGTTAAATTAGTTAAAGAATGTCGTTATTCGATTTGCACATTATAAAATGCATTTGGGATGATTACAATAGCTAAAACAGTTATACATACATAACACACATTATTGAGAACATCATTACACGATTAAAGCTATTCATCGCACACACACACACATTCATACTGAGTTTTTATTGATTAAAATGAAACCTTGGTTTTTTCACTTGAAGCGCAAATCATGTTAGTATCTGTAATGAAATAGGGAACATAAGAAGTATGCCGAGTAATAAAGGATCTGAGAAATTCCTTGATGTATACAAAATAATTCTAAACATTATTAAATCGTATATCAAAATTTATATAATATTATCAAAGATTTTGCGAAGCAAAGATATAACACTCCCTATGCATGCAACGTAATTTAGTTATAGCCCGAACCGCTGCTAGCAGTAGTATCGAAATCACTGAAATAGATTTAGGTTCGGCTCTGTTTGCATACAACAATGTTTTCATTGCTCTATTAAATTACATGCAATATAAATGAGCTTTTACTCACTAAATATATACTTATAGCATTTAAAACATACATATCATATTTGTTTGTTATATATTAGTAATGAACACTTAGTTTTCATCATATAAATATTAATTTAAAGCATATTATTTAACATTTTAAAAGTGTATAATTAAATACGAATTTACATTATAAACAACGCATAGTTCCTAAAAGTAACCCGCTATAGGTGGCACCAGGGTATTTTGTATACAAATTCGAATTACACGATTTCGCGTAAGTGTTATATCTTTCCTTCGGAAAATCTTTGATATTATTCCATAATTAACAACAATATTAAATAAGTATTAGTAATAGTATTACTAATATAATTGAACATAGTGTGAATTTACGAATCATAACATTTCAAACGTTTACATTATATATTTGAGGTGAAACTAAATTTAATTATATATCCTTATGGAGCTCATCGACAATGAATATCTTTTTACACATAAATAGCATGTTTAACATAGGTGAAAGTATTTGTAAGTAATATATATCAATAGTGAACATAGACTTGTGATCATTAACACATGCAAACTTCATTATTTTTTATCCAAATAAATATATTTTCCATATACTTATATATGTATGCGATTTTAATATAAATTAATAGAATATGAATGTGTCTATATTTAAAAAATAAAAATGTATTAGAAAACAATAATGATGAGATAATTTAATAAGAAATTTTACATTCTGATTCAGTTTTTCGATTGTTTATAATATCATCGTTAGCATATACTTGAACTTTACACTTACGAATATATATTTCTATTGATGGAAAAATGCGTTTTTTATTATACGTTTTAAATGCATTTACCCGTTTTTTATACAAGTTTTAACCATTTATTTAAACCAATGATAATGATAATTTTTTATATTATGTAACTTATTTTATTAATAATGTATAAATGATACTTTAATACTACAATAATACTATAATATATATATATATACTGATATATGTTCTGTATTACACTAAAGTCCATACTTTTTTTATCTAATATCATTAGTTATAATAGATGTTATAGTATCAATATTTGTATATATTAGAGCTAAAATTGTATATTTTATCTATTCTAAAATTAATAATATAACATAATAAAAATATATTTTTAAAGATATTAAATTTGTTTTAAATGAAAGATATTATTTATATATATATATATATATAACATTTGATAAAAATATATCCTATCATAAATATTATTGCGTTTTTTTCCCGCTTTTTATCAACGTTTAAAACATATTTTGTATTCACTCACATCACTATATATTTGCATAAGTTCACACCAAAAAATATAGCCATATATCGCCGGCAGTTTTAATTTATTCGTTCAAATTATAAAATTGTATTCAAATTACAAGCCCGATATTTATCTAATGTTCAAAACAGAATTTAAAGTAGCTGATGTCAGTATGTATTCTGTTGGTGTGAATTCAGCTTTAGTAAATCAGTTGTAGCAACTAGACTAGCTATAGTTATAGGTACATGTGTCACTATACTCTTTAGTCATAGTCGGTAGAGTACCGGGTATAAGACTCGTTAGCTATTAGTCATAGTCGGTAGAGTACCTGAAACGAGACTCTGTTGATTGAGACCGGCCACTACGTAGAGAACTGCTAGAACGGCAAAGAACAGGTACAGGAAGGTCATCAGGAAGGTGGACACATAGTTCTTGATGATGCTTGCCTTACGAACGACGGCTTTCTAAAGGAGCGATGAACCAGTATTAGTGGACAAGCGATATTAGAAATAAGGGTCAGATGTTTTCAATGTTGAAAATATAAATACACAAATTATATAGTAATATTATATAAGATTTAATTTGATCTCATTAAGTTTTATTTAATAATAGGTAGTTACAGCAATATGTTAATATAGCGCATCGTACATAATCTTTACATGTTTTAAATTCGTATGATATTTAAAAAAAGTAAGAACCAAATTTAATATAAACAAAATTAGTTTATGCCTTTAAATTTATTATTCTCTTTTCGATAATTATCTAGGATAGTTTTATAGCGAATATTAAATTTTTAAAACAATCTATTGGTATATGTTTTACTCAATTTAAATATGTTGTATATGTACTAGTGAAATATCAATGTATCAATGATCTATCTTTATTTTGCACAGATTAACTTGTCCTAAATTGATTGTTTTAATAGATAATATTACTTTTTCAATAACATCAGTGTGTTATAATTAAATACAATTACTGTAATATATTGAAATATATATATTTAATATTACAATGACATTTTAAATCTTTCTAATATATGTTTATATTATTTTTTAATATTCTTTTAACATTAAGGGCACGGGGCACGGGTTTTTCGTTTACATGTAAAAGATACAAAAAAGGACTCATTTTCAAAACTTAATTCACTAAGTAATTTATATTAAAATTATAAAAAAATTTTTTAGTTGTATACTAATTAATCTGATAATTGTTATTCATAATTTCCAAGTTTTTTTTTTTAATAATCTAAGAGTTATGCATATCTATGTATATGACATACAAAATATTAACAAAAATGTTACAAAAATACAATTTTAAAAATAAATATAAATTCTTATCAATACAAAAACTATAATAATAAAGCTACATATGTTATGGATATAATGCAAAAAAAAATTAAATAGAATAAAGTAATATTACTAAACTTATTGAAATTATAGTGAACGTAGTTGGTGAAAATAATTATTTTGTATAAATCAAGTTTAAAGTTAAAGTTACATTTTATTGATATTTTACATATAAATGACATATTATATATATATATATATAAATGAATACATGTATATAAATGTAATATAGCTATCAGTATAGTTATATAAAATTAATATATATATATATATAATGAATACGAATAATAATATAATCAGTATAAATAATACATCATATAATCATAACAAAAAAGCATATATAAATTTTAAATATAAATGAATACATGAGTATATGTATATAAATGTAATATAGATATCGTTATAGTTATATAAAAATAATATATATATATTATGTAGATTATTATATATAATTAATACGAATAATAAACAGTTATAAATAGTATATGAGTATATGTATATAAATGTAATATAGATATCGTTATAGTTATATGTCAATATGTTATGACGCCAGCTGTCACATTTTATATTTATAATAATAAAAACTCCACCTATACATAATTGCATCTTATAATAATCTTTGCTTCAGTTTTTAGATTTTGAAATTTGATTTTATAACCACGTAAATATATTCATTTTACGAAATCACATATATAATAAATCAATTATTTCAAAATATTTATTACAAATATTATTTTTTCTTTATAGTTGTTTTAAAATGCTTCTTTTTATTAGTTTTATTTTACGTAAATAATCCATGTTGGTACCATTTTAAAGATAATATTTCAAATATTATAAATAAATAATAAAATAATATTACAAATAATTTTTTTTTTCATGATTTTTACCCGTGCCCTGTGCCCGTAGGTATTTGTTTATTATCTTATAGAATATTTAAATGTATATATTGATTTGAATCAGATTTATACTCTATTTCTAACATATTAGAAGAAACGGTATATTAATAACATAATATGTTACCAGATCGCTTTAATAAGTAGGTAACCTTAGTCTTAGTAGGTTTCAAGGCTACATTGTTCGTGGGTTTCATCATCATTTTGCTGAGCTTAGGGGTGCTAGCATCGCCCCCCGGACCCATCATAGCTACAGCAGCGGCGGTAGTAGGGCGGCAGGGTGTCAGCACCTTACCGACGGAAGGTGGCCTACCTCGTCTGGGGCGGGTCCTAGGGACTTCACTGTGATGAGGAGGAGGTGATAGTTAACTGTCACTGTAACCTCCATTGACATACTGCAACATCGGCTGCATTCGCTGATATTCATATCGGGTAATGATGTTGATAATACATTTATTCGGTAAAAAATTACCCAAGATAGACCTACTACTACTACTAATACTACTACTAGCGACACATATACTACTACTACAAGCACTACTAGCGACATCTATACCACTACTAGTACCTCGATGGAGTAGTGAAAACACTCTTATCTAGGATACGGGAGGCATCGCTATCCTCGACGTTGCTGTCGTCGTAGTCTGTTGAGTCTGCTCCGTTGGTTTGATCTAGCCAAGCTGAAGTGTTGACGCCCATCTCTACCTAGAGGGGACGATACCGAGCATCGTGTGAATATGGGGTGCTAGGGCTAAGTAGGGATCAGGGTTATTGCTATAGAAAATAAACATTTATGTAATGTAATGCTAATTTCCCTATCTTTTCCCATGTACATTTTTGACACCTTTTATTTTGACACCAGATTTGTGGGTAATAAACCTACAAATTTAAAATGTATTATGATATACACACCCAATATGCACTTCCTGCTTATAAAATTTAAATAATATCCATAATGGAAACATTATGTTTCATCACTCTTAATGCGATTCATTCGAGAGTAATTTATTTTCATAATTCTAGATTTATACCCTTTTTAAAATAGGTAGCGATTTTGTAATTTTGAACAAAAACAAAAAAACTAAATTAGATACTTAATATAATCACCATATCTATTAAATACACGCTTTGCCAATTGAATAAAAAAAATTATCATCACCCCTATTGTGTACCTGCATAACTTTAGATGGAGTTCTAGTTCTGGGTGACTTAGAAGCTAGTATTGGACTTTCAGCCGTGAGTATCTCTTCATCGCTCAATTCATAGAGAGACTGGCGATGATTGTACACCTGCAACATCAGCAGGGTCATTAGTATTAGTAACATTAGTATTAGTACCATAAACATCATCAGTAGCATCAATATCATCATTATTAGTATCAATATCATCATTAACACGATTATCATTGCATGCGATATATTCATGCATTGATGGTTTAATCAATCGGCCATATTAGTTTAAAATTTCAATTTAGATTATTATTTTCCGTTCGTTTGTTTTTATTTGCGTGTTAGTTCTCTACGTTATATACGGGTGAGGGTAATCAGTTGGGATAATCAGTGAGGGTAATCGAGGGACTGAGGAAGTGATCTCGTATGAATTGGTGATTTTGTGCGTATTGTAAATTCTACTATTTATAAATGAATATTTACATTAATACTGTATTATGATTAAGCACGAGATCACTGAGATCCCTGGAGTCATCGGTCTATAATCAGTGTATAATATAAATGAATTCACTGATACGAGGCGGAGAGAGGCGGGACAAACCGGGGAGTCTCCGATCACGGTAGAGTGGAGGGGCCCCATACTAGGACGGGCGGGGGTACGTAGAACAGTCTTCTTCTTAGGTGTGGCTACGTTCATCGCCGGTCCGCCGTCGTCATCGGGTCTTAGCGGGGTACTGCTCGACCTCAACATCTAGAGAGAGGGAGAGAGTGGTGAATAACGATAGGGTTAGGTACGGCGGTGGTTAACGCTCGCGATGAACTAGGCCTGCGGTACTATTGTAGGTAGTTAGAGTATGCGTAGTTATTGATCTCGTATATCTATGAATCTATATACACACACATATATAGCTGATAGTCTAATATAATATAGAATAAGATAGTATAAATTAATACCAACCCTATACGGGGTTTTGATCAACTCCTTTACCTGTAAAAATAAAATTGAAATGGTTATAATAATATTTATAATAAATATTATAATTTCATAATTTGTATTATATATATATAATAAATAAAGATTGACAATATAATTCAAATAATAATTAAACGTAGAGTTGATCAGATTACTAAAGATGAATCACTATTAAATATAGAGAGATGCAAACAACATAAGACAGACGGACAAGGACAATGTAAGGTTAGCGTATGAGATCACCATACAGTACATCACTGTAGTACTGTAGGTTAGATGCTAAACCTAGTGAAGGTTTACTGTTGGTTAGGCCTTACATGAAGCACCGTAACTTTAGGTGCGTTCATAAGATTTCTAACGCCTCAAGTTTCTAGGGGCCACGTTTCAGTAATGTTTGCTTCTCAATCTATATTCTAATATGGGCTGGTCTCATCATTTCAACTCATACCTTATTTTAATAGACTATTACAGATTTTGTTAGCTTTATAAAAAAAAATTATATTATTATAAAAGTAGATACATTTTGAAAACATGCTATTTTTCCCTATACTTTCCATGCAATGTGATAAATAATGTATTGAAGAAATTAAATTAAATGTTGTCAATGGAATATCATATTCAACAATTATATAAATGTAATGCTCACTTACTTTATATAACACGGAGAAACGCTTCTATAAGTATAGTTTAAATTTATATTCTATATAAGAAATCTAATGTAAGAAATTAAATTAAATGTTGTCAATGGAATATCATATTCAACAATTATATAAATGTAATGTTCACTTACTTTAGATAACACGGAGAAACGCTTCTATAAGTATAGTTTAAATTTATATTCTATATAAGAAATCTAATGTAATGTTTAGTTCTGATAACAAATATCAATTAAATCAGTATGTGAACTTATTATGAATTTATATGAAAAGTAAACAACAGTCAAATAGCATTATGAAATGTATTAATACTTACTAAAATACTATGGATAATTAATTGTATACTTTAAAAAGTAATCAATATATCGGTTTTAATAAATTATAATTATTTGAAAATAAAACAATAAAAATTGCCATAATTACATAAACAATTTAATATATTAAAATATATAATATTTATCTATAATATATACTTTAATGTAAATGCTTGAAAGTTATATTAATGAAAAATCAAGTTTACTCATCACATTAGATGTATGTACAGTAGACCGGTTCGTTCGATTCAATTTTTAATCCTTCATATAAAATATAATACATATCTATATTTTAGTATAATATGTATTAACAATTTTTATAAAAAAATAGTTACCTTTGGACACGAAGCATTTAAAGTTTGAAATATAAATTATTATTTTTAAATAAAATGTATAATATTCCATGTATAATAGTAATGACACCGTATACCATTATTTATATTTATTAATAATATAATATATATATTTCATTTTTATATCTACAAATTACCAATATTAATGTCTCCTAAAACTCGATAAAATACACCATTTTACAGTATTAATTTTAAAGTATTTATTTCAAAATAATTCAAAAAAATAATTAATTTTAAAAATTAATATATATAATTATACTTTACATAAATTTGAGTGATCAGATTGTATTGAATTGTGGATATGAGTTAGATATAAATGTCCTTTATACAAATAAATCTAAAAAAATTACAAAATATGTAAACATATTTTGTATTTCATATTTCAAATAAAAATCCAAAAATATTTACAAATGATGTTAATTTTTTTTCTAAAAATAATTTTTTAATAATTAATTTGAATTGTATTATTATTATCTATAAATTATATATTTTAATTTTAAAAATTAAATTGTAATAATTTATTTATATTAAATTATACGATTTTTAGATATTTTTTGTTACTACAATTATTTTATAAAATTTGGGCATCTAGATTGTTATGAAAAATATTTTGTATTGTTAATACTACTTGTTATATATGTTTCTAGGATATATCCATAGTTGGCTTGAAAAAAATCATTCAATTTTATAAAAATTGAATAAAACTTATTTCTATATCTCCCCCATGTTAAATTGTATATGTATTCAATGTTAAAATTAAAAGGTCTCGTGACATAACAATATTTAAGATATAGGTCTAACATTTTAAACACTTATCATATCATACATAATTGTCACAGATGTGAAGGTTTATAAAATTACGAAAAAAAATTTAGTACGAACCGGTCTAATGTACAGTATATTTCTACAGTTTTGGATTAATAAACATTAAGTGTAACGACTAACATTAAATAATAAATCAAAAAGAAATTTGTGGAAAAATAATTTTATTATACTAGATATTAAATTAAGAATAGAAAAAAAAGTATAAATAAATAAACTATATATAAATATATTTAGAAAATAATATTAAAAATAGAATTATTTGTATTGAAAGATGCATTCAAATTTTCACTTATGCAATTGTACTTTGTACATGTTAATAGATTTTACAATATCAAATATTTGTAATAATATTTTATGATATAGATTTAAATTTGTAGACATTTTCTACTTATTTTTGCAATATTTTATCAAATTTTATGTTAAATTAATTCAACTATAATAATTAATAACTTATATATAAATTAATAACTGCCAGTGTGACTCATTAATAACTGTCAGTTGGCTAAGGTTTCATACACACAAGTAGTAGGACACATGTTCAACACCATTAAAATAGGTCTTAAAATAATATTTAGAAGTGATTATATATGATGCCTTGATATGAGTGCGGCTTTGAAGGGACATTAGAGCCATATAGTTGGTAGTATAAGTGAAAACATCACTTCTAAGTTCCTAGATGGGATAAAAGGACTCCACAGAAATAAAATAACAATATAAATTGTATTCTTTGTATAAATTAATACCAACCGTATTTGGAGTAACAAGCCTTTTTGTGTATTTCTGTAAAAAAAAAATATAAGTAAGAAATTATATAAATTATTAAATATATGATTTTTAAATATTGTAATTTAATATATATTCCAATAACAATACATAATAACTAAACGTAAAGAGTTGATCAGATTACTAAAGATGAATCACTATTAAATATAGAGAGATGCAAACAACATAAGACAGACGGACAAGGACAATGTAAGGTTAGCGTATGAGATCACCATACAGTACATCACTGTAGTACTGTAGGTTAGATGCTAAACCTAGTGAAGGTTTACTGTTGGTTAGGCCTTACATGAAGCACCGTAACTTTAGGTGCGTTCATAAGATTTCTAACGCCTCAAGTTTCTAGGGGCCACGTTTCAGTAATGTTTGCTTCTCAATCTATATTCTAATATGGGCTGGTCTCATCATTTCAACTCATACCTTATTTTAATAGACTATTACAGATTTTGTTAGCTTTATAAAAAAAACTTATATTATTATAAAAGTAGATACATTTTGAAAACATGCTATTTTTCCCTATACTTTACATGCAATGTGATAAATAATATCTTGAAGAAATTAAATTAAATGTTATCAATGGAATATCATATTCAACAATTATATAAATGTAATTCTCACTTACTTTAGATAATATGGAGAAACGCTTCTATAAGTATAGTTTAAATTTATATTCTAATATAATATTATTAAATAATATGACATACATGATATTTATTATTATTTTTAATATATATATATTATATAATATACTCGTAACAAGAATATCAATCAAAAATAATAGATTATACGATTCCAACTCTTCCATTATGTGATAGGTTTATATATTTATAAATTATAATCAAAATTATATAATTTAGTTAGTTTTTTGTTATGAAAGAATTTTGTTTTATACTTTCTTTTTTGAAAAAACTATAAAAACCGATAGAAACCATAAAAACCGAAAATACCATCAACCCAGATATCAATCATTGAAATGTAATACTATAATTATCATTGAATTTAAATATATAAAGAAACCATAAAAACCGAAAATACCATCAACCCAGATATCAATCATTGAAATGTAATCCTATAATTATCATTGAATTAAAATATAAAGAAATATCTTTAAATGCATATCTTATTTATATTTTAAGGTCTCAGTTTAGACATCGATAAATTTTTATAAAAATAAAAAAAAATAATAATTTATACAAATAAGGTTAGTTAAAATATGTGCATTAGAAATAATTATTATTCTGGTATCTTAAGGGCACGCGGCACGGGTTTTTCGTTTACATGTAAAAGATACAAAAAAGTACTAATTTTCAAAACTAAATTCACTAAGTAATTTATATTAAAATTATTAACTTTTTTTTTAGTTGTATACTAATTAATCTGATAATTGTTAATCATAATTTCCAAGTTTTTATTTTTAATAATATAAGAGTTATGCATATGTATGTACATGACCTACAAAATATCAACAACAATTTTACCAAAATACTATTTTAAAAATAAATATAAATTCTTATCAATACAAAAACTAGAATAATAAAGCTACATATGTTATGGATATAATGCAAAAAAAAATTAAATAGAATAATGCAATATTACTAAACTTATTGAAATTATAGTGAACGTAGTTGGTCAAAATAATTATTTTGTATAAATCAAGTTTAAAGTTAAATTGCATTGATGTGTACAAATAAATGACATATATATATAAATTAATACACGGGTATTCTATGTATATTGAATGTGTATACATGTAATATATATAGATACAGTATAGTTATAGATAATTAATAGATATATATTGTAGAATTTATATAATATATACGAATTTTATATAAAAAAAACAGTTATAAATAATATAGAATCAGTATAAATAATATAAATAATACATCATATAATTATAACACACATTTTTCAAAATAACGCTACCTGTCACAATTTATATTTCATAATAAAAGCGCCACCTATACACTAATGCATCATATAATAATCTTTCCTTTAGTTTTAAAATTTTAAAATTTGATCTTATAACCAAGTAACAATATGCCTTTTACGAATTCACATATATAAGAAATATATTATTTTAATATATTTATTACAAATATTATTTTTTATTAATAGTTGTTTTAAAATGCTTCTTTTTATCAGTTTTATTTTAGGTAAACAAACCATTTATGTACCATTTTAAAGATAATATTTCAAATATTATAAATAAATAATAATAAAATAATACGAAAATTATATTTTTTCATGATTTTTACCAGTGCCCTTAATATAACATAAATTAAAATATAAAATGTAGTCATAAGAAATATTTATTTAGAAAATATTTATATTAATTTACATTATAAATTATAATATACAATTTTTGAGTAAGTTATATATGATATTATAAAATTTATTATAATATGATACAATTAATATCTAATTCTTTGATCCATTCCAATGACTACATTTCAAATAAAATATCACAATAAATAATCATATTTTTTTTATAATTAAAGTAAATTGTTATTTTCTTATATTTGTGTATATTAAAATGATATACTCTATATAATATAGTCTATAATATTATTATATTAATCAATAATTTTATATTTATATTCACACGAAATTATTAACTCTAATAATTAGAGGTTAACGTTTAACTTTATTAGATCGAAATAGTGTTGTGAGTTAATAAAAAACTCGTTTTAAACAGACGTTTTAAACATAGAATAAAAAACAAGAGACATATATTTATTTAATTGTTAATATTTAAATTTAAATTGACAAATAAAAATTTCTCTTCTCTTTTTTTGATATAATAAATTGTATAATAATTGAAAAATGAATGATTATTTAATAAATGTATAAAAATATAATATTATTATTATAATAATAAAGTTAAATTAGATTTCTTTTATGTTTTGATACGTGCTTACCCAATTTAGGAACATTTTTTAGGAACGCAGTGCGTGAAATCATTAAAATGAATTAAATAATATATTTCTGTGATTAGGGGCGTGATTTAATATATCATTAATTGTTAATAAATCATTATTTTAAAATTCTTGTAGGTTCAACATATACTATATAACATTTAAGATATATATAATATATTATATATATATATATAATTAATTGTGTATTATATGTATATTTACGTGTGTGTGTGTGCGGCGCACACTGTGCGCATGAATGTTGTATGTATGTATGTATTATTTAGTAGAATATATATATATATAATATATATTATAAGTACATACGATATAAATATAGTATATATGTATGTATGTAAGTGTGTATTAGACCGGTTCGTTCGATTCAATTTTTAATCCTTCAGGTAAAATATAATACATATCTATATTTTAGTATAATATGTATTAACAATTTTTATAAAAAAATAGTTACCTTTGGTCACGAAGCATTTAAAGTTTGAAATATAAATTATTATTTTAAGATAAAATGTATAATATTCCATGTATAATAGTAATGACGCCATCTTATTATCTTTGATGTTTACAAATATTTAAATTAATATTTAAAATTAATTATGTATTTGTATTATATTTAATGAATTAATATAACATATGCCATTATTTATATTTATTATTAATATAATATCTATATTTCATTTTTATATATTATACTTTACATAAATTTGAGTGATCAGATTGTATTGAATACAAATAAAATTAAAAAAATTAAAAAATATGTAAACTTATTTTGTATTTCATATTTAAAATAAAAATCCAAAAAAATTTAAAAATGATGTTAATTTTTTTTCTATAAATAATTTTTAATTTTTTAATAATTAATTTGAATTGTATTATTATTATCTATAAATTAAATATTTTAATTTTTTAAATTAAATTGTAATAATTTATTTATATTAAATTATACGATTTTTAGATATTTTTTTTGACTAAAATTATTTGATAAAATTTGGGCATCTAGATTGTTATGAAAAATATTTTGTACTGTTAATACTACTTGTTATATATGTTTCTAGGATATATCCATAGTTTGCTTAAAAAAAATCATCCAATTTTATAAAAATTGAATAAAACTTATTTCTATATCTCCCCCATGTTAACTTTTGTATGTATTCAATGTTAAAATAAAAAGGTCTCGTGACATAACAATATTTAAGATATAGGTCTAAAATTTTAAACACTTATTCATCATAGCATACATAATTGTCAGAGATGTGAAGGTTTTTAAAATTGCGAAAACAAATTTAGTACGAACCGGTCTAGTGTGTATGTAATACATACTATGTATGTATATATTATTTAGTAGAATATATATATATATATATATATATATATAATAATATATTATTAATAATATCAATAATATATAAATATATATATATATATATATATATATATATATATATAGTATTGATATTATTAATAATATATTAATATATAATAATTATTATATATATATATATTCTACTAGTATGTAATATTATTTATAAATAATACATACAACATACACACATACATGCACACACACATACATACATACATATATACTATATTTAAATCGTATGTACTTATAATATATACATATATATTAGCATATCCATTATGTATAATATATAGGATATACACTATACTATAATCAAGGATTTATATCCTATAGTTTCTATTTATAAATATGAATTCATATATGATTCATAATTTTAATGCGCAGGTATAATTTGTGCCAGCAGAAATTGCGTATGCTATTGCTCCTCCCCTATTATATAATCGCCGCCCGCACTGGGTACATTTGGCAAAAGTGTTCCTAAATTGGGTATAATCCGTTTTGATAAAATAAATTGTATAATAATATATATTATGTTTAATATTATATAAAAAAAATGAATTTTCATATTTTTTTAATAATAATATATTAATATAAAAGAAATATGAAAGTTTATAATATATATTATTATATAATTTATTATATCAGAACATAAAAGAAATCTAATTTTACTTTATTATTTATAATAATGTATTATAAAATAAATATGAAAGTTCATACAGCTTTTATAATATTAATTATATAATGTACATATATCTATAGATTGTGATTCATTGATCCATGTCTATAACATTAAATAATATTGAAATACTCACATGTGTTATATTGCAACAAAATAAATATTATAATTATTATAAGTGTCATACTAATGTATAGTTTGAAAATATGATTTAAGGGGATACCGTACATTTAAAGTGATGATAATTTATTTTTTTAATATTATTTTGTATTACATAATAATACTTAATTTAGTGTTTTTTAGAATCTGTAAAAAAATTAGACATAAATTCAGTCTAGAAATGGCATAAAAATGTGTTTTATGAGGATAATATAATGATATATTATTAATGATATACTATTCAATATTAAATTGTTGTGCTGTCAAACTTCAAACGCTGTTTTCTCAGAATAATTATTTCGCACTAGGTATGTGCATTCAAATATATAGAACGTAAAAACTATTATAATTATAATATTAATTTTTTTTGCTTTATATAGAATTTAATTATGTGAATAGTAAAATAGAGAGATAATTAATAAAATGTATAGAATTCATTGTATAAAATGATAATTTCTATAGAAATACCTTCATTTTAGTATCACTAATTTTTAATTTAGATATATATAATATAATAAATAATAATATTAAAAATAACTTTCTAATTTTCTATGCATATATATGTTATGAATACATTACAAAAAAAAGTAGGTCAATTGAATGAATTGAATAACAGTTCTATTTTTTTAGTGGACCTATGTTTTTCCTATTATTTACACATGAAATTAGCAAATTGCGTGTTATGTGCAGGATCCCCTATTGATGCTAATAATACAGATAATATATTATTTGAATTATTTCTGATTATTCATATAATATGTAGTTACTTTATTATTTAAAAACATATCTACTTTATTTAAATAATTTTATTTTTTGTAACAAAAAAAGACGGGCAAAAAACGAAAAAAACGAAAAAACCGTTTAAAACATGTTTTAAACGAACATTAATAAAAAACGCGTTTTTTAACAACACTAGATCGAAATAATAGAGTTAAACTTTAACTTATAATTATTAGAGTTAATAATTACATTCGAGTTGGTGTGAAACCCCTTTAAAGAAAATTGTTATTAATTGTAATATATTTGTTGATATATATTATACATAGTATACTTTATATAATATATGTAATCTATACTATTATTAATAACATTGATACTAATATTAAATGATAATATAGTACTGAAATATATATATCAATACTATTATAAAAAAAACAAAAAAAAATCGGATCAAAAAACTGAACTACCCAGTCATAAAATACCTTTGAGGGTATACGAAGCATATCATTTTTGATATAAATATATTTATAAAAAAAAATATATAAAAAATCATTCAATTATCTATATTCTATCTTTAAAATAGCTCGATGAATAATAATAATTATAAATTTCATAAATAAACATTTATAAATACAACAGTATAAAATAAAGATGATAGTAAAAAATGATAGAAACATTGTATTTTTTATTAAACTGTGATATTATATCTTTTTTTAAATTTATTTTGAATCTTTGAAGCTAAGTTATGGAACTCTAGATAAATGTATTTGAAAATTTCATAACATAATCATAATTAATTGATCTTCCTATATAAGTAAGACCTAAAATTATTACTTAGTTACTGGAATTATTGGAAATTACTAAGCATTTTTTTATTTTAAAATTCATATTTTATAGGTCTCATTCTCATCATATTATAGTTATCATATACTTATATTACTTAATATATACATAGATCTAAATTTAATTAATAAGATATACACAATTTTCTCATTCTATTATTAAATTCAGAAGTTATCATACTTTTAATAAAAAAATATCCTATCTTAACCGTGTAAATATAAATATGTTTCTCTGGCCCTTAATATATTTATTATAAAATGTGTATATAGTTATATAACTGCAATGGTAATGCACAGTTTGCAGTGTGGGGGTACGAGGGTAAGGCTTAGAACACACTAGCAGGCTAACTATTTCAATTTATATATTTATATTTAAAAGTGTTAAGAAATAAAATATATTATATACAATTGTATACTATATACAAATATATTGTTATTGTTATTCTATTTTGGTGAGTCCTTTCATCCCATCCCGGAAATTAGATGAAGTTTTTACTAATAACCATATATGGATCTAATATCCCTTCGACGCCACTATCATGTCAAAACATCCATAGTTTGAACGAAATACAATAATTTATTTATACACAATTATATAAGATCATTTCTAACTATTATTTTAAGAACTATTTTAATGGTGCGGACGAAGCTCGAACCCACGTCCTACTTCTATATATAGGATAACTTTTCTGATAATATTTTATGATATCGATTTAAATTTATTGACATGTTCTATACTTAATTTAGAAAAATGTCATCAAACTCTATGTGTTAAATTAATTCATTAAGTTATTAATAAACTTATATATATATATATATATATATATAAATGAGTCTACATAAATGAATACCACTAACCCTCTTAGGAGGAATTACAACAGTCTCGACTACTTCTTCTACCTGTAAAAATGTCATTCAAATTAATATTAATTTGAAATGATAATATTATATTTATAATAAATATTGTAATAATTTTCATGATAAATATATAATAAATAAAGATTGACAATATAATTCAAATAATAATTAAACGTAGAGTTGATCAGATTACTAAAGATGAATCACTATTAAATATAGAGAGATGCAAATAACATAAGACAGACGGACAAGGACAATGTAAGGTTAGCGTATGAGATCACCATACAGTACATCACTGTAGTACTGTAGGTTATATGCTAAACCTAGTGAAGGTTTACTGTTGGTTAGGCCTTACATGAAGCACCGTAACTTTAGGTGCGTTCATAAGATTTCTAACGCCTCAAGTTTCTAGGGGCCACGTTTCAGTGATGTTTGCTTCTCAATCTATATAGGTCTAATAAGGGCTGGTCTCATCATTTCAACTCATACCTTATTTTAATAGACTATTACAGATGTTTTTAGCATTATAAACAAAACTTATATTATTATAAAAGTAAATACATTTTGAAAACATGTTATTTTTCATTTTTTTCTATTTTTCATGTTTAGTTCTGATAAAAAATATCAATTAAATCAGTATGTGAAAACTATAAATGAAAAGTAAACAACAGTCAAATATATAGCACTATGACATTTATTAATACTTACTAAAATACTATGGATAATTCATTTTATACATTAAAAATTAATCAATATATCAGTTTTTATAAATTATAATTATTAGAAAATAAAACAATAAAAATTGCAATAATTACATAAATAATATAATATATTAAAATTACTAATATTTATCTATAATATATACTTTAATGTATTATGCTTGAAAGTTATATTTATGAAAAATCAATATTAATCATCACATTATATACAGTTACATTACATTACATTATGTACAGTAAGCCGGTTTGGCTCGGTAAATTTGTTATGAAAATTGCTGCCTCTATTTTTATATAATCTAGATAACATAATAAATTGAATAACAAAAATTAATTATTGGAGATGCGTCACGCCATTAAAGTTTAACATGAAGAGATAGGAATTTTAACATGGAGGAGATAGGAGATATTTTGAAACTTCGATTTATCATCATTAAGATTTTGTTTGTAGTTATATCTGTAAGTATAGTTTAAATTATATATTTTTGTATAAGATAATATATGTATAATATTTTTTTTCGATTTTACAGAACATTTTGGAAAAATACAAATTATTTAAATTTCAATTAAAAAAATTTATTTATAATAAAATATAAACATATATATATATATATATATATATATTTTTAATGTAATTTAAATTTAGATAACAAAAATATTATTAAAAAATAAAATCCCAATTTTTCCCATATTGATCAGAAATGATGATAATTTTGTTATTTCTATAAATATTTAGATAGCTATATATATACTATATATATTATGTTAATTTCATTATACAATATTCATTATTGAATGAGTTGTTATAATATGTATTATAAATAAATTAATACACTCATAATTGCTATCTACAAAATTTAACATTTTTACCTATTTTTTTTGCACAAATGTGGTCATCATCTTTTTATACAAATTAAAAAAAACTAAGATATGACTTCTATTATAGAATTTGATAAGCATTCCAAATATACAAATTGTATTATAATAGCAACAATATATACCTCATTTTAGTACCTATATCCCATCTTCGAATAGCTTTATATTTATTATTTATATCAGTAAGATTAGCCGATTATATCTATATATGTGGTTATTTGTCATTTAGTAAATGGTTTGGGGTTATATAAAATATAAAAAGGTGTATTATTACGAAGGTTCGTGGTTAAAAAGTATAATAAAAATGAATACAAATTTGAAAATTAATTATTTATAATATAATTGTCACGTGATTTAAATATAGGTAATAGCTGTATTTTTTCTATTTACAAATATTTATAGGCATTTTTAAAAGCTCTGGCGAATGTTGAATACTACATATAAAATAAAAAAAAGTATACCATTATGACAAAAATACTCCAAACATTAAATGATAGCTGAGCAGAACAGGCTTAATGTACAGTATGTTTCTACAGTTTTAGATTAATAATATTAAGTGTAACGACTAACATAAAATAATACAAAAAAATAAAACTAAAGAAATTTGTGGAAAATAATTTTATTATATTAAATATATTAAATTAATACTTATACTATATTAAATTAAGAATAGACAAAATAAATAAAAATTAGTATACAAAAAAATAGAAAATATTATTAAAAATGGAATTAGTTTAATATTGAAAGATGCATTCAAATTTGCACTTATACGATATACATTTCAATAGTTAATAAATTTTATAATATCAAATATTTGTAGATAGTAGTGTTGGAAACGGTTTAGAATATCGAATCGAATATTCGATTCTTTTAAATAGTAAATTGTTGAATATGACAGATATTCGAAAATTTCGAATACCTATATCTATTTATTAGAAAATACCGAATACCTAAATCTAATTATTCGATAATTTAAAATATTTAATTTAACTATTTGAAAAAAATGATAAAAGACATGCATATATTTTATTATACAATAAACAAATAATTTAATACTATTTACCCTAGGCTATTTACTTCCGTTTTAACTTTTTAACCTTGCTCACAAATTGTAAACATAGAATATGTTTCGAATATAACAATTATTTATGACGAGGTATACCTCTATGATAAGTAAGTATATAACTTATACTTATCATATAATTCATATTCTTTTTATAATGAAATAGATGAACTGAAATTATATCTGGATAAACCGAGAATTGACCGGAATGATTGTCCATTAATGTGGTGGTCTGACCACGATAAGGAATTTCCTATTCTTTCCCAGATTGCAAAAAAAATATTTAACTGGGCAGTCATCTTCTGTTATTGCAGAAAGAATATTCTAACAAAAAAACTTTCAAAATTATGTCCAGAGAAATTAGACTTATTGATATACTTTATTCAAAATTAATAACCCTTTTTATTATATTACATACTATTATTAATAATCAGGGTTGGCGGTTTTTTTGGTTTTTTTTAAAAAACCAAAAAAACCGGTTTATTTGGTTTTTTTATAATTAAATGTTCGGATTATTAATTTGAAAATATTATATATACCTAGATCGATTATTAAATGTCTGTGCAAAACATACATATATAGAGTAAGTATAAAATATACAACACTAATGAATATTATTTATATATATTAATTATATATATATATATATATATTATTAAATTTTCAATAATATATTATTAATATTAAATGTTAATAAAATTATTTTATTAAAATATATTTATTATAAAAATAAAGTGAAATATAATAAAAAAAATAGTTACAAATTGTAACAAAATAATAATTAAAAAAAATAACAATATAGTAATTAGAAATATAATCAATATAATTCTCACAATAAAATTACAAGTTACAAATTGTAACAATATAATAATTTAAAAAATAATAATAATAATTAGATGATTTCTAATAGAAATATAATCAATTTAATTCTCGAAATAAAAAAACAAGTTTTGCAGCCTTATCATTGCCTAATCGATTCCTTATTTTTGATTGAACGCTTTTATAATGTTAAAAAAACCAAATAAACCAAAAAAAACGTTAAAAAAACCGATTCAAAAAAACCGACCAACCCTGATTATTATATATATATATTTGTCAAAATAATAATTATTATTCTTTTTAATTATTAAATATATTTACTATTTGAAATCTTTAAAGTGTATTTATTTACTATTTTGAACCTTCGAAATGAATAATTTAACTATATGAAAACTTTGAATACATGATTTAATACACATAATACTACTTGAAACCTTCGAAGTGTATTTATTTCTCGTATTTATTCGAAACCTTCGAATGAGTGAAAAATCTGAACATTTCCAGCACTAGTAGATAGTGATAATTTATGATATAGATTTAAATTTGTAGACATTTTCTATGCTTATTTTTGTAATATTTTATTAAATTTTATGTTAAATTAATTCAACTATAATACGTATAATAATTATTAACTTATATATAAATTGATAACTGCCTGTGTGGTTCAGTTGGGTAAGGTGTCAGACACACACGCAGTAGGACTAGTGTTCCATAGGTTATTACCGTCTATGGTAATAACCGGTAATAACCTGTCCGGTAAAAACCTAGTGTTATCTATATAATTAAATATAATATTATCTATAATATATTAAACCTAATATTGTCTATATAATTTACAATTATATATTATTTATAGATGTTATATGTAATAGATAATTTTGTAATATACAATTATAAAGTTAAACAATACTAGATTTAAATCAATATAAGATTTTTTATATTTTTTTAAAAACCATCTTTATTAATTTTGACTCTGTAAAGAAAATTTTTTTTTAAATAAATAATATGATATTGAAATTTAAATAAATGAGTAAATAATTCAATATATATAGATATATATAATATATTGAATATAATAATATATTTATTTTTGTATTAGTAAAAGGTAAAGACACATTCAAACCAAAAAAAAGCGGCCGCCTTTTCACCGATATGCGCAGTAACGAAATCGTCAAGAAATCTTTAAATATTTAGAGATATCTCCAAATTATGAATAGCGATATTGTCATGATATCGGTGATATATCGGTAGGGGTGTCGCAAGAGAGAGAGAAAATCGGTACGATATCGGTTAAAAATCTGCTGACTTTTTCGGTGTGACAGACCTCAAAAACAAGTTGGATTTAAAAAAATAAATGTACTATAAATGGCATAATTAAAGCAGAGTGATAAAATGTTTGCACAAATTTTCAAATAAAGCTTCTAGATTAATTAGCCATAACATTTATATTTAAATGAATCAATATTACTTTAAATTTCAATATACAATTTTTTTAAAGGTATTATATTTTATGAGTACTAGGTTTTTACCGGTAATTACCGGTTTTTACCATAAATTAATATGGTAGAGATAGGTTTTTACCGCTTTTTTCCATTTTTGCCCGGTAAAAACAGGTTTTTACCACAAATAATGAAACCCTGAGTAGGACACATGTTCAATCCCGTCTTAAAATAATATTTAGAAGTGATTATATACGATGCATTAATATGAGAGCGGCTTCGAAGGGACATTAGAGCCATATAGTTATAAGTGAAAACATCACTTCTAAGTTCCTAGATAGGATAAAAGGACTCCACAGAAATAAAATAACAATATAAATGTTATTCTTTATATAAATTAATACCAACCATGTTGGGAGCAACAATTTTCTTGGTGTATTTCTGTAAAAAATAAAATAAATTTATAATTAATATTTATTATTAATATTTTATTATTATTATTAATATTTAAATATATGATTTTTAAATATTGTAATTTAATATATATAATAAATAAAGATTGACAATATAATTCAAATAATAACTAAACGTAAAGAGTTGATCAGATTACTAAAGATGAATCACTATTAAATATAGAGAGATGCAAACAACATAAGACAGACGGACAAGGACAATGTAAGGTTAGCGTATGAGATCACCATACAGTACATCACTGTAGTACTGTAGGTTAGATGCTAAACCTAGTGAAGGTTTACTGTTGGTTAGGCCTTACATGAAGCACCGTAACTTTAGGTGCGTTCATAAGATTTCTAACGCCTCAAGTTTCTAGGGGCCACGTTTCAGTAATGTTTGCTTCTCAATCTATATTCTAATATGGGCTGGTCTCATCATTTCAACTTTCTAACGGATATGCATACTCTATACAAAATATTTTCAATGCCAATATATATCGCTCTTTCTCTACTCAATGAGATTAGTATTAATCTATACCCATAGGAGGCAGTAGTTTCAATCATTGAAATGTAATCCTATATATTAAGTAAGATGTAAAAGTATTACTTAGTTACTGGAATTATTGGAAATTACTGTGCATTTTTTATTTTAAAATTAATATTGTATAAGTATTATTCTCATCATCTTATAATAATCGTATACTTCAACTACTTAATATATGCATAAATATAAATGTAATTAATAATATATGCAACAATTTAGTCATTCTATTATTATTTTCAGTGAGGTAATCATTGTATTCAAGTTATATTGAAATTTTATTTATTTGAAAATTTAACAATACAAATTACATAATTATATTTAAAGAGTGTATCCCCCAGTATTTCCGGAAATGTTTGATAGAAAGTGATTTTCTAGCGAGTTGTAGTGGGATACCCCCTTTAAATTACTATATTTCCGGTAAGTTGTAGAAAAGTAAGGGCAAACATTACCGAATATTATTTAGAAAATACTGGTAGTGATATACCCCATTAATAATTTAATATATACAAATTATTATATTATATAATATATAATTTTTGTAATGCTAAAAATTATATTTTATGTAAAAGCATGATTTATTATTAAATATGAGATAAAATTGATAACTTAATTTGTTAACGACATTTAAATAATAAAAAAAAAATTAAAACAAAATAAATTTGTTGAAATTAATTTTAAACTAGATGTTTTAATAAATATATATATCAATTAAATTAATTAAACTTATATTTATATATATATATATACAAATGATAGTCTGCATAAATGAATACGAACCCTTTTAGGAGTATTTAAGACATCCTGTAAAATTGTAATTTAAATTAGTATTAATTTTAAATGATAATATTATATTTATATTAAATATTGTAATAATTTTCATGTTAAATATATAATAAATAAAGATTGACAATATAATTCAAATAATAACTAAACGTAAAGAGTTGATCAGATTACTAAAGATGAATCACTATTAAATATAGAGAGATGCAAACAACATAAGACAGACGGACAAGGACAATGTAAGGTTAGCGTATGAGATCACCATACAGTACATCACTGTAGTACTGTAGGTTAGATGCTAAACCTAGTGAAGGTTTACTGTTGGTTAGGCCTTACATGAAGCACCGTAACTTTAGGTGCGTTCATAAGATTTCTAACGCCTCAAGTTTCTAGGGGCCACATTTCAGTAATGTTTGCTTCTCAAATTATATTCTAATAAAGGCTGGTCTCATCATTTCAACTCTCTCTCTCATGAATAAAGCGATACATAACATACACACACACAACCATAAATACACACACACAACCATAAATACACACACACACATACATTTATATATATATAACATATAGTGACACACTTTAATGGCGGCTATTAAGGGGGGGCTGTAATCAGCACTGATCAGGGAAGGTTTAATAGTTATTTTACTATTCTTTAATGTTTTAGAATATTAGCAAGTAAGGTTTTACTATAAATATCATATCACTCTATATCTCACATATCCATTAAATTTCAGTAATATAGTGAGATATTATACACTATAAAATAAATGTCAATAAACCTAAATATATGTATATAAACTACATTATGTATGTGTGTGTGAGTGTATGCATGTCAATGAGGTATCAATGAGTTGCTTATACATTCAGATCTGATCAAGAATACAGCTAATGTCATGTGTGAATATAATGTTAAATTTATAAAATGTTTTATATTTTATATAGATGTATAGAAATATTTTCTATTCATATAAACAAAATAAATATATAATTTATTTGAACTACTTGTTTATATATTGTATATAATGTCAAATATATATATATATATATATATATAGTGTTGTTAAAAAACATGTTTTTTATTAATGTTTGTTTAAAACATGTTTTAAATGGTTTTTTTCGTTTTTAATACGTTTTATTCGTTTTTTTCTGACAAATAAAATTATTTAAATAAAGTAGATATGTTGTTAAATAATTAAATAATAATAAAGTAAGTACATATTATATGGATAATCAGTAATAATTCAAATAATATATTATCTGTATTATTAGCATCATTAAATCATATGGTCAAACTATACATTAGAATAACAATTATAATTATTATAATATTTATTTTGTTACAATATAACACTGAGTATTTCTGTATTATTTAATGTTATAGACATGGAGATTGTATCACAATCTATAGATATATGTACATTATATAATTAATATTATAAAAGATGTATGAACTTTCATATTTATTTTATAATAAATTATTATAAATAATAAAGTAAAATTAGATTTCTTTTATGTTCTGATATAATAAATTATATATTAATATATTATTATTAAAAAAATATGAAAATTCCATAGATATAAAGAAAGTATTCTATTCTTTCTTTATATAGATGGAAAATTCATACTATTTGTTATATAATATTAAACATAATATATATTATTATACAATTTATTATATAAAAACATAAAAGAAATCTAATTTAACTTTATTATAATAATATTATATTTTTATATATTTATTTTATAAATTTATTAAATAATCATTCATTTTTCAATTATTATACAATTTATTATATAAAAAAAAACAGATAAATTATTATTTGTCAAATTAAATTTAAATTTAAATATTAACAATTAAATAAATATATGTATAAATGTATGATTCTTGTTTTTTTCTGTTTTTTTCTGTTTTTTTCGTTTTTTAATCTATGTTTAAAACGGTTTAAAACGCGTTTAAAACGTGTTTTTTATTAACTCACAACCCTATATATATATATATATACATGTATATATTAGTTATGTTAATTACATAAAGCATTAATTCAGTATCACTCTCTAGGATAAATAAAATGATATAGACTTAATAAGGGTAGGCGAAACATATGAATGATGAAAATAGGAGTTTTTAGTACAATATTTTACAATTTTGTTTAAAAATTAATATCACTACACTTTTTTTAAACTTAATTTTAAATCTTGAGAATCCATAAATTTGTATTTACTACTAAATATATACACTATAATCTAAATAACAATATTATATATATATATAACTATATATTATATATATATATATTATAACAATATACATATTAAATATTTAAATATACTACATTAATTATAATATGCCTATTTTACTTATCAATATATCACAGTTTTTATAATATTATAAATAAAAATAAGATTATAAATTTATTTAAATAATGATTATTTATAATTATATAATACTATAGTATTACAAATTAGTTAAGTGTATATTTGGTTTATATTTAGTTATATTATTATTATTATTATTGTAGTTAGAAAAATTAGTGATTATATAAATATAATTATTATTTTTTTTTTACAGAAATATTATTATATATAAATATAATACAAATATATTTCATTATAAAAACGATGTCATTTAGACGTATTATTATAATAATTATATATAAATAAACTTAATTCTATATATATTTATATAAATATAATAATCATTTATTTATTTTATAAATTAAATGGTACCTGCCAGTTCACAAGCTGCGCGATTGATGCACGATTTGAACGCCCGCATAATTGTTTATTCGAATTAGTGATTTTACAATAGCGTTTGTTTGTTTGTACATACATTAATATTTTTAGTTTTATTTATTTTCACTTTTTTGGATTGGTTTGGTTTGATTGGGTTTTATTTTGTTATTGCCAGATATTTTTAGCTGCATTACATCCCGACTGAACTTATAAAACACATATGTATATAATATATGTTAATGATAAGCTGTTGCATGTATTATAGTCTAGATACATAAACATACACTAATTATAATGGCCAATCACACTATTGTAAAATCACTAATTCGAATAAACTAGTTTGCGGGCTTTCAAATCGCGAATCTTTTGACACTAATCCATTATTTGGATTCACATTTTACTAAATATAAATATATAGATTGATTTTCATAATATAATTGTTACAATAATGTGACATTTTAGATCGTAATTTAGTATAAATGTGAGATAAATCATTTACACTGTAAATGATTTACAGTATTAACAATATTCTTTACTTTTAATCAAATAAATTACATTTATATAATATTTAATTGGATTATAGTCAAAATCTTCACGATTATTGTTAATACTGTAAATGATTTATTTCATATGTAACATATAATCCAATTAAATATTATATAAATGTAATTTATTTTATTAAAAGTTAAGTATATTGTTAATACTCGTAATTTAGCATACATATGATATGTATGCTAAATTACGATTTAAAATGTCACATTAATGTCAACTTTGTAACGATTATATTATTAAAAGCAATCTATTAAGTAACATGTGAATCCGAATAATTACTATAATTAATTTCACAATGCGAATTATTAATTTTTAAAAGTAATTATTAAGTATAAACATTAAAATAATAAAATTAATTGATTAGAAAAGAATCCATAAATATACATTTAACAATTCAGTGTTACGTGATGCGTATTTTTCAAATGTAAACATATTCGCTAACTTTCTCGAGTAAACGGGCATGGATATTATTAATATATGTGACATATAAATTATAATTATTAAAATTATATGATATAATATGTCTTATATTTATAATTATTATAATAATATAATATTATATAATATATAATTTATAATATTTTTAATTATGTAATCTATTTATTTAAATTAATTGGATCAATCGAGTAAGCTGTACGGAGGACGAATCGAGCGACAACGGATGTACGTCGATTTAAAAATCGAGTGACAGATAAAAAGACATTTCGTGTAATTTATTAGAAGAAAATTTATTTATTTTATAATTAATGTTTATAATTACTGTATAGTTTAATACTCAAAAGAATTGTTGTTGCTCATACTAAAGTTTATATTGTTTATTAATTTATATAATATATATTAAATGATAAAACGAATGATTTGTTACTTTTAAAATTATTATTATAATGATATATATACTAAAGTTTATATTTTTTATTAATTTATATAATATATATTAAATGATAAAACGAATGATTTTTTTACTTTTAAAATTTGTATTACTATGATATATAATATATAATAAATTAAATTAATAATACAACAATATACAAATAATAAACTTGTAAAAATCGAGAGACAAATCGAAATACATATAAAAATAATAAACTATTAAAGGATACGGCATATATGTGATAATAAGGTAAAACAAAAGCAACACAATATAATAAATAATAATAAAACTATGTATGATAATAATATACTATATTATATATTAGACATTATATACATATAATTACAAAATTTTGTTAAACATTTTATGTTATACCGTATCATTTACTAGTTTATTATCATACGTAGTTTTATTATTATTTATTATATTGTGTTGCTTTTGTTTTACCTTATTATTACATATATGCCGTATTATTTACTAGTTTATTATTATTATATGTATTTCGATTTGTCTCTCGATTTTTACAAGTTTATTATTTGTATATTGTTGTATTATTACTTTAATTTGTTATTATATATTATATGTATTTCGATTTGTCTCTCGATGTTTACAAGTTTATTATTTGTATATTATTGTATTATTACTTTAATTTATTATTATATATTATATATCATTGTAATACAAATTTTAAAAGTAAAAAAATCATTTGTTTTATCATTTAATATATATTATATAAATTAATAAAAAATATAAACTTTAGTATGAGCAACAACAATTCTTTTTGAGTATTAAACTATACTATAATTATAAACATTAATTATAAAATAAGTAAATTTTCTTTTAATAAATTACACGAAATGTCTTTTTATCTGTCACTCGATTTTTAAAACGACGTACATCCGTTGTCACTCGATTCGTCCTCCGATTCGTCCTCCGTACATCTTACTCGATTGATCCAATTAATTATTAGTTTAATATGATATATTTAATATAATACTAATATAATTATTATATTATAATTATTATATAATTATTATAATAATAATTATATTATTATATATTTAATATAATATAATATTATAATATTAAATATCAATTATAAATATTACTATTTCTAATGTTGTTTTAACAATTAAATTATTTAATAAATATTGTTTAACAGTGTTAACACAGAATATACATTAATACTAAATATACTAAAATAATACAAACTTTGTGTTTGCTCCTTGATCTAGACCTTGTAAGTTTAGTTGCTTCTTTAAACTCGTCGTCGCTGCTTAATGCGAATATGTTACCTTTCCTATCGTCGTCCTTTAGAATTTTATTGATATAAAGTTTCCGCGTTGTAGCGGTAAGTGGTCCGATGTTTGTAAACCCTCTTTTGAGGAGTTCTTTCCTCAATTCTTCTTTTGAATAATTCTCCATTTTGTAATTATAACCGCTCAATTTCCAACCGGATGTTTAATAATTATTGTATTTTCATATTCGTTGGATTTTTGTAATGGCCTATTAGTTTACAAAGTATATAAGAAGTTTTCAGAAGTAATTATCATCTATTACACCTTTCTACCAACACTCTCAACCTATTATAATAAAATACCACAGACATGTATTTAATATATAATATTTATTAAATTATATATATTGTAACTTTCACAAAAAAATTAATAACATATGTATATTTATTTAAGATAAATATTATATTAATAATATAGTTCCTTTAGATATAGTTGTTTTAAATCCCATAGACATTAGAGTGAGGACACTCAATATCTATGATAAATCCAGAAGAAACTTGATAGAGTTCCCAGAATTCATTTAATAGAAGTACCAGTCACCCTAAAATATGGCAACCCTCCAATGTTATGTCCTAGTTAATATCCTTATTGCAAGAGTTATAAAGATCGCCAACGCCCAATTTGTGCGACTTTAATTGATACGCCTTTTAATTACTACGATATAGATTGCTTATATTTGTGTAAATATTATATACTTTTCATTATAACTAGTGTGAATATGACTTGTTAATAGCATAGAGCTAGAGAGATCTCTCTAGCTATATGTCATTAGGGCTAATATCATAGTTATTGAGTAGATATTGAATATTTCAATATAAAGTATATGTTTAATAAATATAGATTTAGACCACAGAGCTAGAGAGATTTCTCTCTAGCTCTATGATTTAGGCCCCGGATTTAGACCTTGATATATTATATATTTAGTTTAAATAAATTATATATTATAATAATTGGATAATAATATATAATTTATTTTAAAAAAATATATGTATAAGAATATATTTAGGAATATTTACAAACATACACACTCCCACTACGTATGTGGCACGTACATTGTACGTCGTACATTAAGAGTTATTTATTTCCTATATAATACTCCACTAACAAAGTAGATTATATAAATATGTTCATGACAGTATTTTTTTAATAAATATATATTTTGGTTAAATATTGGTGACGCGTTTAAGGTTTACAAAATGTGTCTTACAAATGATGTCTCATTGACTGTTTATTAAAAGAATTGAGACATATTTTTTTAATTTATAATACTTGTACGCTAAATTATAACATCTTAAGATGAGGTAGAAAAAAAAATCTTATAATTTTTAAAGTTCGCGAACTCCACAGAAAAAATAGTTATTTGTTAATAATTTGTAATAAAATTTAAGAAATTTCATGGTAGATATAATTTGTTAAATAGTAAGCCAAATTGTTAAATATAGTGAGTAAGTAATTGGTTTTCAATATGATTGTATAAAAAAATGATGAGAGGTCAATAAAAATAATAGAAAATCCTATAAATTAAAAAAAATATCATAGAAA
Source organism: Osedax fenrisi (assembly GCA_964019155.1). Taxonomy (NCBI): domain Eukaryota; kingdom Metazoa; phylum Annelida; class Polychaeta; order Sabellida; family Siboglinidae; genus Osedax; species Osedax fenrisi. The sequence goes on along the minus strand of OZ025241.1, from coordinate 56,107,478 downwards.
TAAATTTTTTTTTATGAATTTGATATTATTCAAAGGAACTATACAAATTAAACATATTCTGAATATTTCATGATTGTAGCTTTATTATAAATGTGAAAAATATACATATTTATGTTTTGTTTTTGTTTAATTTACTATCTATTCTCATGTTTTATGTTATTAAATTTTACACGGAAAAAGTTGGCCCAATTTTGACCCATATTAAAAAAAATGGTGGTATTCTCACTACCCATATTAAATGATCATCGTGTGAATATCGCATTCATAATCAACAATAAATCAATACGTATAATGTACGACGTACATTGAACGTCGTATACGTATATATATACATACATAAATACATACATATATGCATCATTATCGTAAATAAAACTTCTTTTACATCTATGATATGCATACATACGTACTCATGTATCTGGTACCTACCTATCGCATGACCTAGGAAGTCGTAGGACCATCGTTTTCGAACCACTTAAGTGGTCGAGAATTCTGGCGATTTCACTCGTACCCTCGCTAATCTTATAGATTCGTACGCCGTACACAGTACGGCGTACACTGCATGACGTACATAGTTGATCGCTATTCTCTCCACGACATGGTTGTGTCTGACCGCCACGCCTTCTAACATCGCTACATTATATCGCCTATATATAGAGCTTTGGGGTTATGACTAGGTAATTATAACCCTGTGTTTATTAGGCTGCGGTTTAGTAGAGTCAGGTTGAGAGATGCTCGCGCCGCTAATTCAATTGTAACTACTGTTAACATTTATACTGTAAAAGATAGGCGATGTAGGCTCTATCTACGCCTCTCACTTGATTCTACTTTTGTAGAGCCGCAGCCCTAAGTATTGAAGAAAGTGGGGGGTGGGTGAATTATTAGTTTTCAATTGTATACGAAAAACAATCTAATAACATATATCTACCGATTTATATAAATAAATAGGATTATGTATAATTGACTATGGTAAAATCTGATTTCTGTATGGGCAAAAATAATAGTGGGGGAAATTGCAATTGAATTATTCGTCGTGACCTTCGTGATATCTCCATGCCATAGTGATGTGCTGCATTGTCTAGTCTCCCCACAAGTTGTTGCCACTGCGCTAACATACCAGCAATGCCATCACTATAGGCTGCGAATCTAACACGTGTTAGCGTTCTACCTCCTATGCTTACAGTAACAACATTACGGGCATCTGGCATTATATTAATTATATAAATAACAATACAATGTGATATGAATATTGTATACATTTATGATATAGAATATATTATAATCGAAAAAATTTCAGAAAAATATTAATTTTTATAAGCCTAAATTGATTTTATCTACATTATTGATATATATTACTTTACATTTTATCAATTCTTGTAATGTTAAATGTATATTTAATTAGATTACTGTATAATTTACATAAATATATAATTCATTAAAAATTTAATTAAAATATGATTTTCCAAAGGAAATATATTTCCACGGAAATGAAATATATATACATAACTTTAATGAAAACACATACTCTAATACTCAACTTACATTATGTGAGATAGAAAGTTTACTTTAGTTATTTAGATTATCTTACCTTACCTTACCAGGTCGAGCTTGCTCGGCATTAAAAGAGTATACTAAATTTATATCATTTAGTTATTACGAAATTAGTAAACATTACATAACACTCCTGGTAGCTTTTCTCAACCCCAGTAATATCCAAATAATTATAAGTATATTATATAAACTAATTTATCATTGATATTATTCATATGTAGTAGTTTTATTTTCTATCTAGCTACTTATTATAGATTCTATGTTATTTTCTATTCACTTATTAACTTATTATTAATAATTATCAATATTTCAATTTAACCCTTAAATTAACATATATATCAGTTTTATTTTTAACGTTTGATCTTATCTAAGTACTTTTTGTTGATTAAAGCTATTGATGTATAGTTTACTAGTATTGGTGGTCACGTGATTTTTCTTCAAAGGCATGGATACTAGATATATGTGTGTTAATATGGCCGACCATCACATATAGGTTAGTATTTAATCAAATGAAATGTTGTAATTATATTGCAGTATAAATATATGATATACATTAATATAAATGTTTATTTTGATAAAATCGAAATGAATAAGCGCATATAGAACACAATATCAAATTTGTTTAAAAGTATATATTATTTGTAAACGAGCAGTTAATTTGATTGTTAATTTACTGTGAAAAAGTACTATCTATGTTAGTATAAACTTATAATCATTACTATATATATATATATATTAATATTAATTATTAATATATAGTTTTAATTTTGAATTTTGGGTTTTATAAATTTATTCAATATACGATATATGATATATTCATTAGAGTTCGATAACATACTATAAAAATAATTAAAAAACTTGAAACGATTCGAACCCGAAAGTGATTATAAATGATACGCGAGTAATAATACAAAGATAATAGAAGTAATAATAATAGTAGTAGTAGTAATAGTAATATGTGTAACGAGATACAAATGGAATACTGTTGTTATGCAGTCAGTAGCAGTCGAATGATTAGTTTATACGAGATGTCATATCAGAATATCGTAAGGATGGTGGTGGTGGTCATGTGATCTGGGTCTTAGATTTCATTGGACTGCTGCCGGAGTACAAAGCATAATAATGTATAGTTATCACTACACGAATATTATATCGTATAGGTATATACTAAATACTCTAAATACACACATATTATATTAGTTATAAATAGTATACGGTTGCGAAATAAATAAAACTGGAATACGACGACACTTCTGCGACTACATAATGAATATGTAGACGTTGTCGCATCGGTGACTTGCAATCGGGGGGGGGGGGGACAGTAAAACTACGACGTAGTGTTCGTACTAGAGGTATCGGTGGCTATAGCTATGAGCTATCGGTCACTGTAGCTATGAGCTATCTTAGGCTGTAGCTATGAGGTTGTACTTATCGTTGACGAGGAAGACGTTATGATAACGACAACGATTGAATACCATAACGTGATGGAACGATGGAGGTGGAGGTGGATGTGGATGTGGAGGTAGAGGTGGAGGTGCGTTACGCTACTGGATTAGTCATCTGTTGATCGCCCGTTCTACCGCCTCCGTCTCCCGCTCCTCTGACATCTATTATGTGGTCGTCGTGATCTATTGCCAGGTGCAGGTTAGCAAACATCGAATCATTCGTAGCCATACTCTCGAATACGGAGATGTCATTTCTGGGTTCTGTGGAAATTAGTGAATTATTATATATATATGTTAAATATTTTAAACAGCTTGTTATTACTGAGTATATACGATACTTATTTATTATCAATATATCATCTATATTTTATCAAAGCAGAGTAAATCAGTATATAAATGGTATTGAATATAACTATAGCTACATTATATAGTAAGTATCTCTACAACATTAAGCGAAATGCATGTAAAGCTGTATTATATGATGAAGATAATAATTAATAATCATCTGATGGCTTTCGGAATTAATATTTACGAACATTTATTTAAAAAATTATTATGTTAGAATTAAAATAAACAAATATCTATATATCATTTGATCTATAAAGTATAATTTAAATCGTCATATAAGTATATTAAAAGAGTATTTTTTATCAGAAGTGTACTTCTTAAATTACCATCATTATTAAATAATCAAGGTAAAACTTAGTGATTTATTTATAAATTAACAAAATTTATATACTATACTAATTTATAAACATCAAATAGTCTTTACAATTTAGTTTATACTATTGCAGAAACTATAATACGGGTATTTTCTATTGAATACAAGTATTTTGGATCATAAGAAAGCTAATATAATAATTCCATAATATAAAATTTATATATTTTATATAATAAGTATACTGTAATTTATATACTTATACTTATTTGTATGTATTATAATGTATTTAGTATACACATATAGTATACAAATAATATACACTAATACATATAATTCTACTTGAATATTATTTTTCATATCATATATTTTATGTATTCTATACTGTATTTACTATTCTATACATTGTATAGTATACAATGTATAATGTATATAAAGTAATACATGAATAACATTATTTTGTGTAAATAACATTTAAAATTCAATACAATAACATTTTCAATTACCATTTAGAAAATGATATTATAATGTATATATACAAAATTGTATTGTAATAAATTATAAATTTCATTTACACAAAATAATATTTGGCTATGTATTAATATAACACTATTAAAACTTTGTAATGTAAAAGATAGATGCAGCCTTGATATATAATTCTACTTTTGTAGAACATCTTTAAAGGGGTTTCACACCAACTCGAACGCAATTATTAACTCTATTAATTAGAGGTTAAAGTTTAACTTTAATATTTAAATCCAATATTTAAAATAAAATAAATGCTTATCTGTAAAAGGGGTTTCACACCAACTCAAACGCAATTATTAACTCTAAAAAAATAGGTGTAAAACCTCTTTAAAAAATATAGTTAAACTTTAACCTCTAATAATTCGAGTTAATAATTGCGTTCGAGTTGGTGTGAAACCCCTTTTACAGATAAGCATTTATTTTATTTTAAATATTGGATTTAAATATTAAAGTTAAACTTTAACCTCTAATTATTAGAGTTAATAATTGCGTTCGAGTTGGTGTGAAACCCCTTTTACACTCAATATTCAATGTCCCATTGAATAATAGAAACAATGAATTGACATTTTCATATAATTAGACAATATAATAGGATGTAATATAATTTCTTTTTCTACTAAATATTAGTAATTCATACTTTGTTATATTTAAACTATTAATGATAATAAAACACATATTTATACATATATATTATAAATTATTTAATGAATATGATATGTAAAAAAATGTATAGAAAAATAGAATGATATATTTTAAATTATCTAAAAAAAATTATGTGATTACCTATTAATTAATATTTGTAAAAGTATTAACTGTGTGATAGTGATAAATGTTTATCTATTTACATTGCGCAATGCAACGTAAAGGACATCTACCGTTTAATGAATTAATCTATGAGGTGATCACACACACTATTACGCAAGAGCTGATATATGATATAATATATATATTACATAATAACTAGAATATTACATAATAACTGACATATTACTATTTTATGAAGATATAAAGAAAGAGAATTGAGTGTAGTGTATGCAGGGTTGGCCGATATTGGGTTTTTGGGTTTAAACCTTTTGATATTTTTAGTGGTTTTTCGATTTTTTATATTAATAAATTATACATTCAATAATTTTAATTCTAATAGCTATTAGCTATTATATAGATATACATATAATATATATTATATACATATAATATATATTACATTAATAATATATGTTATGTAACATTATGTAACTAATTCTAGATTTTAAGAAAATATATAAATAATGTTATAAAATTTATATAATATTAAAATATGAATATAATAAATAGTATTACCTCCCTTGTATATCTATTAAAAATAAAATTCTATAGAATAAATATAATATTTTTCAATAGAAAATAATTAAAATTCAATAAAAATACAATTTCATAGAAATTGATTCAATAAAAAAATATTTTATTACAATTCTATAGAATAAAATTATATAAAAAATAATACAATAGAATAGAAAATATTAAAAAATTATACAAATAAGGTATTTTTATATCACTATTTTTATATATTAAATTAATATACTTCATTCTTGATTATTATACCATCAATTAATAATAAACTATACTTTTATCAATTTATATAATTAACTATACTTTTATTAATAATTTTTAAAATTAAAAGGTATAAAATCATTTTATACCTTTTAATTGTTTATGAAAACCACAAAAACCACAAAAACCTCAGTAAAACACCAAAAACCACAGTTAAACCCAAAAACCACAGCAACATATTTTGGATTTTTGCTATCCCTGAGTGTATGGCACTTTGCGCTGCAGTAGAGGCACTGCAGTCGAAACTTACTACTAAATATCAAATTATTATTATTTATTTATTATTATATTGATAATAATTATCAAGTTTAATGTACACTAAAAATAATATTTATTAATATTTAAAATACAACACATCAATATTCCTCATAATTTTTAGTATCTAAATGTATTTATATTGAAGATATCATTCTATTTTATTGATATATATATAATCTATATTCATAGATATAAATAGAAGTAATTTCTATTTATTTTGCCTAAAAACCTATTTTAATATTTCACATATATAATATGACTAATATCCAATCAAAATCGATGATACCATTTTTTCAATTTATCGAGAAAAGTGCCATTCGCACATATCTATCTTTTACAGGTATTGGTATATCAATTGCTTATCCACTTTCTTTATATAGACGCATATTACATAATAACTGGCATATTACACAACAACTAGAATAAAACTGGCATATTACCGTCATCTATTTGGTGTCTGGGCAGAGAAACAGTGTCTTCTGAATTATCGTAGTGTGTTTTGTATGAGAACATCGTTCTTTGTTCCTTTATTCTGTGTAATCAAGCGCATTAATTAATCAATAAGTGAGAAAACAAGGATTATTGTTATTATAAATATATACATTTATAATGTAATATATATATATATATATATATATATATAATGTAAAGTATAATGTATAGTAAATTAAATTTTATATTAAAATTTAGAGGAAATAAATTTAAATACTGTCAAATAACTCAAATAAAAATATTATATTACATGAAATTTATATATTGTTATAATTTTCCAGTACAAATTTATTAAGCATAATTCATGTATCGATGTGATGTAAGAAATACTCTAATACAATGTATGTTTGTAGTGATGCTTCGCCTACCTAGAATATATATATATATATCATGGGCAGTTCCAGATGGGGGTAGAGGTACCAGGCCCTCCCTCATCAACACACAACTATGTTTTTTACTTTATAATATTAAATATATAATATATAAATCAAATCAATTTCATAAGTAAATTTAATATTATATGTATGAGGCCCCCACCCCTTGATCAATTCCTGGAACCGCCCCTGTATATATATATATATTCAATGATTATAAAATTAATTGATAAATGAATATCGAATGATTATAATATATAAAGGTATTTAATAAAAATAGATATAAACCTAACGCCTTCACCGTAGATGTCTACCTCTAATTGCACAGAATAGTCTAGTGACTCTTAAGTAGTAGTAGTAGTAGTAGTAGTAGTAGTAGTAGTAGTAGTAGTAGTAGTAGTAGTAGTACAAGTAGTAGTAGTAGTAGTAGTAGTAGTAGTAGTAGTAGTAGTAGTAGTAGTAGTAGTAGTAGTAGTAGTAGTAGTAGTAGTAGTAACCTGAAGAAGTTGAACAGGAACGTACGATACACAACGGCTGCGTAGAAAGCGAAGTAGAAATACGAGGTAACGTTAACGATACAAAGACCGTAGTAGACGCGGAAGTGAAGCAGACAGGCTCCCAGGCACTGTGACCAGTTCAGGAACGACAGGAACCCGCAGTACATGTAGAATCCTCGCTTAGCTGTGCGGGAGAGATGGATGAGGATAGGGAAATGAGATATGGGGAGGAAAGGGAGGCAACGGTGAGATGAAGGAGGAAGGGAGGTATAGTTGAGAATCTCTTTGCATTTCCTTTCCTTGACCTTTATCTACATCTCAAGTTGAGATGTAGATAAATGTCAAGGAAAGGAAATGCAAGGAGAAATAGATAAATTAGTTAGGGGAAGGAAAAATTAGCTACGTATATACTATATAGGTAAGATTATATTATATATTAGTTAAAATAGTACGTTAGTTGAATTTTCAAATACAATACAATATAGAAACTATTATAAGTTTATTACAAACACCCATTGTCCTGTAGACCCTAAAGCTACAAACTAACCTATTAAAGGTGATAACCTCTACACATACATAACACTAGCCGTGTGGTGGTCAACATAACAACTCCTCAGTGGTCAGTACTAACTGGGCAGGGAGAAGTATCGTCTCATCGCGGTGTAGGGTAGCAGGTAGATCATCAGGTATAACTATGTGTGTGTGTGTGTGTGTGTGAGAGAGTGTGTGTGTGTGTGAGTGTGGTAGTGGGAGTTGACTGATGATATGAGGATGTGAAGGTTGTAGCGTGGAAACTTGTACAGTAGGATGGATTGACTGACTCACAGATGATAAACGATCTATATTCTTAAGTACAACTGGGTATGCTATCTCTCGAGAGAGAGTGAGAGTGACAGCTGTTCTAAGGGGGTACAAAAAAACGGCCTGATTTTTATAGCCCGATATCGTTGAGTATAAAAAGCTGTCAGTTTCGGTGTGAAGGTCAATACTGATATCAAGTAGGTCAACGTACACTTTAAGTACGCGTTTGCGCATTATCTAGTATCTTTGACTGACAGGATATTGTGTATATATAATAAAATAAATAAATAATAACAATTTGTATAGCCCGATATCGGACTACCAATCAGGCTGTTATTTGTGTGAGTGTGAACCCCCTCGAGAGTTTGGTTGTAGCAGCGAAGAAAGTTGTACAGCTGGACATACTAGCGCTATATCACTGACAGTGTCCACCTGAGCCGCCCCCAACTACTAAGCTAGCAATGGCGGACAGTGAGGGAGGGTGTAGAGGTCAAGTACTAACCACTGCGAACAAGAGGGAACACAGGAACAGGAACACCGTACCGCCGTGTCCGAACAGGTCGTACTGGCCGCTAGAGGTCGCCACGTGGAATATGTCAGACGGAGAGGTGAACTCTAGTATTCCCTATGTGGCGATGATTGTATGTACAATGGTGGTAATAATAGTGATAATAATGCATTTATTGAGTTTACAATTAATGGTATCATTTAATGGAAATTACAAAACAATAATGTCTTGAAATATCTCAGATGGAAATATAAACTCTAGTATTCCGTATGTTATACATATATTTATATTAATACTAATTGTATGATAATGATAGTAATAATACATTGATCGTGTTTAAAAGTCACCGGTCATCGTTAATGGACATCACAAACAAATAATTGATTTTAACAGTACCTTTGTCTCGTAATGAGTGTGTCATAAAATATACATATATATATATACAGTAGATATATTGTATTCAGTGTGATAGATATTCACAGGTATTTAGAGAATAACTGTTTAGAATAGTAATTAATACTTTGTATATATGTATATAATATATACACAGGTATATATTGTGAAATAAATTAAAGATAGCTGCATAATACTCAATGTTGAATATATCATGCTATTGGTGATACCTGTTTAATATTATAACTGCCAATGAATCTATGAAGGCTTATATAGTATATGCCAAGGTGTATTATTATTTGTATTATGATACATTCTATTTACTACAAAAACACATAATGATTATGGCCAGTGTTGGGTAATAAAAATAACAAATAATAGAAAACAAATGAAATGAATAATGCCTAGTAGATATAGCACTATATAGACAATTCAGCACAGATATTACTTTGTAGACAATTCAGTGTATGAAGCTCTGGAATCACTTATAGTTGGTCTCAATATCTCTCATGGTATCAAACACACACATACACACACACACACAGTCATAGTAACATGTATATTTATCTATACATCATGTGTTTGATCAGTGGTAGGATTGATAATGCCACCATTGTGTGCCACACTACTTTTAGATGATTATACTAGGATAATGAGAGGCTACTGCTGCTGCTGCTGCTGATATACTAGAGGACTGGACATGACTAATGAACGGCTATGACTCATGCTAGTGGTATGTTGGACACCCTATGCACAGGTATCACTACTAGGCATACCACATGCCTGTAATAATGTGCATACCTAAGTACCTGTAATGATATGCCTATATATAGCTAATATAGGAACTCTGCACGTACAACTAGGTATACTCATTATACACATATTACCACTTATACACACTACAATATACATAGTGCATTAGACTGATTGGATCGATACAATTATTAAGTGTGCATATATAATATAATACATATCTATATTTTATTATAATATGAATTAACTTTTATTAATTTTTATTTAAAAATATAATATAATATTTAGTCACGAAGCATTTAAAATTTGAAACCTAGGGTTTGAAATATAAATTTAAATTTAACAATTGTATTTACGATATGTATTATAATAGTCAAATGCACTATCTTATTTTCCTTGACTTTTACACTCAAAATAAAAACATTTAAATTGATATTTAAAATTAATTATTTATTTGTACTACATTTATTGAATTTTTTGAATTTTTTTGTAAAATATATACCATTTATTATATATTCATTATTAATATAATATCTATATTTCATTTATAAATCTTTCAATTATATATATTAATGACTCCAAAAACTATATAAATACACTATTTTATAAAGTATTTATATCAAAATATTTACAAAAATTAAATTACCAACATACATTGATATTTATTAATATTATCGTATGTACGATTATTATAAAACAGTAAATATATTATAAATAATGATATCATTACAGTTAATTTTATAATATATCAGCTTGTTTTTATTTTAATGTTACTTGTGATATAACAATGAAATGAAAGTGCCTCTCAGATATACAATTTCTCCTTCATAATTACCCTTTTTCATTGATATATTATTCATAGTTATATTGATATGTTGGGTGATCGAAATATGAATATAGTGACCAGCAACTTATCTATAGGTTTCATATATATCTAGGTATACCTATACCACCAATAAGCCTAAATAATCATCTATAATAAGAATAGAGAGTTCATCAAAACAATCATGAAATGGAGCATTTATTCAATTATTATCTATTAATTTTATTATTATTATTTATTAAATTGCTAATAATGATAATATTGTTTAAAACATTATTATATTATATTATATTATACATTTCAATGTTAACATAAACAAATATCTATAGAATTATTTTAATTAATAATTGTTAAATATAATTAGATAAATATTAATGAACAGAATACAAATTTTAATAATATTAATATTAATTTTGTCATAATTTATAATTAATAATAATATTTAGTTTATTAAGTTAAATAAAATATATATATTATATATATATAATATTATTTTGTAATTAATTTTTTTAAAAAAATATATATTATACTTTACATATATTTTAGTGATCATATTTAATTGAATTTTGGATATAATCAAAGATTTTCCGAAGGAAAGATATAACACTTAGGCGAAATCGTGTAATTCGAATTTATATACAAAATACCCTGGTGCCACCTATAGCGGGTTACTTTTAGGAACTATGCGTTGTTTATAATGTAAATTCGTATTTAACTATACACTTTTAAAATGTTAAATAATATGCTTTAAATTAATATTTATATGATGAAAACTAAGTGTTTATTACTAATATATAACAAACAAATATGATATGTATGTTTTAAATGCTATAAGTATATATTTAGTGAGTAAAAGCTAATTTATATTGCATGTAATTTAATAGAGCAATGAAAACATTGTTGTATGCAAACAGAGCCGAACCTAAATCTATTTCAGTGATTTCGATACTACTGCTAGCAGCGGTTGGGGCTATTACTAAATTACCTTGCATGCATAGGGAGTGTTATATCTTTGCTTCGCAAAATCTTTGATATAAGTATGAAATAAATTTCTTTTATCGAAATAAATTTTAAAAATATGCACAAATATTTTGTATTGTATTATTATTATCAATAAATAATTTTTTTTTTAAATTATAGTAATAAATATTTAGTATTGTAATTAGTAATTACTAATTACTACCTAGAATATATGTTTATATATATGCACACATATTTTGTATTGTATTATTATTATCAATACATAATTTTTTTTTTTTAATTATAGTAATAACTTTATTTATTTTATAAAATGTGGGCATCTAAATTATTTTGATAAATATTTAGTATTGTAATTAGTAATTACTGATTACTACCTAGAATATATGTTTCTATGATATATTCATGTAAGACTTAAAAAAGTCTTCACTTTCATCAAAATTAAATAAAACCTATTTATATATCTCCCATGTTAAATTTTAGATGAATTCAATGTTAAAATAAAAAGCTCTCGTGAATTAAAACTATTTAATATATAATTCTAACATTTTAAACAATTATTCAGCATATTATACCTTATTGTTGTAAATGTAAAGGTTTATTACAACAAAAAGTAAGAACCCATCTACTGTACAGTGTATACACTGTACAGTAGACCGGTTCGTACTTTTTTTTTTCTCGTAATTATATAAACCTTCACATCTATGACAATTATGTATGCTATGATGAATAAGTGTTTAACATTTTAGACATATATCTTAAATAGTTTTATGTCACGAGACCTTACTATTTTAACATTGAATACATATAAAATTTAACATGGGGGAGATATAGAAATAAGTTTTATTCAATTTTTATAAAATTGAATGATTTTTTTAAAGCCAACTATGGATATATCCTAGAAACATATATTACAAGTAGTATTAACAATACAATATATTTTTCATAACAATCTAGATGCCCAAATTTTATAAAAATGATTTTAGTAAAAAAAAATATCTAAAAATCGTATAATTTAATATAAATAAATTATTACAATTTAATTTAAAAAATTAAAATATATAATTTATAGATAATAATTATACAATTGAAATTAATTATTAAAAAATATTTAATACCCTAATATTTTTATTTTAAATGTAAACATCAAAGATAATAAGATGGTGGAATGACTATTATACATGTAATATTTTAAATTAAATTGTAATATAATAATTTATATTTCAAACTTTAAATGCTTCGTGACCAAAAGTAACTATTTTTTTATAAAAATTGTTAATACATATTCTACTAAAATATAGATATGTATTATATTATATATGAAGGATTAAAAATTGATTCGAACGAACCGGTCTAATGTACAGTGAATACCCAATATACACACAATCAACTAATTATACAAATTGTACACATATAACTATTCTCATACTATACATTGCACAATGTACAACCATTATACACACACTGTACTCCTGTTTGTAAACACACACATATGCATAGGTAACTGTACCAAGTAACACACACACACACACACACACATACATACACATACATAGTGGTAACCTGTACTGATGAATACACAAAGCCTATAGAGAAGGTAACGAGCAGAACGTAATGTATGGTCTTGTTGCTCTGCAGGTGTCCTGTAGGTGGGGCTAGTATAAGAGCTTACTTCACAATCTACCTACTATTTACTTTATATATGTACTAGAACATATCGAAGTTAGTTAATTCAAAATGTAATAAGATAAAAAATGTATTGTATATAACATATTGTTAATTTGGTGGAGTGTTTTCATCCCATCCAGGAACTTAGATGAAGTTTTCACTTATAACCAAATTGCTCTAATGTCCCTCGAAGCCACTCTCGTGTTAAGGCATCAATGGTTTTAACGAGATCCATTCATTTATTTATACACAATTATATAAGATCACTTCTAAATAATATTTTAAGACCTATTTTAATGGTCCGGAAGAGGCTCGAACCCGCGTCCTACTGCTTGTGTGTCTAATACAGTCACAGGCAGTTTAATATATATATATATATATATATATATTAGATAAATATATACATTTAATTCAATATATATATGCATTAATATTATGGATCATAACCGGATTTCTATATTACAATACGTTGAATAAATTTAGCGTTATATCGATGAATATACACATTATATGTATATATTTTATATAATTAATCTACATATATATTATTTCTCTTAATCGACGTCGTCGTCGTCTTGGTACAATTGGCGAGCGAAGCGAGCCAACCAGACCTTCTACGAGCGAAGCGAGCCCCGAGATATAGCGCGAGCTATATCGAGAAATTTCAAACTTTTTTCACATTTATAAATCTAATACCCTCTAGATAATAAATCGTCGATAATATTTATATATATCGATTATATTATTAGGACACGGTTAGTATACGTGATTTACATATAATTTACATATATTTATATATTTATTCTATTTATAAATATTCTATTCATCGATCGAGGCATTCTATTGTTCTCTCGATTCTCTATGGCGGAGATAGGTAAAAATCTCTATATCGCGTATACGGACGACATATACGTTATATACGAAATTTTTTCACCAGTTACTAATATTACTCGAACCCTAATAATACTAGATTTCGTTAAATTTAAATTTCGAGTTTATAAAAAAAAATTTCCTATCTCCGCCGTTAAAAAAAAAATTACGAAATATTTTCGTTAACGTACAAATTCTACGGGCGATCTTATAGCGCGTATACGGGCGTTATAAAATACGTTATATACGCATTTTTTTCGCGATATATTAAATCTATACTATATAGATACTAAATTAGTAATAATATTACGATATAATTAGTAAACGAGTAATATATACTATACGTACTATATTTATATATTTATATATTTATTCTATTTATAAATATTCTATTCATCGATCGAGGCATTATATTGTTTTCTCTATTCTCTATGGCGGAGATAGGTAGAAAGTCTATATCGCGTATACGGACGACATAAAATACGTTATATACGCATTTTTTTTCGCCCGATACTAATAAAACTTCAACTCCAATAATACTAGATTTCATTAAAGTTAAATTTCGAGATTATAAATTTTTTTTTCCTATCTCTACCGTGTAAAAATTTAAATTTATAATATTCGTATCGCGTAAAAAAATCGATAATATATAGATTAATTATAAAAATAACATTTATGACGAGTATTAATATATATCGTACGTACTAGATTTCAGTTATTATGTTTAATGAGTTTATAATAATTATTTCCTATCTCCGCCATATAAAAATAAATTATTAAAATTATTAGGTGATGTAAAAAATCAAAATCCACGATAATGATTCGATTTCAATAATTTTAACTTTATTAAATAGATAATTAAAATATAATATCGTGGTATAAATTGTGATATCTAATATTTAATTTTCTTTATGTTATGGCCGAAATAGTGAGAAATACGTGATTTTAGAGTGGTAAATTTGACCGACTTCCGCTAACGCGTTCACCTCGATTATAGATTCAACGGATGCAGAGTACGAAAGTACCTAATATAAAATGAGAAAAACCATTAATATATGAAGCATTTGGGGTACGGATCGGTTTTAATTTTTCGACAAAATTCATCATACGTGGTCAAGATGGTCAAGAAAAAAATTTGAAATTTATAAAAAAAAAAAAAATTCTAATTTCTATTCTATAATGTTAAGAGTGATGAGTAGATATAAATGTAGCCATCCGATATACATTTACTATGATTATTCGCCACATAAATGGCTTTAAAAAGTACATTTCCTATCTCCACCATGTAAAAATTTGAATTTATAATATTTGTATCATGTAAAACATAGATAATATATAATAATCATTGGATTTCCATATTTGTAACTTTATAATTTATAGTATAATTAATATAATTTCATTATTTTTTACCTATTTTAATAATAATATAATATCTAGATACTAAAATAATTTAAATATTATCGAAAAGTATAGTAGTGTAAATATTATGAACTAATACATTTAATTATATTATAAATTTATATATTTATAACAACAATTATAAATTTATTAATATGTATATTCATTCGATGTGATAATACATATATTATATAAGCATTATTTACTTATTTTATTATTATTATACTATAAATATATACGAATAATTCATTAACGTAACTATTATTTACAAATATATATAATTATATTTATATTTTTATAATTTTATAACACAAATTATATATTTATAAAATATGAAATTCTAATAACTTATTTTATAACAGTATCATAAAGTTTATTTTACTTATTTTATTATTACTATACTATCTAATTAATAAATTAATATTAATATTATCGAATAAGTCATTAGATTAAACGGTATTAATTATTATATTTATATTAATTAATTATATTTTAAAATTTTACAAAAAAAAATATATCTTTATAAAATAGATATACTTATAACAATAAGATTACTAACTATTATAAATATATATCATAAGTACTAGATTTCAGTTATTCGGTTTAACGAGTTTATAATAATTATTTCCTATCTCCGCCATGTAAAAATATATTCTTAAAATTATTAGGTAATGTAAAAAATCAAAATCCACAATAATGAATCGATTTCAATAATTTTAAATTTATTACATAGGTAATTAAAATATAATATCGTGGTATAAATTGTGATATTTAATATTTAATATTCTTCGAGTTATGGCCGAAATAGTGAAAAATACGTGATTTTAGAGTGGTAAATTGACCGACTTCCGGTAACGCGTTCACCTCGATTATAGATTCAACGGATGCAGAGTACGAAAGTACCTAATATAAAATGAGAAAAACCATTAATATATGAAGCATTTGGGGTACGGATCGGTTTTAATTTTTCGACAAAATTCATCATACTGGTCAAGATGGTCAAGAAAAAAATTTGAAATTTATAAAAAAAAAAAAAATTCTAATTTCTATTCTATAATGTTAAGAGTGATGAGTAGATATAAATGTAGCCATCCGATATACATTTACTATGATTATTCGCCACATAAATGGCTTTAAAAAGTACATTTCCTATCTCCACCATGTAAAAATTTGAATTTATAATATTTGTATCATGTAAAACATAGATAATATATAATAATCATTGGATTTCCATATTTGTAACTTTATAATTTATAGTATAATTAATATAATTTCATTATTTTTTACTTATTTTAATAATAATATAATATCTAGATATTAAAATAATTTAAATATTATCGAAAAGTATAGTAGTGTAAATATTATGAACTAATACATTTAATTATATTATAAATTTATATATTTATAACAACAATTATAAATTTATTAATATGTATATTCATTCGATGTGATAATACATATATTATATAAGCATTATTTACTTATTTTATTATTATTATACTATAAATATATACGAATAATTCATTAACGTAACTATTATTTACAAATATATATAATTATATTTATATTTTTATAATTTTATAACACAAATTATATATTTATAAAATATGAAATTCTAATAACTTATTTTATAACAGTATCATAAAGTTTATTTTACTTATTTTATTATTACTATACTATCTAATTAATAAATTAATATTAATATTATCGAATAAGTCATTAGATTAAACGGTATTAATTATTATATTTATATTAATTAATTATATTTTAAAATTTTACAAAAAAAAATATATCTTTATAAAATAGATATACTTATAACAATAAGATTACTAACTATTATAAATATATATCATAAGTACTAGATTTCAGTTATTCGGTTTAACGAGTTTATAATAATTATTTCCTATCTCCGCCATGTAAAAATATATTCTTAAAATTATTAGGTAATGTAAAAAATCAAAATCCACAATAATGAATCGATTTCAATAATTTTAAATTTATTACATAGGTAATTAAAATATAATATCGTGGTATAAATTGTGATATTTAATATTTAATATTCTTCGAGTTATGGCCGAAATAGTGAAAAATACGTGATTTTAGAGTGGTAAATTGACCGACTTCCGGTAACGTGTTCGACTCGATTATGGTTTCAACGGATGCGGAGTACGAAAGTACCTATAAAATTTTGAGAAAAACCGTTAATATATGAATAATTTAAGGTACAGATCGGTTTCAATTTTTCACCAAATTTCATCATACAAAAAAATTCTAATTTCTATTCTATAATGTTAAAAGTGATGAGTAGATATAAATGTAACCATCCGCGATGCATTTACTATGATTATTTACCTCATAAATGACTTTACAAAAGTACATTTCCTATCTCCACCATGTAAAAACATGAATTTATAATATTTTTATCATGTAGAAAATTCAAAATCTATATTAATAATTCAATTTTAATAATTTTAACTATATCGAATAAATTATAAAAGGTAACTTGGGCACTTGGGTTTGGGTTTGGTTTTGGTTTGGGTTTGGGTTTGGGTTGGGTTTGGGTTGGTTTTTGGTTTGGGTTTGGGTTGGGTTTGGGTTTGGGTTGGGTTTGGGTTTAGGTGGGTTTGGTTGGGTTTGGGTTGGGTTATGTTTTAATTTTGGTTGGTTTTTTTTAGTTGCATTACTTCCCGAGTGAACCTATAAAAGTATATTTTACGGTTGTGGTTAGGTTGGGTTAAGTTTTAATTTTTGGAGGTTTTTTTTAGATGCATTACTTCCCGAGTGAACCTATAAAAGTATATTGTCACGGTTGTGGTTAGGTTGGGTTAAGTTTTAATTTTGTGTGGTTTTTTTTAGCTGCATTACTTCCCGAGTGAACCTATAAATGTATATTTACATGGTGTGGTTAGAATGGGTTAAGTTTTAATTTTTGGTGGTTTTTTTAGCTGCATTATTGGTTTGGGTTGGGTTTGGGTTTGGGTTGGGTTTGGGTTTAGGTGGGTTTGGTTGGGTTTGGGTTGGGTTATGTTTTAATTTTGGTTGGTTTTTTTTAGTTGCATTACTTCCCGAGTGAACCTATAAAAGTATATTTGACGGTTGTGGTTAGGTTGGGTTAAGTTTTAATTTTTGGAGGTTTTTTTTAGATGCATTACTACCAGAGTGAACCTATAAAAGTATATTGTCACGGTTGTGGTTAGGTTGGGTTAAGTTTTAATTTTGTGTGGTTTTTTTTAGCTGCATTACTTCCCGAGTGAACCTATAAATGTATATTTACATGGTGTGGTTAGAATGGGTTAAGTTTTAATTTTTTGTGGATTTTTTAGCTGCATTATTGGTTTGGATTTGGGTTGGGTTTGGGTTTGGGTTTGGTTTGGGTTTGGGTTGGGTTTGGGTTTGGGTTTTGGTTTAGGCTTGGGTTTGGGTTTAGGTGGGTTGGGTTGGGTTGGGTTTGGGTTGGGTTAAGTTTTAATTTTGGTAGGTTTTTTTTAGCTGCATTACTTCCCGAGTTTGCCTATAAAAGTAGATTTTCACGGTTGTGGTTATAAACCTATAAACCTATAGGTTGGGTTAAGTTTTAAATGTTGGTGGTTTTTTTTAGCTGTATTATTGGTTTGGGTTTTGGTTGGGTTTGGGTTAGGTTGGGTTGGGTTGGGTTTGGGTTTGGGTTTGGTTGGGTTTGGGTTGGGTTAAGTTTTAATTTTGGTAGGTTTTTTTAGCTGCATTACTTCACGAGTGAACCTATAAAAGTATATTTTCACGGTTGTGGTTAGGTTGGGTTAAGTTTTAATTTTTGGAGGTTTTTTTTAGGTGCATTACTTCCCGAGTGAACCTATAAAAGTATATTGTCAAGGTTGTGATTAGTTTGGGTTAAGTTTTAATTGTTGGTGGTTTTTTTTAGCTGCATTACTTCCCGAGTGAACCTATAAAAGCATATTTTTTTATATTGTTATTTTCACAGTTGTGGTTAGGTTGGGTTAAGTTTTAATTTTTGTAGGTTTTTTTTAGCTGCATTACTTCCCAATTGAGCCTATAAAAGTATAGTGATATGTGTGTATATGTGTGTGGTCATAGTTATTTTCACTGTTATGGATAGGTTGGATTAAGTTGGATTAAGTTTTAATTTGTGTAGGTTTTTTTTTGTAATAAAGTTCTTTTAGTAATAATGTAACTACTTTTAGTAAAAAAAAGTGACACAGTACACGAGTAACCATTACACAAGGTGCGTTAGCCCTTGACCAGTAAAAAAGTCACTTGTATAATGTATATAATATATTTTATTCTAAAATGATACTTTTATTTATATATTTTATACAAATTAAACTAAACTTAAAAATTATATACCTAATCAACTCATATTTATATGTATGAATGTAAGTATTTACTATGAGTATTTATAGTATATTTTGTATACTAATATAATATTAATGACTTAATTTCAATATTAATTCAATTAATTATTATTATATATATTTTATTGTTAAATATATATTTATATATATAAAATATAAAATGTTTTGTAATATTAGAATGTTGACATATGAACCTAGTTTATATATTGTATTGCTACTTGTCATATTTTGAAAGTGGGAACGTTTATTAAGAAATAATGATTACATAGAATATGTCTTATTTACAGAATATTATTTTATATTCTATTTATCAACATTCTTACACACTCCACGAACATCTAATTAGGTATATGCAGAGTATGTCAAATTAGGCAATCTTTGAAACACATTTTAGCAATGTAAACACAGCCTAAATGTGGTATAATTATGTACTATTACGAGATATAGGGGGCGCTACCAGTGGTAGTCTGATTGCCTAATAGTAAATTATACTTATCAGTGTCTACAAATTTATTAATTCACTGATATCAGGTTTTTAAGTAGATATATATAAGGGGACGAGCCATTCGTTTTCATAAAAAAAAAAGGTATTCTATTTTTTTTAATGAGAAAATATGTATAATGGATTACTTTTACATCTATAAATCTAAAAAATTATGTTTTATATGACCCTATGTTTCACAATATTATTCAAAATAGTTAAAATTATAAGAATATATATTATATGATAAAATTGTGAATACTAAATCGATTGAAACAATTTGAAAACTATTATGAACTGTCATATTATTTTGTTTATTTATAATTTGTATTTATGAATATATGTATACATAGGTGACGCTACATGTCATGCATTAGCCAATGAATATTCAAGATTTATACCTGTTTTTTTTTACTGTGTCATTCAGTTCACTATTTATTATTATTACAATGACGGTTTATTTATATATTTCTATATTTCTATATATAATTAGTGTGTTTTTTATTAGTTTATTCTCAGTTATTCCATAGTATATCAAACAATATAAATGAAAATCACCATCAATTTACCATAAAAATAACTATTTTCTTATAACTTTATTTTCTCATGCATACCAACATTAAAAACCCCAGGCTTTTTTTACGTTTATTGAATTGTATTCAAATCATCACCATTATAAAGATATTAAATTGAATTTATATGAAACACTGGTGTTTTTTTTAGTCACAATGAAAATATGTAATACAAATAATTAAAACCTAAAAAGTAAAAAAATAATACATTTTGTAAAACACAACATATATTATAATTGGTAATAGAAATAAAAAAAGTGCTACTGTTTTCATGAGGAATAGAATAAACTCTATACAATACAAAATTAAATGTCTAACTTAATTGTATAAAATCCTTCGGGTTTTTAAAACATATACCAATTCCCTATCTCCTATATGTTAAAATCTATTTATAGACCGAACGACTTTCGTCCCCTTAAACTAACTTTTTATATAAATATAATAATTCGTTGAAATTAAATTATCAATAAATATTTGATATATACTATATAAATGTGTACTACACAACTACACTAATACTACTATACCTTTAATGAAACAAATAGCTTAACTAATAGATATCTCTATCTCTCTCTGTATGAGTGACACACATTAACACAACAGTAGGTGTATATTAACCGAATGCGAGCCCGAACACCAGAACAGATAACTCTGTGGCAAGAAGGAAGAATCGTAGCACCAGCCACAGTATCTACAATGCAGTACACTTTAATACACTAGCTGGCTGGCTGGCTATATATGTACCTCTATATGTATACTACATATTACACTGGTTGTATCACTATGTCACATATTACTTAATCATAAAGTAGGTATAAATTAGCTAACAATATTAATACAGATTAGATACACATTCAAATGTTTATTAAAGATATATGTATTAACTTGATACGTTTATAGAATTATATAACGTTACATATGGGAAGAGGAGGAGTACCAGATAGGGTTTAAGGGAGTCCCGCCTAACAGGGATAACACATAGATCTCTACCGATGGAATGAGGGGTTTATTAGCAAATGATACTGCTCTACCATAATTATTAATGCAAGAGTTAGTGCAGGGAAATGGAAGGCGAGGGTCTCAGAAATAAATACCGCATCAAATTAAATAACATACCGATGGAGTAGAAAGACGGGGCTCATAACCAATTCCCCCTAGCAAATAACAATAAGGGTATATAGCAAAGGCTGGGTGGAGGGGTCTCAGAACCGATGTCTCCTATTAAATACATACCCGCGGGGTGGAGAGAAGGGAGACTGTGCTCACAACAGATACCCCTATTGCGTTATCTTAAGGGGAGGATGGATCTCATGACCGGACCTACTATTACGTTATCTTAATTATATATTGTGGGAGGAGAAAAGCAGGGATCTTATAACCGCCAACTCCTATTACGTAACTACCCGAGTAGTGGACAGAAGGGGGCGGGGCCTAACAACCTCTAGCGACGGTAACCTTATCGACGACGGATCCGGAAGCCTCCGCCAGGTTAGCGGTCATTGCTAGGAGGCAGCGCGCTACCGACATCAGCACCACTACGGCAATGAGGGCGTAGAACACGGTGAAGATACGCGATAGGGTGCGTCTGAGACGAGACACCGCCCCGCCCACCGTGGCCAACAGGTAGACGAGGAACGCTAGGTTCGGGGCTAGGATCAGCAGGTCCCAGTAACGGATCCTGCGGGTTTGGGGCGTGGGGTTTGGTTATTTCGTGCGGTGCGTAAATTCTAGTATTTATAAATTATTGATTATATTAATATGTATTCTCATTTAGCACGAGATAACTTGTATTCTGATGTCAGTACGGTAAGATATGGATGCGAGAGTTTTGATATCCCACTCGTTATATAAGGATCATTACGATCTTATGATGATTTAGATGTATATTGTGACAATGAAATTATCACTAGTTGCAGCGTAGTACGGTGTAATTATACTGTAATAAATAACCGATGATATATTAGTATTTATCAATGCCATGCGTAGGATTAACAAAAATATCAATTATAGGTGAAATAGAATTCTAAAAATAGATTATATAATATATATATATATAAAGTACACACGGAGAAGATTGATATATTATTAAGAGGATTACCGAATATATTAATACTATTAATTATTAAATATCAATATATTATGATTACAACGGAATGACCCGGAGAGACTAGTTCACTATATAGAAATGCTGTAGCTCAGTGATTCATGGTTACGTGAGCGCACACATAGCACTGTAGCATTGTCTAATGCAGCCATTGTATGCCAGCACACACTGAAGAGTTACGCCAGTCCATATACCACTTATTTAATGTATACGGTTACCTTACTTACACTAGTGGTGGTAGTCTAGTTGTGTTAAACTACTACTCTGATAGGTAGGTTTGGTATAGTATCGGGCTTGATACTGGAGTATTGATGATTTGTGGTCACGAGGAAGTATGAGAACGAGCAAGTCAATGTTTATATGAATATTATTGTCAGATGATAATGACGGGGAATATTATTATTGAACTATATTATACTATTATTGGAGGATAACAATTATGGGAAATAATTTGCAACCATATATATAATATATATATGTGTCACACATAATGTGTGTATACATATATACTATAACAATAGAATGTAATGAAAAATTGATTGATAGTTTGAATGATTGGCTGGTGAAAAGTCATACTAGTAAAACCTTTTAGTAAAAGGTAACAATTATTTTGAACAATAAAACAAGTAAAATCTTACCATATTGTTGTTGATACAAATTAACTCGGTAAGAAATAACTCTGCTACTATTCGTACAAACCTGCTACCTGCGATATCAGCATAGAGTACGAAGTTACAGAAGTTACTGTCCACCGTGCTCGAGTTTGAGGTCAAATCGCTGACATTGACGACTTCGGTTACGTAATAGTCACCCATCTCCTCGTAATAGTCGCCCATTCCCACTATCTTCCTATCGGTTTATTGGGGTAACTATTCAATGTTTACGGTGAAGTCTTAATAGTGGAGTTCATTAGTGTATCTAGTCATTATAATGGTCACAAATATAGTAGGTTCTTAAATATTTAATATAATATAAACGCACTTTATTATAATATTTATGGTGAATAATAGAACAGATTTGATTAAGGAAAGATATAATACCTACACGAAATCATGTAATTCTATTTTGTATACAAAAAGCAATAGCGCCACCTATATAGGTTCAATTTTCGGAACTATGCGTTGTTTATAATGTATATTTGAATTAAAATCTACACTTTTAAAATGTAAAATAATATGCTTTATATTAGTATTTATATGATAAAAACTAAAGTGGTGATCACACCAAAAATGCCGGCAAAATATACCGCCATATTATGTCGAAATATCTACAGTTTAAAAAATAGAGAATATAATAAATCCTCTGTGATTGACACATATGGGTGCGTCTAATATGTGTCAATCAATGTATTAATAGATTGTATTATAAACAACTTAAAAACTTACAGCGTAGTAGATTGTTATAGTTATCGTTATCCTATTTGGCAGTAGAACGTAGTATTAGAACGTAGTATTAATTTATTTATATACATAACTAAACAGAGAAAACAATGAAAATATTAAAGTATTTATTATTAAAAAAGTTATTACAACAAAAACGTACTACGTTACGTAGATAGGGTGTTTTTTGTTATCTATACTATACGCATCCCAGATAACTGATCTCTTCTTAATTTCTCTCACGCATTTTATGTTTACTTCTTCTTTAGACATATTAATTTTCAAAATAATTTTTAATATATTTTTTATTATATTCATCTGTGATTGACACATATAGCCGTGTAGGACACACCTTCAATGTATTAATACATTTATTATAATTTAAAGTTTATCATATTTAATATATAATATAGCCTATATTATATATTATAAGTACATATATTTAATATAATTTAATATATAATATAGTATATATATATTATATATGATATTATTATATTTAACATATAATTTTATATAGATATATACAGTTATATAGGTTAATTTATAATTATATTATATTAAGCTCCTCTGTGATTGACACATAGGACACAACTTTTTGCCGACATAAATCAGAAAAATTAGGAATAATTCTATTTATTATGCAGGCATTTGTGTCGACATAATATATGCATTTCACACCAATTTGTCGGTATATATGACTTATTCCGGCAAAAATGTCGACATATATGTCGACATAAGTCCGGTGTGTTCACCACTTAAGTGTTCATTACTAATATTATATTAGTCATGTATAACAAACCAATAGGATATGTGGGTTTTAAATAGTATAAATATCTATGTGGTGAGTAAATTGTAAAAGTATATTGCATGTAATTTTATAGAGATACGAAAACATTATAGTATGCAAATCGTGGCAAACGTAAATCTATTTAAGTGATTTCGATACTACTGCTAGCAGCGGAATGCTTGAATACTAATTAATTACATTGCATAGATAGGAAGTGTTATATCTTTGCTTCGCAAAATATTTGATATTAGCATATTATTTACTACTCTATTAACCTATACATCATTAATTATAACTTATAACATATTATTAGAGAATATAACACATTATGAAACTTAGAAATAAATAAATGTTAATATACTATCTAATACTGGAATTCTGTTAAAATAACTATTATATTTATGCACTATATATTCTTATTATTAATTTGTTATTCTTTTATTGTCATTTACTTAATTCTATTTAGGTTAGAATTTATTTATATATAATATATATTCTATATAATTCACAAATTCAACAGATAATATAAGATATTGATTATAGTATTTTAATTAAATAACATAAACTATTTCACTATATTTATTTATTATGGATAATTCATACATACTATTACAGTAGTAACTATAATCATTATAATAATGATTATGTATACACCAAATATTATTTAATTTCATGTTACAAATATAAGGTTTACAAAATAAATAAAAATAATTATTATAATAATTATTTTCATTATGATTATTATGAATACCAGTAATATCGGTCTAGGTAAACTCGGTCCAAGTAACTTCATACCACTTTTGAGGTATTTTCGGTCCACTTTTGAAGTAATTTCGGTCCACTTTAAAAAAACAAGAAGTAATTTCGGGCCACTTTAAAAAAATGTACATGTATATATTTCGATACATTTTTTTAAAACTAACAATAAATTGTCTATTATTAACACATATATTTACCAATATGTTGTTGTCAAATATCTATAATTATAAATCCTTGTATATAACTGGTATTTTATGTAGTTATTTTATAGTATTATGAGGTATTATATGTATTATCCTACATCATTTATTATACTTGATTCACGCAAGGACATGTAGCTATTACCTAGTAGCTACTTGATATGTATATGTTATATACTTTATATATGCATACTTATGATTAACTATAATGTAATCTTTAATTTAATTTTAACAAATTTATTTATATTAATTAAACTTTATTAACATGGTTATAACCACGTATATATACAGCAGTGAAACATATTTTAAAATCAGAAGTTAAAAATCAGCACTTGCTTTAAGAGCCTGTTATCAAATGCAGAATAGGATATGATTACTGGAAATCAACTATTAGTAAGACATTATAAACCAGGATTATGCATTAGTAATGCAGTATTACACATTTTAATAGGTTATGATGTACGGGTAGGCGAGGACTATGAAGCGTGTACCCTCATAGACACTACTCAAACAACTAGATATTCATACACTCGAATTGTATGAATGATAAATGCACTTGAATGATACATGTACATTGGTGTCAGAAAGTCACAAACGAGATAGGACTTTATGGGATTATAGACAAATGATCTACAACGATCAGACGTTGACGTTTAAAGTTTGCCGGACATTGACTATGACTATAAAGTGATTAATATGTCTAATAATTATCCAATTTATAGCTTTACCAATCTAAGTTATGACCAATCACCTCATTATATGGCTTTCCAATCAGATGGTCAGGTGTCTGTCATTGTATTATATATATCCACTGGTCTTTTACCAATGGATAGGAGTATATAATGAATAGGAGTATCTACGTATGAGGATTATAATACATTGCTACGTGCATTGTTAATTAATAATAATGCACCTGTTTGATAATGCTTATAAATATATATTTATATTTATATATAGGGATAAAGTATAATAACATAGTTGTTTTATTTATATATGAATATATTTTCATATTATTAGTTTATAATAAAAATATAAATAAATTTGTTAGAATTAAATTAACGATTATATGTTTATTATGTTAATTATAAAAAATAGTCGAAATTACTCCCTGTAGATTGTTTTTTTAAAGTGGACCATAATTACTTCAAAAGTGGACCGAAATTACCTCAAAAGTGGACCGAAGTTACCTGGACCGAGTTTACCTGGACCGATATTACTGGTACCCATTATGAATACAAATTCTTAAAATTTAACTTAATTAAAATTATAATTATTATAAATATCAGTTTAAACTGAGTTTATCATAAAATTAGTAATTAAATAAGAAATTATATATATTAAATATATAATATATACTATATTATATAGTCTATATATTATATATATAGTTAAATGCAATACATAGCAAATACTGTTACAGTATTACTGTATATATAATATATAGACTATATAATATAGTATATATTATATACTCAGTATAATACTGTATATTTTGTGATAATACTGAATATTTCACTTTTAATAAAGGGAGTACGATCATTGAACGTATGTTTACATTAGTCACTAATTTAGTGTAACAATATGTCAATCAAATATCTCTAATAAAATGTATATTCAATAATTTAATGAATAAATATTTGATAATAAATCATATAATCATTTTGATAATTTTTGTTTGTTTGCATTGAGCGGTCTAATCGCACATTTACCGTAACAATTATGATATAAATTAATAAATGTATTATACAAATAATTTTTGGATCAACAGAACATTACGATCAACGGACAAATTAGACGAACATCGATGTCCGTTTATTCATAGAGACGAACAAATAAACGGACATCGATGTTGTCTAATTTGTCCGTTGATCGTAATGTTCTGTTGATCCTAATTTTTTTTTGAGTAATGATTAAATAAATACTACATTATTTAGTACACGAATACACATTTAATAATTATAAATTAACAGTAACATTTCAAAATATGCTAAAGCCATACATCTAGTTATTGATTAAATTAAGCATATAATTACATTTAGTAAATGAGTTAATTAACTCTTAATTTAAAATTAAATGTAAATAACTTAATATTATTAGTGTTTTACACTATAATAGTTACTATTATATAGTAAATAATGAAATATAAAATCGGCAATAATATCAACTATACAATTGCTAGTATCTTAGTTATTAATTTAGTAAATAAATTATTAAACATGTAGTTACAAATTGTTATAACGAATTTGTTATATACAAGTTAAACTTGTTAACTTGAAGTTGTATCTATAAACAATTTATGGGTTACCATTATAATCATGAATATAATAAACAATTATTTACAAATATATATATACATACCTTTATAAATATTTAATAATCCTTATTTATTATCAACTCATTTAATTAATAACAAATAGAGGTAAATAACATTTAAATGGTTTTATATTATTTTTAATTATAATATAAATTAAAAACTCAATTATTTTATTTATTTATTTATAAAAATCTAACTTTATTGCGCATATAAATAAGGGTTTAAACAATGGTCCATAAAGACCAATTTATTAATATTAGTATTAGGTAATATATGTATTGTATACCTCGGGTATGCATATGTATACATATTTTTTTTGATAAAGTATGCCAAAAGGTATTATAATGATATATAAAAATCAATTAAATTATATAGGAATAATCTGTCTTAATACTTAACAACTGACTAATATTATTTATATCATACAAATAATTTAGTTAAATTCAAATATATGGAGATGTAGGACCTACATTGTAGGTGTATGGATATGGAGATTTCCTACTCAAATATATTATAAAAGTTTTATATATATAAATATATTATATATATTTGATATATATATCAAATAAAATAACTAATTTGTTGAATAAATTATCAAAATATGATTATAATGACTAATTATATACTTTGGTATAATCATATAGGTATCCTACTTACCTAATTACCTACTATATGTTACATTTTTTATTAATGTTGATCGACTTCAATTTTTTTTGTAACACGAAATGTTAACACCCTAGATAATAGGTAATGTCTTCAATGATAGCTTATATAAAATATTGTTAATAACATTATTTTAAGATGTTACTTGAAATGTATACTATTTATAGAATTTTGCTCTAAAATACTTTAAAATGAATGTCGAAAGACATAATATTTTTTTGATACTATTTATAAGGGTAGATTAGAAAAGTTTAAATTCCAATTTATTACATAATTATTGTCATTTTACTATATATTTTGATAACAAAAAGTAATATTCGACATTCTCAAAAACACGAATGTGAAAAAAACTAAAATTGATATTATCTTTTCTAGTAATAAAATACCATATCTGACAGATGTTAAATAACGAAAAAAAAATGTATAAACAAAAATGTGAGCCTTTTTTTAAAAATTATTAAAAATATTATTTTGGACTATAACTTTTTTAACTTTGTAAATTAGTATAAACTAAAAAACAACTTATCTTATAGAATTTAAAAGAGCTTTCTAAAAATATAAATTATATTTATTTTGGATTTAAATATAATTATTGAACACATAATCCCAATTTTTTATATAATTTAATAATCTTTCTAATAATACCAATAGTATTATAATAACACCAATATAAAAAATAGCATTATAATACCTACGTAGGACCTACGGCGTAGGACCTACGCCGTAGATCCTACTGACAGTGTCCGTATTGATAAATCAAGAGTGTCCGATAGATTTATATGACCTCTAGATATATGATTATAACTTACTTAATATTTTATAAAAAATATAGCAATTATACATAGGTATAATATTTAGAATGCTTTAGTTATTAATAATATATTGTTAAATTTTATATTAATACTTATAATACTTATAATACTTATAATACTTGAGAAGGTTAAGTTAAGTTGAATTTTGTTTTCAAAAATTAAAAAATATATTAATAAAAATCAGTTTATTGCATATATCAGAATTATTTTAAATAATAAAAAAATAAAAAAATGATGTAGACAATTTATATAATTATGAATATTTTACACATTCACTTTTTTAAGGATTTATGGTTTATGAGATACCGAGAGGGTCCGTATTTCTATACTGTCATACGGACAGTGTCCGTATCATGATACTTTCCCCTAGTTGTAGTGAGAGTCGTGACATCTGAATATCTCAATAGGTAAGCATAGTAGAACTATGCATAGTAGGATTAATACTCTAGACCACAATAGTAATTGATACATATGACGTAATAATCATAGTTCATTTTATTATTATATGACTCATATCGGTCGACGTAGCTACGTAGGTACCTAGGTACATATACATATTACGATAGTAACTTTATTAAAAACAATAATTACTCTATAAAAGTGCAACAATATGTGTACATGATATGTAGGTATACCTACGTTTATAAACTATATTTTTTTAAATATACAAATATTTGATTATTCACTAGGATATCCTACTACTTTTTAATATGAATATAGGATAATATTATTATGATTTAATAATCAAAACATGTTACCTATGGATGCATTAGCGAAGTTAGGTATTCTTATAAATAAATATTATAAATTATATAAATATTATATAAATAAAAGGATCGCGAGTCAAATAATTATTTTATCAGATCCTTTTCTCGATATATATTTTCTATATATATAACAATATTAAATTATTAAATTTAATTCTAAATTATAAAACATTTCAAACAGAATAATACTAATACGTTTGTCATGCTTCCCTAAGAACATTACGATCATATATGATCAAATAGGAGACTATATCCTAGTCATAGTATAATCATATATGATTATATATGGTTATATAATAATTCTACGAAACAATTGAAGATGGCTTCGAAATAATACCCAAACAAGTTTTTCTCATCGTCCAAGGTGATTTGAATACCATATTTGGAAATTGTAAACACAACTGGGGATACGCGATTGGTCTATTTTCAACAGAAGATATTACTAAACGAGGAAATAGAATTTTAGAATTCGCAACAAACAGTAGTAGGTATATACCTATACTTCTGTCAAATACATATCATCAAAATAAATCGCGAAAAATAAATCGCGTATATTAACATAGAATATACCGAATAGTTTAAACCATAACCAAAGTGATTTCATTCTGAGACCGCAACGGTTTAAATCAAATATTATTAAAGCTAAAGCTTACTACGGCAACGTAGTAAGCAACTAACAAAAGCTGTCTTCGACGGACCCCGCAACTCTGACCCTCTTTCTAGACCCGATGCTGTTCTAATTGCGCAGCTCCGCAGCGGTAACTGCCGCAAACTTGAAGGCTACAAAAGCGTCGTGGACGCAAACTCCTCGCCAACCTGCCCTTGTTGCGAAGCGGATCCTGAAACACTCGAGCACTGTATTCAGGAGTGCCCGGCTACGGCCGTAAAACGTATACGTGTGTTTGGGGGGGGGGCACCCCATCTATCAGTCTTGGTTTCAAACCCAAGGGCTGTTCTGGCGTTCGCACATGAACGTTGGTCCATGTGACGCCATCCTGTCGCCAACAACAACAACAACAACTTAGCCAATGAATGGTTAGAGGACCAAGGTGAAGGAGGCCTTACGGTCATATGCTCGAACAGCCAAGCGTCGCTGACGGCGCTCTGCGGTTCTGGCAAGAGTGACGGAAGAAGTCTCGCGATGGTCCGCAGAAACCTAGACCAGGCGTTCAGGCAAATTATCCTATAATGGATTCCAGGCCACTGCGGACTGATAGGCAACGAGTGGGCGGACACAGCGGCCGGAGCAGCAGCCACAAATGATACCTCCTCGCAAGATCACCAGCAGGCTATCACATATAAGTCGGCAAAAGCACTGATAGGGTGGGAAGTAGTGGACCCTCAGACGACCCACGAAAGAACTAAAGCAGTCTTTGATGGTCCCCGCGACCAAGAACCTCTATCGCGTTGTGACGCGGTACTAATGGCACAACTGAGAAGTGGGCACTGCCGGAAACTCGCTGCGTACAGGAACATCATAGAGTCTAACTTCTCGTCAATCTGTCCACATTGTGAAGCGGAAGCAGAAACTCTTGAGCACTGGCTACAAGAATGCCCGGCGACGGCCGCAAAACGTACTCGTGTGTTTGGGGGGCGGCACCCCAACTGTCAGTCTTGGTAACTTCACCCAAGGCTGTCCTAGCGTTCGCACATGCGCTTTGGTCCATGTGAACGCCTGCCGCCAACAACAACAACAACAACAACGACAACGTTTCAGGCGCTGTGATTAATTAAGATCATGTCTTTGTACTCTGAAACTTCAAATTAAAACTTATATCACTGAAAACCAATCGCAGTGATATATGCAGATTTAATTTGGATAAATTAAAAAAATTAACCAGTTAGAAACAAGTATAAACAAGAACTACAAGAATAACTCTAACAATTAAATATTTATAGAAATACTACTAATGATAACAATACTCAAATTGCTAATATAATTATAACAGCATCTCAAGAAACGAAGCAACAATCGAATTATGAGTCAAGAAACAACAATAATTCATGGATGAAATTCTCGACCTATAGGTATTACATATGTAATTACCTATGTAATATAATAAGAAGCTTGAAGAACAATAACTACTAAAATATATAGAAGCAGAAAGATAAAGGGTTAAACACACAAAAGTTATAACTTTCTATAGAATTAATATGACATTGACAAAAGAAGAATGGCTTAAATCACAATGCAGAAAAATCGACAGTGACCTTAAAAGGGAGTTCATTGTAAAAGAGCTTATAATACAATAAAGTTATAACTCATACTAAATCTAAAACAACTTCAATAATCGAAGATAATGATGGTACACCGCTCGCTGATGATTTATCACGACTATGCAGATTGACTTAATAGGATATACACCTACTGCAAAGACCTATAGGTATATACCTACAATAACCCTATTGAACCTGACTTAGGAATACTTGATGATTTAGTAAAGGTTGATAACTATGAAGGACTACCTATTCTAAACTCTGAGTTGAATTAGCGATAAAAAGCCTAAAGAGTGGGAAATCACCTGGTATTGATAATAATCCTGGTGAATTAATTATATTGGGTGGACACATACTGACCAAATTCTTCATAGAATTGTGTTAACAAATATGGAAAACTAAAGTACGGCTACATAGCTAGTAGGCTACTAATACTAATACCAAAAAAAAATCAATCTAAAGATATATTTAGATTTATTTTCTAATATATATATATATTTCAACTATAAAACACACAGTCTGGTAAGCCACCCCACAATATATTACTTAGAATTATACTGAACAGACTAACAACACAGGCGGAAATATGTACTTGTAGATGAACATGACGGCTTCAGGAAAAACATAAGAACTGTATAACATATACTACATTGTATATTGCTATGTAGAATGACAATCTAAATTCACTATAGTGTAAATTAGTTTAAATCACTGAAATAAATTAAAGTATGCGTGATAAGTATGCTGATAGCGTGAAAATTGTATCATCAATTTAACAATTCATTTGATTGGATGAAATATGATAACTAGTTTCGCCATCTATTGGATGTTTTACCCGGCCCGTATTAAAACCACCTGGCCCGTATTACAAACATTGTTTGCAATACAGGCCAGGTACATTTTCGACGATACATAACATTTTTACAAAAATTGAAATTGTAATGTTATTGACGTTTATAATATCTAAATCGTGATAAAAATTCATTAATTTCTCATCATAAATAAAAAAGTTATTTGATATCATAAAAAGTGGCCCGTATTAGACATAATTCCCCTATATATATAGGCATATATCCTATAACGAATCTCTATAATCGTATTATAATTATAATCTCCTAGTTGTATTATAATATATATATATATATATATATTAGTATTAGTATTAGTATTAGTATTTGTATATAATATATAAATATATTATATACAAATACTGTTTACAATAATTTTACAACACAAGAAAACTGATGTTTATTTATTTTAAAATCCTTCTGCTGCATCTCGATTATGTTCAAATATAATTATAAACACGCCCATGGGCGTATTGTAGGAATTTGTATCGAATATTATATTTTATATACATCATATATACAGAGAGTAGAGTATTAGTTGCTTGTATTTTTAGAATAATTAATCGACATGACGTAAGTTCAATTTCTAATTCAATATTTCTAGCTTAAAAAATATGTATATTCATAATATAATAATAGTGATATTATTTTAAATATAATCATTAACATATATAAGTATTATAATAATTCATATATAGGTTAATATATGCATACCTAGTTATAACCATGTATATAACATTATATACTTTTATGGTAATTATTATATATATATATATATATATGTATGTGTTATAATTCCTATAAGTATACTTATAACAATGTATATAACAGTATATACTTTGATGGTAAATATTATATATGGGTATGTTTACACACGGTCAATATAACGACGAGAAATAATCGTACATTTCATCGTAGCCTACTTTACGACGCGATGAAAATGTGCGTGTCGTATATTCTAGTCTGCGACAATATAATCTCCCGTGTAAACACGCCCCCAATACTTCTCACTGTGTGCTATACTAACCGCTAACCTCGGTAACATATATGTACCATCGTAAACGTAACGCAATGAAGTGAACAATTATAAACATGAATATTAAATAACTTAAGCCCTGGTATATCTGTAGAGACCTGGTATATCTGTAAGACATGTATACACCCATATATGGACTAGTGGTTAAATACGGATTAAAAACTTATTAAGTTTTAAGTAGATATTTCACTCTAATACTTTCACAGATATATCGCAGTGAAGACGTTTAAAGTGGTAATATTAACACTGTACTACATTACAGGGGCGAAACTTTCATATTAACACAGGGGGGGATATAAAAATTAATTGGATCATATTGAATATATATTATCTAAATTTTTTATACCGGTCGTATGTAGTGACAATAATAATTGTATACAAAAGATTATACGCTTAAAAAAAGTAAAGATTTTTAATAAACATAATTTATTATATATATATATATATATATATATATATAAATATATAAAATATTATTTTCCATATTTTCTGCTTCTCCGTTCAAATGAATTTTCTATAAATGTTTCAATTATTTCATCTATGTTCATATCTTCCAGAATATCTTGATGTACATTGCATACCATTAGTGCATTAAGTCTGCGTTGTCCCATTGTACTCCGTAGCCATGTCTTTATTCGCCTTAATCCACTAAATGATCGTTCAGCTTCGCAAGAACTTGCAGGCGATATCATTAATAATCTTATGAGTTTCTCAATATTTGGAAATAACATTCTCATTTGTGAAGGCATAGTTTTAAAATGTTCTTTCATAGAAATAAAATTACGCTGGTTCGTGTTACTATAGCATTTCAATTCGGCATCTAGAACAGATATATTTATTTCAGGAAATCTTTCAAGTACCAATAAGCTTGTTGAATTTTCATTCAGAATATGTTCCATGTTCTTATATAGGGCAATATCGGTAGAATTAAAATATTTATCAAATGCTTCTATTGCATTATCGATTATTTTATAATAATCTCTTCTATAATATTCCTCAGATGATAATATTCCATTATTATTATATTGCCTTGACATTTTTCTTGGTAATCGTAGTTCATCTATATCGTTGTCATCAATAATTGAGTTTGCTCTATCGTAAATTCTTTTGAATGAATCTTCTGACCTATGGAAGATTTAAAATTTATAAATATTTTATATACTATAGATATTCAATTCAATTCAATTTAATTCAATTCAAATTTATTGCGAATAATAACTAACGAAACAGAACAAATTAGACGCAAAATGATCACAAAACGTAGGTTAAAAATATATAAATCAATGTATTAAATACATTCAACGAATAATAAAATGAATTATATGGACCGAGATAATGGTATATAAACTTATAAGTTATACGTATACGTATATATAATATATAAGTATAATTTATTCAAATTATTACATAATAAATGCATACTGTATATATAATACAAATATTAGTAGACTAAATAAAAATAGATTTTATTTGTGATTTAAATTAGGCTAATGTTTTAGCATTGACGACATTTTGATCAAGGTTATTCCACGTACGAGCGATTCTATTCTTGAGAAGGTTTTTATTAATGTATAATCTAGATTTATCAATAGATAAACGTTTTGAATGGCCACGAGTAATGTTATTATTATTAATATGGATAATTGATGTTTTATCAATATCAATTAAACCATTACATAATTTATAAATCATTATTAAATATATAAATCATTATTCCATACCTTTGAGATTTTAAGTGGCCAACAACACACTTTGCACTAGACAACATTTCTACAACTGTAATTGATTTTCTTTGTAATTGCTTATTAAATTTTTCCATAATATCAACGAAAGGATATACTGTACATATTCCTATATTAAAATATAGCTATTATAAATTATATAAGAAATATTTAAATTATATATTAACCTAAAATGAATAAGGGACTCTTCATATTTGCTAAAATTCCACCTGTTTTTGCAGAAATAGTACTTCCATCATTGGCATAAGTTGAAAGATTAGTAATTATATCAGTATAATTATTTAAAATTGTCAACACTGCAGGGGCACGAGTTAAGAAACGAGTAGGACATAATGGTTTGATACTATACGAGGATTCCTTAAATTGTTGCTTAAAATATCCAGATTTATTATATACTGTTCCTAAATCTTGAACGGTATTTAGTGAATTTCGAATATTAGTGGAATCTACAAATGCCTTCGATGCAATTAGATGTGAAACATGTGCTCCACAATGAATATAAAGAGCCAATGGTTGTTCTTTTTTAATTTCTGCTTGACAACCTATAAGTATATTATAATATTATTAAATTTTATTTAATGTGATAATATATATATATTAGTTCAAACCCTTATGTATTCCAGACATGTTACCAGCTCCGTCATATGTTTGTGATCTTAAGTTAGCAATAGGTAAATTTAAACGCAACAGAGCATCTTTTACTATTTTTGCAATATTTTCACCTGTTGATTTATCATTAGCATAGAGACCAATGAAATCTTCCTTGACTTCAAATGTGTTTGTAACATATCGAATGCAAATTGACTCTTGCTCTATTAATGTAATATCTTGGGTTCCTATGAAATATATTATATCATTAGTGCATATATATATATAGCTACATATATAATGTTAACTAACCATCCACGATAATACCAAATTGGATTGACTCATTATTTATTTTATGACAAATTTTCTTTATAATTTTATCTGCCATTATCCCTAATATTTCATTTTGTATTAGTGGGCTTGTATAATTATGTTTATTTTCATTGAAAGATGATACAAGTGAATTATCTATTTTTGATAATAAGCATAATAATTTTAAATAATTTCCATCATCCTTTTCGTGTCCTCTTAAAGCAATTCCTTGTCCAGATATATATTTTAATGCAAGTATACTTGATTTAAGCACATGCCTTGCATTTAGTTGGTCAGATTTATATTGTGTTGATAAATGTTTATCTATTGTAAATTTTGTTGATATATTTATTACTGATTCTGCATTATTAATATGTACTGTTGATTTTTGATGCTCAGAAAACTTTTCTTTTGCTTTTTTCCAATTGTTAAAACCATTTGAATAAAACGCTTTTTCTTTACTACATCTATTTAACCCCTTTAAATCTGCTGTATAGCAAATGTAGCAAAATACAGAACCCAAATTGGGTTTATAATGTAACCATGTAAATTCATTATACCACTGTTTTTGAAAATTTAATTTTCTAACATAATTATTTTTTTTATTAGTTATAATTTGACACTTAATTTCAGTAACATTCGGCTGATATTTATCTTCAATAACGACTTCACCAAATTTGTCTTTTTCATTATTGGTATTATTCTCACTAATACTTTTCGCTGGGAATTCTCTTGTATTATTTAAACTCAAATCTCTAAAATATGGATTATTTTTAAAATCGTAGAAAATATTATTTTTAAAATTAATAAAATTTTATACAATATTATATTGAATATATATATATATATTATTATAATTATTATAATATATTATAATAATATATAATAATTATATAATTAATAATGTAATATTAGTACAATATATATTTATATTGAATACATATATTATATAGGTATAGCAATGAAATTTTTTAAATGTCAGACTCTTCGTGTTAAATTGAAAAATATGATATTTTATATTTCCAAAATATTTGTCATTTTTGAAACACCTGTAAAATAGTAATTTATTAATATTTCTAATCCAATTAAAATGATTTATAATCAGTGCAATATCCTCTACGAATACTATAAAAGTAAATACAAAAAGTGAGGGGCTCTCATTTCAATTTCAGAATCCGCGGTTAGTACATGTGCTTTTTTTTTAAAATTATGTATTTAAAAAATAAATGTTTATTTATTATTATTATTTATATATCTATATAGAGTATTAAATTATATGGCATATGGTATATAATATATACACTAATATTTAATATTGAGTGTTTAATCGCCTTTTCAAAATCGTGTTAAAATTTTTAAAAAAATCCCAATAATTTTTAATTTAGTTTTTAAATAATGTTAACTTATTAAATCGATTTAACAAATTTTAATAATTATTTCTATAAATATTAAATATAAACTATACTAAATAATTATCATTAAATAATATAGGTATTGTATTAATTTATATCATACACTAATTTAATATAAATATATACATTTAAATAATTATTAGAAAATTATATTTATAAATAATATAGATATTTGATAATAAATCACATAAAATATCATTTAAAAATGTCAAATAGACTTAGTTATTTATGAATTATAAAATTAATTGTAGCCGAAAATAAATACATAGTAGGTGTAGATTAATATTAGTTTATGTATCAAACATTTAGATAAGTAATAAAAATGATTAGGGTCAAACTGTACTTATTGACATATTTTTAATAAATTTAATATACTGAAAAATACTCAATTAATTTTACTTATTTAACTCGATTTAATAAATTTTAATAATTATTTCTATAAATATTCAATATAAACTATACTTGAATATTAGTTGATCAAAATTGAATTATTAAAATATCTGTATCCTTTACATGTAACAGCTGTCTGAATTAATACCCTTAAATCTGGCCATTTTTTCACCATAACTTTTGTATTATTAATTATATCAAAAAAGTAAAATATGAACCTTATATTAATTTGTCATCCTCTTTCCAATGGTATTAATAATTTTATTCTAGCTACAAAATAAAAAATCTCATTGCTATACCTATATTATAATAATTATTATAATATATCATAATAATATATAATAATTATATAATTAATAATGTAATATTAATACAATATATATTTATATATACATATATGTATTATATATTTTATAATTATAATTATATTTATTGAATAATATTTATTATAAATAATTTGTATATTTAAAAAAAATTATATTAAAATATTTAATAATATTATATTATTATTATAATAATACTATAAGATAAATAATTTATAAAAAACGATCCCTAATTATTTCAATATCATTTTCAATCTCAGTTAGACGTTCAGTCATATAAATACTTTTATTGATTATAACTCTATAAATATTATAATTATAAATATGTTTATAAAATATATGTTTACTATTTGCATATTATAATTATAATTATAATAATACTACTACAATAAAACAGAAATGACATTTTAAATTGTTAATAATTAGTTTATTTCACTTACTTATTACATATTTGTTTTTTGAAAAAATTACTAATATCCATTATAAATTAATGAATTGAAAAGATTGTTGACTTATTTATAACAAAGATTTTGCGAAGCAAAATCTTTGTTTATAATTAAATCCTGCAATTAAATAATTGCAAAGATCGTGAAATCCTTAGATGCAGGACAATTTGTTTTCAAATCAGGGGGGGTTATTTTATATGATATCCCCCCCTGATTTTTCCAGGGGGGGATGTATCCCCCCTACCCCCCCACTATTTACGCCCCTGCTACATTAACATAATACGCATTAATGTGTCCTATATCATTCAGGCTAAAGCTGATATCACGATAGCTAATAGTCACCATTATGCGCGAATACTAATATCGGTTTTTATTGATAAAACATATTGAATGTTTGCGAATATTTGTGCGTCTGACATCGTCAGTCTAACGCCTATTATGATACGAACACACACACGCATACACACATATACACACACACACGCGTGCACAGTACAGAGGTAAACCGATGCGAAGCCGTACCTCTACTAGACCTGCAATCCGAGAACACAACCCAACTAGCCAAGGACATAATCGCCGCCTGTAAACAGTACGGCTTCATGCAGTTCAAGAACCACGGTGTCGACCCCGACCTGGTTAGTTAGCCTCACAGTGTACAGTGTATATATGACATACAATGTACTGTATGTACTGTACCTAGTACATATATGCCGTATACGGTACTAGGTACAGTGTACAATATACATGCACATAATGTGCATCACATTGTATACATGTACAATGTACATTGTACACTAATTCGGATTTTATAATACGTTTTCGTTAAAGAATACACATACTTATTACAGTACTTGTTAGTAATAAGTTGTTACACATGTGGAAATATAATCGTTAGATAACAATATCCGAACATTTTTTTTTCGATCTTAGATCTGTTTTGGATATCGGTATTTTCGAATAATGTCACTAGATTATCTATAAAATTACCTACCTTACTGCCTGCCTATATGTATACCTATCTCCCTCTCAACCCACATACATATATACCTACTTTTTACATACCTACCTATAGGTATACCTACATACATACTTATCTATAGATAAGTATACCTACATCATATAGATGTAGGTATATATACCTACATCTATATCTAACTACTTATAAGTATACCTACCTACATACTTCTCTAACTACATATAAGTATAGTTTATTATATCAGTTTCAAATAAACCGATTCCTATGGTAATTTAAGAATATTGTTCACATAAACAAATTCCTAAACTTGAATTTTAGGAATCGATTTAAAACTGATTCTCATTAAGACACTCGAGTGTTTTTTATCGTTTCATGATTAGGAAACGATAAAAACACAATTGGAATCTGATTTTTTAACTATGTACCTACTTACCTCACTACATACCTACCTACATATCTACATACTTACCTACCGACATATTGACCTAACTACGTATCTACTTACTTACATATATGCACTTATATATATATATATATATATATGTCTGTATGTATGTATGTATGTGTGTATGTATGTATATGTGTGTATGCATGTATGCATGTATGTATACATACATGATGATGATGATGGATATGATGATGATGATTTTATTTAAACACTAATTCAATTATAAAATTATTATAGTGTGACAATAATATATAAAAAACATTAAATAAATGTAATAATAAGTACAGACAAGTGTACAACGTGTCGAAAACGAATATATTTCAAGTTCAAATATCATGGACAACGAGGTACTTCTTTAGTTTATATTTGAATGTTGTTGTTGATATATTGATGGTTTTGAGGGATGGAGGGAGTTGATTCCAAATGAGGCTGGCGCAAACAGAGTAGCGACGCTCCCCAAGTTTTTTCCGGCGATAGGATGGTTCAATCAGGACCGTATAGTTAGAGGATCGTAGGTGGCGTGGTGCAGTATGGAGAGAAATTAGTCTATAAAGGTAATCAGGTTATTTAGTCAGTCGGGAGGAATGTAGAATGGATATTAATTTAAGTTAAGCTATTTTTGTGAATGGCCTGTTTAGTTGTGTTCGTAGGTCAGTTATACTTGTAGTGTAGTAAGTTTTTTAGTCGGTAGATTAGTCTAAGTGATCTGTTAGTTAAGCGGTCGATGGTTGTAAAGTATTTATTGTTTTAATAAAGCAGTATAGAGATGCAGTAGTATAGTCGAGATAGAATTAAAGTCTGGGTAATGGTTAGTGTTGTGGATGTTATTGTGTAGGGACATATTTTGTTTATATTGAATACATATATTCAATAAATTTATTCCATTAATTTCTATTATTATTAATGGTGAAATGTGTAAGATTTTAATGTTGATATTTCTTTATCAAATGTTAATTTGTTATTGTGTATGCCAAGATATTTTGATGTGTTTGTATATATTATATATATATATATATATATATATATATATATATATATATATATATATATATATACATACATACACACATACATATATACACAATACATACATAAATACGCACATACATATATATATATATATATAATATACAAACACATAAATGAACTATAGTATAGATAGTTAATACGTTCACCTATTTCTATACATAGATTTATGAATCATACCATGTATCAAACAAACATAAATTCGTGAGTATTATATAACCATAGTTCAGTATACTTACTTAGCTCCTCTCCTATCTATTAATACATGCATGCATACATGTGTTTACATATTAAAATAGAGCGCCCAAAGTAACAGAAAGTAACAGAATACGGAAACTGTCCGTCGGACAGTGCCCAAATACGGAC
This sequence comes from Osedax fenrisi, assembly GCA_964019155.1. Classification (NCBI taxonomy): domain Eukaryota; kingdom Metazoa; phylum Annelida; class Polychaeta; order Sabellida; family Siboglinidae; genus Osedax; species Osedax fenrisi. Next base: position 56,064,573 of record OZ025241.1, on the reverse strand, counting down.
AATCACGGTATATCCATATAGAAACCATAAATCCTATACAACAATTGTTAATGAATAAAATATTCATAATTATATAATTGGTTTCAATAATATTTGTTATTTTTTAATTATTCATAATAGTGCTGATATATCTAATAAACATATTTTTTTATTACATTTTTAAATTTATTAAAAAATATATCAACTTAAAACCTTCTCAAGAATATACAAATGTATCGATAAAACATAACAATATATTATTAACAATTAAGAATTCTTAATATTATATAAATAATTTCTATATTTGTTATCAAATATTAATTAAGTTATAAGCATATATAGAGGTCAAATAAATCCCTAATACGGACACTCTATAGAGTTAGAAAAATATGGTACTAGAGGGTGTTTGAAAAGGATACAGTCGTTGTCCCCCAGATGCCACATATATGTGGCTTTTTGAGAATGACCTAAGGGACCATAGCTTTGTTCCATTTGAAAACGAGCTCATGTACCATTTGAAAACGAGCTCATGTACCATTTGAAAACGAGCTCATGTACCATTTGAAAACGAGCTCATGTACCATTTGAAAACGAGCTCATGTACCATTTGAAAACGAGCTCATGTACCATTTGAAAACGAGCTCATGTACCATTTGAAAACGAGCTATTGTACCATTTGAAAACGAGCTCGTGTACCATTTGAAAACGAGCTTATGTGCCATTTGAAAACGATCTCATGTACCATTTGAAAACGAGCTAATGTACCATTTGAAAACAAACTAAAGTACCATCTGGATAAAGGCTAATGTACCATTTGAAAACTAACTAAAGTACCATCTGAACAAGGGCTAATGTAACATCTGAACTAGGGTTAATGTTCCATTTTAAAATGAGCTAATATACCTACAAAAATAAGCAAGTGCAGAATTAGAAAATAGTTTATTATAATATTTTATATCTGGAACCAGTTACAATATTTAATATATACTATATAAACAATAATATATAATAGTAATATATATGTATATAATTAAATAATTAGATAATGAATGAAATAAGATATATTAATTTTTATATATATTTTTTTTATTAAATTTAACAATTTTGTAGTTTTAAATTCTATACAAATTAAATTATTTATAAAATACATGTATTATAAATATTAGATGGGTATTTAATGTTAAACAATTGGTATATGATAAAATATACATTAAAGGCATTAAATAAATCATTATTTATATAAATGATTTGATTCTCACATATTATTGTGCACTGTCCATCTCTCCAAAATATCATTGGAGCTTTAGTAATACCCTGTGTAAAAGAAATATTGATTAATATATATAAAAAATCTCTAATTATATGTTCTAGATAATAAACAAATATTGAAAATATAACATATAATACAGTAGAAAATATAAGCCTAAGCCTATAGAATTGTATTTAAATATATAATTAATAAAATAGTATATATTCTAAATATATTTTCTATATAAGAAACAAGTATTGCTTTATGCCAAAGATATTACGAATAAATCTTTAAAACGAACAACTCTTGCTCAGATACAATTAGAATTAGTAATTATTAACTAAGAAAAAATGTAAAGCTTAGTAATGCAGAATCAGGAATAGCTACAATTAATAAATACTATATATCATATTAATCAAGAACCGAGAAAAGCCGGTTAGGGTACAGCTAGTATATTATAATGCATTACTAACAGGAATTTATTTATCTAATATCTAACTTCATTAAATTTATAAAAAAATAGAGAGATATGAATCTAAAGTTTCTAAACATAATGTTTAGTATATGATGTAAATATGAGGAGTATATTTATATAAAGAATAGATGTCACATTACAGACTTACAGACTTACAGACACACACACACACACACACACACACACACACACACACACACACACACACACACACACACACACACACACACACACACAGAGTTTCTCTCTGAACGACATTTAATACATTATTAATAATTTAACATTATATTTATATATATATTTGTTGATAATAAAGAGTATAAAACATATTGTTATCTAAAATTCCTAGGAGTATTAGGTATATATATATAAATGATAATTATCTCAAAAAATGTTATATAATTATTAAAACCATTTTATGTTGGTAATTATTATACATGTTTAGTATATGATGTAAATATAAGGAGTATGTTTATATAAAAAATAGATAAGTCACATTACAATCACACACATTTAATACATTATTTTAATAATAATTAATTATATTTTAAAGTAAAATAATTTGTGAAAAACAAATGAAATGAGAACACCCCTTAATAATAATAATTATAGACATTAATTGAATATTAACATTATATTTATCTGAAATTGTGATATATATAATATAATAATTAATAATATTAAAAATATCTTTCTATTTTCCTATGCATGTATATGTTATGAATATATTACAACAAAAATTAGATCAATTGAATGTATAGAATATCAGTTCTATTTTGTTTAGTGTACCTATGTTTTTCCTATCTATTTATACACGAAATTGGAAAATTGCGTGTTATGAGCGGGATCCCCTTAAGTATATATATATATAAATGATAATTATCTCATAAATCGTTAAAAAAAATGTTATATAATTATTAAAACCTTTTTATGTTGGAAATTATTATACATAATGTTTAGTATATGATGTAAATATGAGGAGTATATTTATATAAAGAATAGATAAGTCATATTACAGTCACACACACAGTTGCTCTCTGAACGACATTTAATACATTATTTTAATAATAATTAAGTATATTTTAAAGTAAAATAATTTGTGAAAAACAAATGAAATAAGCACACCCCTTAATAATAATAATTATAGACATTAATTGAATATTAACATTATATTTATCTGAAATCGTGTTATCATCTTCATCTGACATTTCGATGTGATTCTGAGTATCTTGTATCTGTATAACATAATTAAGATAATAATTTAACATTATATTTATATATATATTTGTTGATAATAAAGAGTATAAAACATATTGTTATCTAGAATTCCTAGGAGTATTAGGTATATATATATATATAAATGATAATTATCTCAAAAAATGTTATATAATTATTAAAACCATTTTATGTTGGTAATTATTATACATAATGTTTAGTATATGATGTAAATATAAGGAGTATGTTTATATAAAAAATAGATAAGTCACATTACAATCACACACATTCAGGGTTGGACGAGATTGGGTTTTTGGGTTTTTGGGTTTTTGGGTTTTTGGGTTTTTGGGTTTAAACCTATTGATATTTTTTGTGGTTTTTCGATTTTTTATATTAATAAATTATACATTTAATAATTGTAATTCTAATAGATAATATATATTACATTATGTAACTAATTCTAGATTGTAAGAAAATATATAAATAATGTTATACAATTTATATAATATTAAAATATGAATATCATAAATAGTATTACCTCCTTTGTATTACTATTAAAAATCAAATTCTATAGAATAAATATTATATTTTTCATGACATTTTAATTAAATAGAAAATAATTAAAATTCAATAAAAATACAATTTCATAGAAATTGATTCAATAAAAAATATTTTATTACAATTCTATAGAATAAAATTATATAAAAAAATAATACAATAGAAAATATTAAAAAATTATATAAAAAATAAGGTATTTTTATGATTTTGATATCCCTGTTTTTATATATTAAATTAATATACTTCATTCTTGTGTATTATACAATACATTAATAATAAACTATATTTTTATCAATTTGTATAATAAACTATACTTTTATTAATCATTTTTAAAATTAAAAGGATAGAATGATTTTATACCTTTAAATTGTTTATGAAAAACACCAAAAACCACAAAAACCTCAGTAAAACCCAAAAACCACAGAACATATTTTGGATTTTTGGGGTTTTTGCCATCCCTGCACACATTTAATACATTATTTTAATAATAATTAATTATATTTTAAAGTAAAATAATTTGTGAAAAACAAATGAAATGAGAACCCCTTAATAATAATAATTATAGACATTAATTGAATATTAACATTATATTTATCTGAAATCGTGTTATCCTCTTCATCTGAAGATGTCGATGTGATTCTGAGTATCTTGTATCTGTATAACATAATTAAGATAATAATTTAACATTATATTTATATATATATTTGTTGATAATAAAGAGTATAAAACATATTATTATCTAGAATTCCTAGGAGTATTAGGTACATATATATAAATGATAATTATCTCAAAAAATTTTATATAATTATTAAAACCTTTTTATGTTGGTAATTATTATACATAATGTTTAGTATATGATGTAAATATAAGGAGTATGTTTATATAAAAAATAGATAAGTCACATTACAATCACACACATTTAATACATTATTTTAATAATAATTAATTATATTTTAAAGTAAAATAATTTGTGAAAAACAAATGAAATGAGAACCCCTTAATAATAATAATTATAGACATTAATTGAATATTAACATTATATTTATCTGAAATCGTGTTATCCTCTTCATCTGAAGATGTCGATGTGATTCTGAGTATCTTGTATCTGTATAACATAATTAAGATAATAATTTAACATTATATTTATATATATATTTGTTGATAATAAAGAGTATAAAACATATTGTTATCTATAATTCCTAGGAGTATTAGGTATATATATATAAATGATAATTATCTCAAAAAATGTTATATAATTATTAAAACCATTTTATGTTGTTAATTATTATACATGTTTAGTATTTGATGTAAATATGAGGAGTATATTTATATAAAGAATAGATAATTCACATTACAATCACACACATTTAATACATTATTTTAATAATAATTAATTATATTTTAAAGTAAAATAATTTGTGAAAAACAAATGAAATGAGAACCCATTAATAATAATAATTATAGACATTAATTGAATATTAACATTATATTTATCTGAAATCGTGTTATCCTCTTCATCTGAAGATGTCGATGTGATTCTGAGTATCTTGTATCTGTATAACATAATTAAGATAATAATTTAACATTATATTTATATATATATTTGTTGATAATAAAGAGTATAAAACATATTATTATCTAGATTCCTAGGAGTATTAGGTATATATATATAAATGATAATTATCTCAAAAAATGTTATATAATTATTAAAACCTTTTTATGTTAGTAATTATTATACATGTTTAGTATATGATGTAAATATAAGGAGTATGTTTATATAAAAAATAGATAAGTCACATTACAATCACACACATTTAATACATTATTTTAATAATAATTAATTATATTTTAAAGTAAAATAATTTGTGAAAAACAAATGAAATGAGAACCCCTTAATAATAATAATTATAGACATTAATTGAATATTAACATTATATTTATCTGAAATCGTGTTATCCTCTTCATCTGAAGATGTCGATGTGATTCTGAGTATCTTGTATCTGTATAACATAATTAAGATAATAATTTAACATTATATTTATATATATATTTGTTGATAATAAAGAGTATAAAACATAGTGTTATCTAGAATTCCTAGGAGTATTAGGTATATATATATAAATGATAATTATCTCAAAAAATGTTATATAATTATTAAAACCATTTTATGTTGGTAATTATTATACATGTTTAGTATATGATGTAAATATGAGGAGTATATTTATATAAAGAATAGATAAGTCACATTACAATCACACACATTTAATACATTATTGTAATGATCATTAATTATATTTTAAAGTAAAATAATTTGTGAAAAACAAATGAAATGAGAACCCATTAATAATAATAATTATAGACATTAATTGAATATTAACATTATATTTATCTGAAATCGTGTTATCCTCTTCATCTGAAGATGTTGATGTGATTCTGAGTATCTTGTATCTGTATAACATAATTAAATTTAACTTTACAAATTGAGCAAATAAATGATGACATTATAATGATTATTAAAAATAAATAAATATGAAAAAAAATATGATTTTTTAATACAAATTTTATGAAAAAAATTAAAGTAAATAATAATATTTTAATGATTTTTAATTAAATATATAATTACAAATGAATATAAAAAATAATTCAATATTATAAATATAAATTTATAATAAATAATGAATAAAATTAATATAAATACAAATATTTTACTGATTTATAATTAAATTTAAAATTACAAATGAATACACAAATATTTTAATATTAGAAATAAAACGTTATAAAAAATAATGATTAATGATACCTAAATAATTTTTTGAATAAAATCAATATAAATAATCATATTTTAATTTATAATCCTGAATATGTATATATTTCATAGGATCAAAAGAACATTACGATCAACGGACATTTTCAACGGACATCTATGTCCGTTGAATGTCCGCTAGTGTCCGTTAGTGTCCGCTAGTGTCCGCTAGTGTCCGAAAATGTCCGTACTATTATATACTATTCTACGTATATTTATACGTGTCCGTTGATCGTAATGTTACTCTTATATACTATTCTACGTATATTTATACGTGTCCGTTGATCGTAATGTTACTCTTATATATTATTCTACGTATATTTATACGTGTCCGTTGATCGTAATGTTACTCTTATATACTATTCTACGTATATTTATACGTGTCCGTTGATCGTAATGTTACTCTTATATACTATTCTATATATATTTATACGTGTCCGACGGACACTGTCCGTTGATCGTAATGTTACTCTTATATACTATTCTATGTATATTTATACGTGTCCGTTGATCGTAATGTTACTCTTATATACTATTCTACGTATATTTATACGTGTCCGTTGATCGTAATGTTACTCTTATATACTATTCTACGTATATTTATACGTGTCCGTTGATCGTAATGTTACTCTTATATACTATTCTATATATATTTATACGTGTCCGACGGACACTGTCCGTTGATCGTAATGTTACTCTTATATACTATTCTATGTATATTTATACGTGTCCGTTGATCGTAATGTTACTCTTATATACTATTCTACGTATATTTATACGTGTCCGTTGATCGTAATGTTACTCTTATATACTATTCTATATATATTTATACGTGTCCGTTGATCGTAATGTTACTCTTATATATTATTCTATATATATTTATACGTGTCCGTTGATCGTAATGTTACTCTTATATATTATTCTATGTATATTTATACGTGTCCGTTGATCGTAATGTTACTCTTATATACTATTCTATGTATATTTATACGTGTCCGTTGATCGTAATGTTACTCTTATATAGTATTATATATATATTTATAGATGTACGCTGATCGTATTATACTTTTATATATGAATACAAAAACAGGTGGTAATTGTTATATGTTAAATTTATTATAAATAAAAAAATACAAAATTAACAATTATCGTACTGTACATTGAATAGAATAATATATATATATATATATATATATATATATATATATATATAATATGTACAGTGAATATAATAATATGTACATTGTATATAATATATATGTACATTGAATATAATATATATGTATATATATATATATATATATATACATATATATAATAATAATATGTACAGTGAATATATATATATATATATACATTGGATATAATATATATATATATATATAAATATATATATATATATATATATACATATATATAATAATAATATGTACAGTGAATATATATATATATATATATATATATATATATACATTGGATATAATATATATATATATATATTCACTGTACATGTTATTATTATATATATGTATATATATATATATATATATATACATATATATTGTGATATATCGAATATTAATAACAATTAGAATAACTAATATTAATTATTTGTTAATAGTATTACAAGAATTATAATATAACTAAATATGTATTTCACTTATAGGATTTATAGTAAAAAGCCTTAGGGTAAAAAGTATTAAAATATTTAATATTATTATAATTATATTATTAAACATTTTCAGAAATTATTATACATTTAATAAATGAGTTATAAATAACACTATTTCGATTAATCCATTAATTATATTTAAATATTATAATATATTAATTAATATAATAATGATCAATAGTAATATATATTATCAATATATATATATGATCAAGAGAACTTTAAGATCAGATACATATATATATATATATATATATATATGAATATATCAATGACCTGAGATAGATACATTTCACTTTTTTTTATAAATATAATTAATATATTGATAAATATGAATAGTAGTATTTGTAATTATAACATTAATATATTAATATTGAAAATAACTTATAATTGTTATGTAATCATATTATTGTATATTTATTTATTAACTCCCATAACTGTATATGATCCCACATTTATCATGGTACAATATTGATACGGCATACTGATTTTAGTACGTTCCATTACCTCACTTATACGTCCCGGAACAAGTGTTCCAGTACGATTGTTCTAAAATATACTGCACAGTTCTGTAATATATTATTATAGTGTTCTGGAGTCGTATCAAGATGTGGATGTACGGTAGTAGTACGCTGCGATGGAACATTATAGTATGATATGCTGGAACGTGACAGAATGATATGCTGGAACGTGACAGTACCTTATGCTGAAACGTGATAGTATGATATGCTGGAACGTAATAGTACATTATGCTGGAACGTATTAGTATGATATGCTGGAACGTAATAGTACATTATGCTGGAACGAATTAGTATGATATACTGGAACGTAATAGTACATTATGCTGGAACGTATTAATATGATTATCATACGAATATGATATGATGGAACGTAATAGTACATTATGCTGGAACGTTATAGTATGATATGCTGGAACGTAATAGTATGATATGCTGGAACGTATTAGTATGATATGCTGGAACGTATTAGTATGATATGCTGGAACGTAATAGTACATTATACTGGAACGTATTAGTATGATATGCTGGAACGTAATAGTACATTATGTTGGAACGTATTAGTATGATATGCTGGAACGTAATAGTAAATTATGCTGGAACGTATTAGTATGATATGCTGGAACGTAATAGTATATTATGCTGGAACGTATTAGTATGATATGCTGGAACGTAATAGTACATTATGCTGGAACGTAATAGTACATTATGCTGGAACGTATTAGTATGATATGCTGGAACGTAATAGTATATTATGCTGGAACGTATTAGTATGATATGCTGGAACGTAATAGTACATTATGCTGGAACGTATTAATATGATTATCATACGACTATGATATGATGGAACGTAATAGTACATTATGCTGGAACGTTATAGTATGATATGCTGGAACGTAATAGTATGATATGCTGGAACGTATTAGTATGATATGCTGGAATGTAATAGTACATTATTCTGGAACGTAATAGTATGATATGCTGGAACGTAATAGTACATTATGCTGGAACGTATTAGTATGATATGCTGGAACGTAATAGTACATTATGCTGGAACGTAATAGTACATTATGCTGGAACGTATTAGTATGATATGCTGGAACGTAATAGTACATTATGTTGGAACGTAATAGTACATTATGCTGGAACGTATTAGTATGATATGCTGGAACGTAATAGTACATTATGTTGGAACGTATTAGTATGATATGCTGGAACGTAATAGTACATTATGCTGGAACGTATTAGTATGATATGCTGGAACGTAATAGTACATTATGTTGGAACGTATTAGTATGATATGCTGGAACGTAATAGTACATTATGCTGGAACGTATTAGTATGATATGCTGGAACGTAATAGTATATTATGCTGGAACGTATTAGTATGATATGCTGGAACGTAATAGTACATTATGCTGGAACGTAATAGTACATTATGCTGGAACGTATTAGTATGATATGCTGGAACGTAATAGTATATTATGCTGGAACGTATTAGTATGATATGCTGGAACGTAATAGTACATTATGCTGGAACGTAATAGTACATTATGCTGGAATGTATTAGTATGATATGCTGGAACGTAATAGTACATTATGCTGGAACGTATTAGTATGATATGCTGGAACGTAATAGTATATTATGCTGGAACGTTATAGTATGATATGCTGGAACGTAATAGTATGATATGCTGGAACGTGATAGTACGTTGTGATGGGATGTGAAAGTGAGGTGTGCTGCATGGTGATAGTACGATATAATAGAACATAACATTACGGTGTTATAAATAAATTATAATCAACGTATAAATAAGATGTATTTATCGAATATAATTTTAATCAGTAAATTACTGGGTACAATTAATACTTGAATTAATATTATATTAAATCTAGGTATTACAATGAGATTTTTTTTATTGATGCTAGTATAAAATAATTAGTAGAATTGGAGAGTATGAAAAAATAATATTAAATTCATATATTTATTTTGTAATCAGATAAAATTAGCCAATGTAAATACAAATTGTTTCATCATAAAAACACAATTTAATGTATATCATTTTAATTACTATAATTAGACATATATTTTTTGTTTAACTATATATTATGATATTTAATTATACAAATTATACTTTTTCCTAACCTTTATTTTCGAAAATATTATAAATAATAAGTTTCAAATGACTTAATTATAATGCGAATAGTGCACATACATAGTAGTATTATCTAGTTTCTGAAAGACCGTTTAATTTAAAGTATAGGCAATATATTATATGTATATATTAATATAACAACGATACTTAAATTATTAGAGTTATTATGGTTACCATTAATATAATGATTATTGTAACTATAATTTGATTTACTAACATTTAAATATTTATTTAAATAATTATTTAAACAAATTCAAAATATTTCGTTTAAAATGACTTAATTATAATGCGAATATTCAATATTATATTGTACATACACAATAGTATTATATAGTTTATGAAAGACAGTTTAATTTAAAGTAGAAACAAAAATAAAATGTGTAGGATATATACCTATATATATAGGTATATATACCTATATATACCTATATATACCTATATCATGGTGATGATGATCATCTTCATCAATATAAAGAAAGTTTAGACACTTCGATGGTATAGGAATACCCTACATATAAATAAAGTAACACTAGGTAAATTTGTATAGTAGTATAATAACTATAATAGTTACTATAATTATTATATATTGAATATAATATTTGCATTATAATAATAATAGGTATAACTATAATAGTAACTTAGTAACTTATATATAAGTTACTAATACTATAGTCATAGAGAACGAAGTGATTTCGTTCTCTATGACTATAGGCCTACCTAGTATTATAGTCAAAGTTTTAATAAGTAAAACTAAGTAACCATTACTGTAATTATTGCAGAAATTGAACTAATTATTTTCAAGTTAATTAATTACTATCGATCATATATAATCTAATTATTAAGGTAAATGTAATAATTATATAATAAGATTACACAAATAGGTAAACTGTTGTATTACAAATTATAATATAAATCACAAATTATTCTTAAATATATAAATATAATAAACCTATAGGTTATATATATATATATTATAGATTATTATAATATAAATAGGATTATATATCCCGACTATAGTCGAGATATATCTCGACTATAGTTAGGCGTGTACTTAGGTGTACCTACCTTGCTAAATCTGGCAGTAATTGTAGTTCGAATCCCATGGGACACTCAGTATTGGCATATTTTGTATCTTTTTACAATATAATTATGTTTTTAAATATATATATTTTTATATAAAATATATTTGATTCACAGTGAAATTCATACAGCTTGATGCGTGCATATACATATTATAATATAGTTATAATTATAGAGTTAACTCTATACGAAATATAATATATTTAGGCCTATATATATTGTATTGAATATTGTAATATTTGTAATCATCCTTACCAATTAATTATATCTACTCATGTTTTATATTAAAAAAAACTAGGTTTATCATTTAAACTATATTCCATAAATCAAATATGTTATATATTAATACCGCATACGAATACCGGCATACCAATCTAAAGGGCTTCGCCCCTTATATGTATAGGGTATATCCCCACCTATTCCATAGAGTACCATTTTGAATATTAAATAATATAGGCTCCCAGCTAACAGTAATAGCAGCATAATAGCAGCATAACAGCATATGTTATAGCCTCAAATGTTTACATTGTGCTATTATTCTGCCATTATGCTGCTATTAAATGTCTATTATGCTGCTATTAATTTGTCATGCTATTATACTGCTGTTATGCTGCTATTATGCTGCCATTGTGATAATATTATTTGCTATTAATTTTAAAAGTATATTATGATGCTATTATGCTGCTATTATTAGAATAGCAGCATAATAGCAGTATAATATATTTTAAAATTAATTGCAGCATAATAGCAGCATAATAGCATGAACAATTAATAGCAGCATAATAGACATTTAATAGCAGCATAATGGCAGCATAATAACACAATGTAAACATTTGAGGCTATAACATATGCTGTTATGCTGCTATTATGCTGCTATTACTGTTAGCTGGGCTACCATAACATATATTTCCTAAGGTACCATCATTTAAAAAACCCAGTGTACCATATCATTATATTACATTGAGTACCATTTTGAAAACTATATAATGTACCATTTCACATATATTTCATAATGTACCATAATTTAAACAACCTAATGTATCATTTACATTATATTATATAACGTACCATTTTGAAAACGCTGTATTGTACCATTTTTAATAAATTTCCTCATGTACCATTTTGAAAACGCTGTATTGTACCATTTTGAATAAATTTCCTAATGTACCATTTTGAAAACGCTGTATTGTACCATTTTTAATAAATGTCCTCATGTACCATTTTGAAAACGCTGTATTGTACCATTTTGAATAAATTTCCTAATGTACCATTTTGAAAACGCTGTATTGTACCATTTTTAATAAATTTCCTCATGTACCATTTTGAAAACGCTGTATTGTACCATTTCAAATAAATTTCCTAATGTACCATCTAGAAATACATTATAATTCAAATTAATATCCTCAGATGGTACATGAGCTAATGTACCATTTGAGAATCACCTCTTGTACCATATTTTCTAACTGGTATTAAAACTAGATGTCTTAATACGGACACCCTATAGGGTATAGGTATATGTATATGGGTATATAACCAATCAGCGCGATGCGTGTGCACTATTCTGATTTTCATAAAAATCGCGAGCGTTATAATATTAATACTATCAATGAATCTAAATCCAACATTTTTATTAATTTAATACCTAACGTGTATTATTAATGAATACAATAATAAAAATTAATAAATTAATTACTAATTAAATTATATTAAATTATTCATAAAATTAAATATAAATATTGTAATTGTAATTTATCTGATTCGTTCATCAATAATATATATAGTTTATATAGTGGTATATAGTGTGTCCGTATTATAACATAGGTACCGAATACGGACATCCCCGTTATCTATTGAATACAAATATTAAATAAAATTTAAATATCTATAATCATATAATATTAATATATTTTAATTTTTGAATACAAATATTGAGTTATAAAAATGAAGACCATTTGTTGTTAAAGTGTTATTAGGTTACTTTCCCCTACTGCTGCTAGCTTACCTAGTTTGGTATTACGATTATTCAAATGCTCTTTTTTATATTTTAGTACTAATTGAACTATTTAATATATATAAATATATATATATATATATATATATAATGTATACATTGTACGCATGTTATAACATGTGAGTATATATACTCTTCAATAAGTACCCTATGTATAAAAACGTATAACTCCAGGCTACGTATAATCCATTGCCATTTCTTATGTGCTTGATGCTAGCGGTGTGTACATGCTATGTACACACCGCTAGCATCAAGCACAGCGATCTGTTACTGTGCTTGTTACTGCACTTGATGTTGGGTATAAATTATTATGTGTGTCCAGATAGCGAGCATCAAGTACCGCATGTGTGGCGACTTGTTACTAGAGGCCGGCGACTTGTTACTGGGTATATTTATCAAAATGGAACGAGTTGAATTTGACGGCGACTTGTTACCAGAGCTCGGCGACTTGTTACCATGGTAACAGCTCTGCAGAGCTCGGCGACTTGTTACTGCGCTTGGTACCGCGCAAATAGCTGTTCACATAGCGAGCATCAAGCACCCGCGACTTGTAAAGCCGTGTACACACCGCTTATAAAGCCATTAGACGAGGTGTATTCCCTTACGTTATGTTGCATTGCGCATGACCAGTGTTCTATAGAGTGCTACGTCTTGCTGCGCCAGTTATATTTGTTGTACAAGTGGAAGTGCTGGAATTAATGCCGTCAACATTATTCAATTACAATTCAATATTATATAAAATGAAAGTGGAAATGCTATTCGTATAGTATAGTATAATATAATATATATATATATATATATATATATATAGAACTGTAGATTAGACTTAACCACTACCCATAATCTCGCCCAGGTGAAAGAAATGATGGAAACTTGGAGAAAGTTCTACGATCTACCTAGCGACGTGAAGAACAAGTATCGAAAGGGTGAAACCACAGACCCTTGGGGGTACATATCTTCAGGAATGGAATGGTTTATAATACAGGCATATGATCGGTAGCTAATTATGTACACTGTATAACGCAAAGTATAGAGTGTATATGCCATATAGTTACTACTCTATATATAGAGGATAATGTATATTAAATCTAATGATGTATATTAAATAAATAAGATTAATATATAATAAATTATGTAGGCTAACATTTAAAAGTTGGGTGTGGGGAATAATATTGGGGGAAATTAACCACATTAACCCCTTGATAGGCACTGGATTAATTTATAAATTAGATAATTACTTATATCAAGGAATATATCTAAAATTATACTAAAATGGACATCGTAATTGAGGAGGTTACATACACCATTGTATGTAACGCTTATTATAATGTATAACTACTATATATAGGTTTGACATACGCATGCGATATATGATTAATTCAGTAACTATCCGATGTTTATGTTTTCAGGTTTAACACTAATAGAGGAGCCGATCTAAAGGAATGCTTCAATATTATCTTGGACAACCCAAGGGTAGTATTAGTAGTAAGAGTAATAGTAGTAGTAGTTGAAGTAGTATTATTATTAGTAGTAGTAGTAGTAGTAGTAGTAGTAGTAGTAGTAGTAGTAATAGTAGTAGTAGTAGTAGTAGTAGTAGTATAAGTAGAAGTATTAGTAGTAGTAGTAGTAGTAGTAGTAGTAGTAGAAGTAGTAGTAGTAGTAGTAGTAGTATAAGTAGTAGTAGTAGTAGTAGTATACTACTATAGTAAACATCATGTACACGTATAACAACTAATATATGACAGGAGGTATACATCTATATATTACGTATAGTAGACTATAGTAGACAATTTACTACTATATTAGAAGTAGTAAAATCAGTTGAATATATGTAAATATGTTATACATATACAGTATGCGATATTCACCAACTTATCGATTATTCTAACCGTTACAGAAGCTTCCAGAAGAGATTCCTAACATCGAGGAGATATCGAAGCAACTCTCCAGTGCCATGTACAAAGTTACCATTCGCATACTGAAGTTTATAGCTAAAGGTCTTCACTTGGAGGTTATCTTCATCTATATGTATACCTGATTACGTCATATTATATTATATATCACTTATTATATATATATATATATATATATATATATATATTTATATAATATTAGTGGAGATGTTCAATATAGTTTATGGTATAAAATGCTATATATGTAATTATATTGTAGATGTAAATTATGTAAAAACCTTATTTATATTATGTATTATTACCAAATGTATCATATATAATTAACATATAATATTTATTTATAATATGATAATAATATAATATGATATAAGCAATAATTACATATTGTGAAGTAATAATTAATGTGAATATATTAACGAAATAGTACTTTTTTCCGATGTAAGTATGCTTTCTCGTTACTCTTCCTTGAATGAGTGGTTGTGTTGATTAGTGTTTCCGAATAGTATTACTTTAATGTAATTACATAGGGTAAAGTAACCTAACACGGATAGTGTCCGTCGGACACTTTCACAATAAATGGTATTATAATTTTATTACTCAATATTTTTATTCAAAAATTATAATATATTTATATTCTATTATTATATATATTATTTTTATTTTACAATTTTATTTAATTCCATAGATAACGGGGGTGTCCGTATTAGGTACCCATGTCCGAATACGGTAACCTGTGTTATAATACGGACACCCTATATACGAAAAGATAAACTATTTATTATTGATGAATCAAATAGACAAATTACAAGTACGTTATTTAAAATTAATTTTATGAAAAATTTATTCTAATTTAATTAGTTAATAATTTATTTATTTTTATTATTTTTTATAATTTTTAATAATACAATTAAATTAAAGTATCTAAATAATACAAATTTTAGATTTAGCTTTAATGGTGGTATTAATATTATAACGCACGCTATTTTTAATGAAAATCAAAATAGTTCATAAGCTGCGCGTTGAATGGTTACATATACCCTATAGGGTGTCCATATTAAGACATCTAGAGTGTCAGTATTAGGGACTTATATGACTTCTAGATATATACTTATAACTTAATGAACATTTGATAACAAATATAGAAATTATATATATAATTTTTAGAATACTTTATTTTTGAATAATATATTTGTATATTCTTGAGAAGTTTTTAGTTGACATTTTTTTTCATAAATTTAAAAATCAGTTTATTGGATATATCAACAATATTTTGAATAATTAAAAAATAAAAAATACCTTTTAGACTATTTATATAATTATGAATATTTTATCCATTACAATTTTTGTGTAAGATTAATGGTTTCTGAGATACCGATAGTGTCCGTATTCGGCATATCTCCATATTCGGTTACTTTCCCCTACACATTGAATATTATTAGATGAATAATAATTAATTAAGATTATTTAGATTATTTAATTTAAATAAATATGTTTATTTAGTTTTTAAATTATAATATTTTTCATATATTGTCTTCCAAGAGGAAAGTCTCGAATTACCGATCCCTACATGACTATTCGTAATGACTTATTCAATGACTTATGTATTTGAAATGCTTTAATTATAGTAATATTATAACAATAAATAAAGTATATGCAATATGAATATAATCACGACTGGAATCATGAATTAGTATTCTATGGTAATGCTATATACATAAACAATTTTAAAATAAAATACGGATCTATTTTGCTTGGATATTATCACACGGGGTTGTAACCATGGTATTAAGGTAATTAAGGGTGTCAGTAATAGGAATATCATATGGGTTTATATCATTAAGGGGAGTACCCAGTGCGCTGACATTTTGTTTATTTTACATGTAGTAAAATGAAATTTATAGGGCTACTTAGAGACTATCTACTTTATGTTTAATGTATTAATATAGGTGAAATGTATACATTATATTAAATATATATATATATATATATATAGCTATATTATCTCGAAATTTTCCTAATACTTTTGTATTTTATATATAAATATGCATTTAAAAATTAAATTATACTTTTTCTTCTTCATATAATTGATCAATTTATATAGTCGACCATAAAAAAAAATTACATCCACAATGTATTCTTATAAATGTATTTTATATATAACTATACAAATTAGATTGATTGTATTCATATTCAAAGAGTAGATAGCATTTGAATTTTATAGGTATTGATAAATTATTATTTCGAGTAAATTGTATTCAAAGTTTTTCAATTATAAATTCAATAATTCAATAAATAAAACACATTATTTTATATAAATATATTATAATTAATTACACAACAACATCATTTTATATTTCTTACATTTATATACATATGAATTAAATATTTATTATATATATATATATATATATATATATATATTATGTACATACATTAACATACACTTGCTGTACTTACATACAAATCTGGTTTACTAGGAGGACTATTTCTCCAAGACCCACTCTCCCTACCCCGCTGTCTACCCCGAGAATATGTCGGGCTTGCGAAGTCTGTACTACCCGGCTCTTCAAGATTTAGGTTAGAGATACGTTATGGTTAGGGGCGCTGGAACGATGGTGTGTATGTAGGGGGGACCAACCAATCAACATACATTTTGTTGTAAAAGTGGGGGGGGGGGACCAATACATAGGAGGTCCCCCTAGATTTTAAAGTTGTGACGGGGGGACATACCCCCCCGTCACCACCTATTGCAGCGCCCCTAGATGTGGTACGTCTGCACTTATATGGTATAAGTTATAACTATGCTTGTGCGTATACGCTTCCGCTTATTTCGTAATTTATATAATTTATCTGTGTACCAGTTTTTATATTATTTTCTTATATAAGTAAACTCATTTATTTTTGATTTAATAATATATTTGAGTAATATATAAATATTTTGTAGTACAAATCGGTACAGCTGTAACTAATTGATTTAAAAATATATTTGTGTACAAAACGGTACGTATGTACTCGTATATATTCTTTATAAGGTTGTACTCAAATATACTCGCTTATATTCACAAATAATCATTCGTACTCAAAAATATAAAAACCGTCCTCAATAATGTTTACTGGGTTACTACTATGATGACTATTTTATTAACTACAAAACACATTGTGATTATGGGCGTCGTTGGGTAATCGAAATAAAAAACCAAAATAAATAGAAAATGGCAAAACGAATAACTAATTACAATGATTTGAATGATATGTATAATCTACCGGGTTAATATGGTATACCTCTCTATAGAGAATTCTTACTTTTCAGTGCGTATACGAAGTCGGGTATTTTATGTACATGAGTATACAGTAGGGTATAAAATTTACTAAATGTATACATTGTACAGGGTACACTCTTCCCTTACAATGTTCACTGAACATTGTACAGAGTATACTCTTCCCTTACAATATACACTGTACAATGTACTCTGTATAGTGTACATTATACATTGTAAACTCTTCCCTTATAATGTACATTGTATTTAGGGCAGCTACCCACACAATTAGGTTACTTCCCAATTGGGTAGCTGGGTAGCTCAAAAATGAACACTGATATATATATATATATATATATATATATTTATATTATTGATATGATGATTACAAAGTGTTCAATATAACATATAACAAAGCAATATTATATATTATTATTAAATGATATGAATATATATGCGGCGAGTAAAAGCTAACTTATGATGTATGTAATTTAATAAAACAATGAAATATTGTTGTATACAAATCGAATAAGACCTAAGTCTATTTCAGTGATTTCGATACTACTGGCAGTAAAGGTAGGGGTTGGTATTAATGTCTTCGCGTAACTAGGGAGTATTGTATTTTTTCTTCTTTGATTATCTTTGGAGCCATCTTTCACGCGTATTCCCGCCCACCCTGATGACGTAACACCCCAAGCCACGCCCCCTCAGACCCCGGCGATAACGCTGACTCCATAAGATGCGGAGAACACACCGACTACGGCAGCATCTCGATCATCTTCCAAGACATGGCCGGCGGACTACAGGTATGCGAGATAAACACGTGTGAGGGTTCACAATTCGGGCGAACAATCGCTCGGAGAAACCGAATTTGTGAATATCGGCGAATGTATAATCTGTTGATCCGTCAAAACCGAGATTATACGCGAATAATCTAGAAAGTATTACCTCACTAAAATAAAGTAATATCACTTTATATATCCAATCGCTATAGAGGTATAAGTACACTTGTTTATAAATTACGTTCAAATTCAATTCATTATTGTCCTTCATTCATAAAATAATTCATTAATTGCATAGACTATAGTCTTTAAACCTATAGGTTATTTCGTTCATAAACTATGTACTTTCGTTCATATAATAGGTTATTTAGTTCATATATGAACTATATGACCTATATGAACCTAGTCTATAGGCTAGGTTATTTAGTTCATAAATTAGGTAATTTAGTTCATAAACTATAGTTTAGGTATTAACCTATAGGTTATTTCGTACATAAACTAGGTCACTATATTCTATTATTATATATATCCGAGCTTTCTACCTCTTATCCGTTTGCCTGCATCATCAGCGTTACGTTATATTGTATAATTACATAATGTTACGTAATCTATGTAAATCGCTATTTCCGTAAATATTGAACCCGAGTGTATAGACATGTTTATGCGTATTCAAGTATACACGTTACACTTATAACACCTACACTATAGTTACTGGATAAAGATGGACAATACAAGGACATAGTTCCTATAGAGAATGCCATAGCCGTGAATATAGCCGACCTTATGCAGAGATGGACCGGAGACAGACTGATATCTACGGTTATCTCGCGTTATATCACGGTATCTCGCTATACATCGCGTTATATTTATGAGATTAATTATTTCAATAATTTCGTATATTTTATTTTATACCAGAATTATGTTATACTAATATAACACATTAAAAACATATATTCTATATATATAGTATGGTTATACCCTACAAATGTAATTTTGTTAATAAATATAAATTAATATTAAATGAAATATAATACGAATTATAATATATAATTCATATCGAATATCTACAATTAAATCTACCATTAATACAATTATATCTTATTTGAATTAAATTACCACCCCACCGATTTCAATATACCTATAGGTATATATGTAAGCATCCTACTCGTGGTGTAATAGTTTAATTAAGTTTTGTGATTGCGTACAGCCGAAGTCACTTTTTCTAATATTCACCGATAGGTTTTTATATATCAAATATGTTGGCTATATGGGATTTATTGCCAATATGAGCTATATAATAACAATATATTTACAAATAATCGAAAATGCGGTTTTTGCTATAGAATATTCGCCTATATTGCTTACTAGAATTCTGATGTAACATACCAACGATTACGTAACAGAAACACCGGGTTGTACTTCCGGCAAATTCGAATACCGTATCGCGCATGTCATTGGCCTACTTCGCGACTCCGGACGGTTCCGTTATCATTGAAACCACGCCCTCTTCGGGTTATTATTTGCCGCCGTGTAGACATTATAATTGGGTATGCGATGTTGTTGTTGTTGACGTCGAGACAAGACGTAAACACAATAATAATAACGCCGGTGGTGTTCTTGTTATTGTTTATGAAAATATCGCGTAACAATCTATGTCCAAGTAAAATTTCCTAGCGTAATATAACCCTATCCATGGGGTCAATGTACACCTACATATACTTAATATATAGTCCTATATCAATCCTGCAGTAAAATGTATCGAAATGCATCGAATTAATAAATAATTATATAATATTTTGTATGTATAAATATTTAGTTGTCCTAATTTAAAGTTATTTAGCGGAAAGTCCCCGATTACCGACTCCCTCCTAATACCGACCCCCTCTCGTATCTCAGTAACTATAAGAGATATCAAAAAATAATATATACATGAACTGTTAGTAATTTAATGATAAATATGAAAACGTATTTTGTTTTAAAAAATATTTAATCCTAAAATTGTTATTTGATAAAATGTAATATTCTGTTTTATTTTTTTTAATATTTGAATAATAACTTTTTTAAATCATTGTAAATACTTTGTTATTTACAAGAAAACTTGATTTTGTACATAATATTTTAGAACAATAAAATGTTTATAACTATTATAAAAATAATTTAATTTGAATAACTATTAACCAATATATCTTAATTATAGCAACCCATATTATTTTCCTATTACCGACCCCCTAAATTACCCTAATACCGACCACATGTGATTTATAATATCCAATCAAAATAGATTAGTATTTTACTTTAAAATATGTCGTAAGTTGTTTATGTATCATTGATATAGATTTAGGATTCATAATTCCAGTTGATTATATACATACTGATTAATAAATAAATATTAAATAATAATATACAATATTTTAGTATAATTACTATAAAGTTTAAATTTAAATTTAATATTACTATTAAAACATAAATTCAATAAAAAATAAATTACGTCATGTTATAATTAATTATAGTTATGTATATCTACTATGTTGATTGTATATTATAATACTACAATTATTTATACCACGATTATTTTAGGGGGTCGGTAATAGGGGAAGGGGGTCGGTATTAGGAACATGTATCCGATTACTGACCCCCCTGTTTATTCATGTAAATATAATTATATCAAAAATTTAAAATAGCCACTTTATTTATTGTCATAATATTACCCTAATTACAAAATATCAATTAAATATATTTAATATTGAATAAGTTATTACAAATAATCATTTAGGGGTCGGTAATCGGGGACTTTCCCCTACCATATATGCAGCTATAGCCGTATTACCATATAGTTACGCCCCTTATGTACGCCCCCTGGTTACGCCCCCAGGTTACGCCTATACAATAGTACACGTGTAATTTATACACGACGTTCGCAGATGAGAAAATCACACACTACGCGCCGATATCAGCGCTGGACTACATGAACATGAAATTCGAGGGTAGCTACTACTCCATGTAATACAGGCAGACGAGTGTTTACCGTTATAGCCAATGGACGACGTAGCATCGTTCTATTATCATTGTATCACGTGATGCTGGTGTCTTTATATTGAGATATAACCGTTTTCTACTGATAGACGTTATATATGATATTATATACTATAATATATAGTATATACTTTATATGACGCGTACATGACCTTTAGTTTGTTATTTAATTAGGTTATTATATTGTTAGTAGTCATTTTGTTATTAATAATATCGTGAAATCCATTAATGAATGTATACTATAGTATAGTAGTTATAACTACTATATAGAACTGAACTTATATTTTATATCAATATACAATTCAATTATTCATATATATATAAATTTATATTATTAAAGTTTAAGTTTATTTTTATGTTAATTATATATATATATATATATATATATATATATATATATATATATATATATATTAGTACTTATAATATATACCTATATACATGCATGATATTGAGATATAAATAAAATATATACACAATGAGGATCGGTATCGGGTAAGGAACTGAAGATCGACATCAGGATCTGGGTAGGATCAGGTAACGTATTGAGGATCAAGATCGGGATCGGGGAAAGGATCGGATAAGGGGAGATTATCAGGTATCGGGATAGGGAATGCCGATTCAAATAAGTATCGGTGCCCATCACCGTATATATATACACTATATATATATATATATATATATATATATATATATATATATATATTAAAATATATATGTGTGTGTTTATAAAAAAAGGTCAGAAATATATAAATAATAAAATGTGTTCGTAGTTCATACAATGTTCTAACTTATCCGATTTACTTTCCATACTTAAAAAATCATCATACTATACATACTAGTTCTATACAATTTCAAATACTCTTTTGTTCTCGAGAACTTCAAATCTTACATATGTATATATGTTCTCGAGAACTTCAAATCTTTTAATGATATTTTAAAATATTTTACGAATATAAAATGAGATATTAATTAATTAATTATTAATAATAATAAATAAATAAATATATAATTAATAATTAATTAATAAATAATTAATAAATTATAATTGACTAATTAATAATTAATAATTATAAATTACTTATCCAATGCTTTACTATTCTAATAATCCTATATCCCAGAATATACACCATAGCAAAGTCTATATATAATATATCATAATATAGTATAAATATTACTAATATTACTAATTATATTATATATATGCTAAGTATAATATTTATATTTAGCCTGCTATATCATGCTGATGATATTATTAAAACTCTATGGAATTATGGTAATAAGTCTCCAGCTTATGCATTATCTATTCTCATTTCTGAAAATATAATGTATATATGCCATATGGCTATGAATATTCATGTAAAGCTATAGCTTTATAATAGCACACTCACTCCTATATCACAAATCACCTCAAACACATCTAATAATATATATGTTAAATTTATGAAATTCAAAATATAGTTGATAATACTTATAAAAATACTAATACCAATAAGACACTTTTTCTGATGCATTAATAAATTCTATTGAGCCAAAATGTAACAGTATTTCAGATACAATTAATAAATCAGACAATCATTTATATTTTATCAAGTTAGATTATAAACTTTCGATTAATATTGAATATGTAGATTTTAAAAATTGAAATACTGAATATATTAAATATTTATTTACCCTACTTAATATAAATTTGTATTTCATTACAAATATATTTTTTCGTAAACAATGCTTATGTTTATTTTAATTCACTTTCAAAATATGATTTTACCTTGTACTAAATTATCTAGATCTACATTAAATATTAATAGGCATCAACTACAAATACATTTGCATTCGTGATTATTTAGATAGGTTATAAACAGAGGGCGAGTTTATTATCATGCATTGAGATCGAAACTAATAACATATTATAAATCGTTTTTCAATAATACTAAAAACTCTGAATTACATCCAATGATGAAAATATATGGTACTGATGAAATGTATTGTATTTATAATTCACGTGTAGTATACATTGTGTACCTTCTACTCTTCAATTTGATGATTGGAATAGCTCATTTGAAAAATTCAGTCTATCAACGAATATTAATATTCCCAATGACACCATATCCTCAAATATATATCATACTACATAATATACCCCTATACCTAATATACCCCCTATACCTAATATACTCATATACATAATATACCCACTATATATAATTTATCGTGCTCTATGTTCAATGAACGGTCTGTTCGTAATAAGGATGACACTATAGTGAACAGTATAGATGACACTATAATGAACATATATGCCTATGTTTATTTTGTATTCGAAACGTTCTATGTATCGTAACTATAGGTGCTATTACTGTGACACGGCTAATGGATATAGCTATGCTATAGTTATTATAATAACTCTTCCATTCCTTCACACATGAGTCCTTCTAATTTCGATATTATTCGAGCGGGCAGGCTATCCTAACACACTTAACCGTAAAGGTAGATTATATCTGCTTTATTAATATATAGAGTACTTGGCATATATGAAGATGGTAACTTAAATTTAGAACAATTCTTCTAAATTTATATTACTATCTTAATGTATTGCAAGTAAACTATCTTGTGAAATATTTATCCGTTCTTGTTATCTAAATCAGTTTTTATTCAGTGATTATTCAGTTATTGTTTAGTTATTATCCAGTTATTATTCAGTTATTATACAGTTATTTATCATCTACCATAATCATTAGTTACCGACTTTTTATCTTCCCAACTTGAATCATTTTTGAATCAATCTTGACACATATTTTGAAAATTCATGTTAATGTTAAAATAAATACATATTCATTATCTTCCGAATCTTTTAAGAAGCTGATCTTTAAATATTATTATAATCAACTGTTTGATTTACCAACACATATTAGATTATTACACAATGGTTTATTATTATACCCGATTCATCTATATTATCGAAACCTACTCGGGTAATATAATTGTTGACAATCATGGAATTTATTTGTATATACTTGTTTCTCTTTTTGTATTAAATGACCATAATGTAATATACTACAGAAATGTCAAACATTAATCATTTTTTATAATACAGTAAGTTACATATTATACTTTTAATGATACATTACGATATTCTATTGATATGCTTCATCTTTAAATATTAGTAGGACTATATACTTATAAATATAATGCCCGTTCTTCTTTGTCTAATAATGAGATTGTTCTTCTAAGAAGAAAACTTCGCTACAATCAGTAGAAATTCAGACGAAGTACATTTTTAACACATATTTAATCTTTTAACAATATTAAATCTATGTTCAGGACAAAGCTATCAGCGAAATAATCTTAATAAGTATAGCACTACTTCCAAAGAAGCTTTTAAAATTACCTTTTTCTCTACTTGGTTGACATCAAAATACAAACTATAGTTTGGTATACCAGATTGTCTCGTAGATAATATGTGTTCTTTATTTGCTGAATTTATTCAAAATAAATTTGTGAAAATAATAGAAGATATTTCTATAGTATTATTCTGTTTACTTTGACATTGCACCCGTTTTATAAGATACTCATTGGTCTTGTTCTTATATGCTACTTTCTCTCGTGTCTTGTTTGAAATCAAATTATCTAATTATTCCGCTTCCTTTTAATTTATTTAAATTATTTATAATTGATATAATTACTTGTATAAATCGTTTATCCATATCTTCCTCCATTGTTCCACAATCTATGATGTATCCCTACATTTGACATAATCTTGATCCTTCCCAATATCGCCCAGTTTGTAATTATTATTACTTTCTAAGACCACGTAACACATAGTTTCGAGTCAGCTTATTGAACTCTATTGTGGATTGCCTTCAGAGTGCATACATATCGTAGTATAGAAACTAACCTTAATATTGTGATTGATATTATACTATCTATTGATAATAAAGATTATTGTCACTGGATTTTTATTGATCTGTCAATTGCCTTTGATATGTTAAATCATAGAATTCTTTATTACCGTTTACACAACATTTGTTATTCATTGATAAGTTCAAAACTTATTGATGTCGTTTTTATCTAATAAAAGATCTTAGGTAAAGATTAAGTCATATTTTGTCGATTTCATTTGGTAAAACTCAAATCATTTCTCAAGGATAACCTGGGGCCCGATTATTTTTATTTTATATATTCATCCCATTAATTTTTTTTTTAAATACACTTATATTCATTACCAACTATTCGTGATGAAAAATTTATACTTTTTTCCACTTAAGTTTCCACAACAATTGTTTCTGATATCGACATAATTCCATTTTGAGATGATGAAGCTTTCTGTGACATTTGTCTCATCTACGTACGATGAGTCACTAAGTACTGGAACACTCTTCCGGATGACCTGCTATGGACCATATCACCGTTGTTACTTTTAAATCTCGAATTTATTATACACACATATGCGATAGTATTTGTGTATTAACCAGCTTCCGACTTACCGGAAGTTCATTGTATATAATTTAGAAAAATATAGTTACATATTAATATTTCTGTATGCAATGGTATCTATATTATCAGAATTATATATTAGGATTATATAAAATTAAAGTTGTTATGAATATAAACATATCACGATATACAAACTAGTGAATATAGATACATATTAATGAGTATCGGTATTATTATTAGGTAAAAAGTGATATATTTGTTAGTTATTGAATAAATATCGAGATGAACAATAACAAATATGATGACGTAGGCACATGATTACATCATCGATAGAGGTGACTACGGTCAAGGTCATTGGTTTAAGTGTATTACGACGTATTACGCAACTATTGCATAATTACCACGTCATAATACCACGAATAGATATGATGTAATATATGATGTAACCTACAGTATATAATAACATTATGACCTAACATAATAGAACAACTTATTATGTTCACAAATATATTATTAAATAATATCACATACTATCACATAATATTACATATTATTACATAATATCACGTATTAGTACATAATATTACATATGAGATACTCGTGCGTGTATCTTCCAGATAATAACCGAAGTAATCATGTACGACATTAGGAAATCGACAATTAAAAACAATCATCAACGACACAAAATATCGTATAAGATAATGGTAATAAATAATACTGTTAACAGTAACAATATCGTATATCGCTTTCTAAGTATGTAACATTAGTTTTTTTTATAAAATACGACGTTATAATTATTTATTATACATACCAGATTTAACATATATATAAATATATATATATATATATTGTAAGTAATGCATAATTGAATATATCGTTGTGTTGATGTCAAAGTCTCCCGCAGGTCTTTGGTAAACAACAACGACAACAACTCGTGCGCGTGTACTATGGTCCTAATTCGTCAGAGAAAACACGTGACAGTGCCATCACCTCCTCTAGTCAGCTAAGTACTTATTCATCCACTCGGTACACTTCGCCACGGCGTCCGCGTAGATGGAGTTCTGCGTCGCTGTGACCTTCGACCTCTGCGCCTCGTCTCGAAGCTCGGCCCTACGCAGCGCGTCGGCGAATCTGCAATCGTATCCGGGAGCGGTGATGACGAACGTTTTCTCGGGGGGCGGGGCCACGGCCGGGGTCACGTGAGGCGGTGTCACGTGATGCCGGTGCGTCTGTAGATACTCAGAGTGTTGAGGTATCATGGACACCGCCTGCGATGTACGACGTAGCGGTGGTAACGATAGCAACAGGGGTTGGGTACCCGCCACCGGGGCCGATTGTCTCACGGTTTCGGACGACTTCCGCTGCGGTCGACTCTCTTCCGCCGACTTTCCGTTCAGCGCCGCCGAGCGTTTAGCTCCCGTCACCACCGGAAGTCGGATTACTGACCTCTGTTGACCCACCGTGGTGGCGTTATTCACTAGCATGGTGTCCAGTCGGGTTTCGTCGAAAGCGGCCCTAGCTTCGCTGGACAACCGTTGGCATGACGACGGCAACACCTTCACGTCGGTCTTGCAGGCCGTCTTCGAGAAGCCGTGCGAAGATTTACGTTGGCTGAGATGGGGAGGAGGCGGCTGCTGCTTCAGTTGCATCATCACGTCGCGTTGTATTCTGGGTAATGGGGTGTCACGTGATTATGTGTTATATCTCGCCGCGCGCCTTTAGTCGCGATCGTCGGTGATTCATAAGTGATATTCTATTTTAGGTGTACACGCTAAATAGTTATTATATATATATATATATATATATATATATATATATATATATATGTATATATACTTATATTATAACGTTATTATAAGTATTACATCACGCTATAACAGTATTATAAATATATCGATGGTATAGTAATTGTTATTGAGTGTACCTATAGGTACACTATATGTATACGTGGGTTGGCCCCCATGTGTGATAAGGGCACCACACCTATAGGTAAGTGATAAGTGATTACTACATGATACGTGACTAATTAACCTAATGATGTATACATATATACATGTATACATGATATATCTATCTATATATAGTATACTAACTATGATTTACGTGTCGACATGCATGTTTTACAATATTAACTATATTTACTTTATATCAATAACCCATAATATAAATTGATATAGGCATACATATTTTGTATTATTGTCAATATTTAAAATATATTTATGAAACATAAGATTGTTGTTATATCATGCGTATTGCAATATTTTATTAATAGAAAAATAGTAGTTTATAATGGTATATTATTATACAAATTAAATATAACATAGATTTGTTTTTTTAATGTCGACTGCCAAATTTCATTCCAATTATTTATAGATGTACTTATGGTACTTATAATCACAGTAACTACGGTATACATCGTATAGTACCACCTGTCGCTAGAATGTTTACGTATGCCCTACTAATATTATCATTATCATTTTTTAAATTTATAATCAATTTATTTATAAAAAATAAACTATTATTTATGATAACAATTATAATAACCGTAGATAATTATAAATATAATTTATTTTATATATAGGAAATTCAATACATACTATAGATAATACACCAGTATACCTATCTATATTGCTACACCATCGATATAAAGAAAGTGGATAAGAAATTGACGCACGCAATCTATGTAAAAGATAGACACGTGAATGGCACTTTTATCGATAAATTAACAAAATGGCATTAGTGATTTTGATTGGATATTAGTCATATTATATATGTCAATTATTAAAACAGTAAGCTTTTCGACGAAATTGATTAAAGTGACTTCTATCTATATCAATGGATTTAGATAATAAAGATCAATAAAATAGTATGATATCTTCAATTTAAATACACAAAATTACGAGGAATGTTGATATGATGTATTTTAAATATATAATTTTATTTTTAGTATAATTACTTTACTTAATTTAGTCGAACTCTCGTTCGACCTGATTTTGCAATTTTCTACCAAACATCTCTCATCATCTTCACATTTATAATTTCATCAATTTTCTCTAAGTCAGATTCTTCATTTAAATTGTCTACAAAGGTCACTGCACGCGGTCCTTGTTTTCGCTTTCCTTTTGGTTCCCAGAATATGAGGTTATGGACAGCCTTCATTATGGCGGATACAATGTCCAGCAATACTTAGACGACGGGTAGCTATTATGTTAGTAATTTTTGGCATGTCATTATATAATTTCTTGTTGGACCAGTTATCTTTCCAAGACACATTTAAAACCATGCGAAGTAGTTTGGTGTAGCATCCATTAATTCGTTTTTCCAGCGATTTGTTGATAGTCCAGGTTTCGCTTCCATATAAATGGTTTCTATGGTAACCTTGAAAATTCCTATCTTCAGTGTTTTGGCTAGGTTTGATTTCCAGAGCTTTTTCATTTTGTGGCACGCTTTCCATGCAAGTGATTTACGGAATTCAAAATCCTTAAGTGAGCTGCTCATCCATGATCCAAGATATTTTAAGTTATCAAATACAGTAAATTGTGCATTTAACGTAGTGCATATATTGACTGGGTTTGTTTGAGCGAAAGCCATGATCTTAGTCTTTCCGAGTTTATCTGAAGTCCAATTTCTGAAGCATTCATTTCTACTCTTGAAAGTAATTCTTGTGCTTGCTCAATTTCATCTGATATTAGAGCAATATCGTCGAACGGCGAATACGGCTTCTGTTAATGCTTTCCTAAAGTCAACAAAAGTGATTATTGCCTTCATATTGTGAGATTTTATCCCTTCTATCAATAATAGCAAGAATGTAAGTTGTTGTTGATCTCCAAGGACTAAATCTATTTTGATTATTTCGAAGTAGAGGGTTGATGAATGGCTGAATTCTATTAAGAATCATTTTTTTTGTAACTTTAAGTGCGTCAGTAAATAGAGCGATGCCTATATAATTATCGACTTCATTTAAATTACCAGCTTCGGGAATAGGTATTATATTACAATAGGAATATTGGGTTGTTTTATTTGCCATCAATTAGTACTCTATTTGCATATTCAAGTATAATATCATCGAAGTTGCAGTATTTAAATGCTTCGGGTGCAATACCGTCCGGTCCAACATATCTTCCATCTATTAAGTTATTCTTTACAGCTAGATACTCTTCTTTTGTAAAAACTTCAGAATCAATGTCTAATGTTCCTTCATATATAATGTCAGGTTCAAATGTATTAGTTTCATCTATATGTGCTCCACCGAGAAGATTTTTAAAATTATTGAACCATTCATTAATTCTTTCTTCGTTGTTGTCTCCTTTAATTATTACTTTCTTGGCTGATTTCCTCCCTGTCATATAATTTATTGGTATCCAGAATTTTTGTATGTTTTGCCAATTTACATTTTCTATTTCTTTTACTGTTTTTTTTTGAGTTTTGGAAGCCTCTTTGTTTGCTATGATAACATTTTCGTAATATTTAGAAGGTTCTAAATTGCATTCCTTAAAATTAAGCTCATTATATCTCTGCGTGACCATGTTACTGTATTCTAGAACCGTCTTCTCATTTTTAAGTATTGACCGATTATATGCAGGTGTTGCAGCTCTTTTCCTTTGTGCTCTAAGATTTTATTTTATTTTGATACTTATAATTCTATGGTCAGAACCAATAATACAGAAGCTATTATAATCTTCACTGCAGTGACAGGAACATGTTTCTGATACTATTTCTCCATTTTTTGCGTACCATTATGAAGTCGATTTTTGTCTTTGTACCGTTACAATCTGATATGAATGTCCATAGTTTTCCATTTCTTTTCCTAAAATGTGTATTTTCTATCAAAAGGTCAGTTTTTTGAGCATAGTCATATAATAATTATCCATTTAGATTTGTTTTATCATGATATGTTTGTTTGTTTTCAGGTGTTGAAGTAAGGTGAGCATTAAAATCCCCCATAACAATCAGAAAGTTATGTTTGGGTATCGAAGCAGTTGCGTTTGTTAAATCGGCATAGTGACTTTCATCTGTTTCACTACCCTCACAAGGTGGATAGTGTGTAATGATTGTTGTCTTTGGATTTCCATCAAAGTTAACAATTAAAATCCGATTATTACATGTTATCACACGAGTTAATGATTTTAATGCGTCATTATTAATTAATATGCTAATTCCTCCAGATGATGCGCTATTTGAATTCCTCCATGCTGATGTAGTTATTATAGTGTATTCTCCAAATTTCTCTAGTTTTATTTCTTCGTCATGTACAAGTTTGTGATCAACGATTCCAATTATACTTATACCCATAGACATCTAAGGGGCGAAGCCCCTATTAATATATAACGTCTTTGCTTATACCATATATTGATGATAATTCTACTAATTCCTGTCTGTTTGATGATGTCCGTAACATTTTTTAGTATATATATATAGTACATTAAAATTGGTAGTAATTATCAATATATATGTATAAATAAATAATATTAATCTAAAATTGAGTAGGTATTTATCCGTAGGGTATTTAGTAGTAGACTGCGACTGCAGCGCTTCTATCGCAAAGTTCCATATACTACATTCAATTGCTTATCCACTTTGTTTATATCGATGACTACACTCACACACATACACACACGTACTGCGTCGTACGCACACACATATACACGCATGCACACACATGCACATACACACACGCACACACACAAACCCGATTCGATTGCTTGACGACTGATAGTGCAGGCGTTGACCACCGTGTTGACCCCCGTGTTGACCGTACCTGGCGTTACAGACATTCTGGTAGCGAGACCGTAACAGTACTTCGGTACCGGACTCGTGTTCCGTCATTTATTACCTGTGGTTACGTCATAGCTATAACGGGGTGGGGTGGGGCGGGGTAGCGATGTTACGTAATAGGACGGAGGGTAATATAAACGTCGACGATGATAGATTACCCGGCGGGCGCTTCTGTAAACAAGTCGTATTAATCGAAAGCCGATGTACGCCATACATTGTACGGGTTCTCGAAACATCGAGTGTTAGTTGATAGCAATATGAAATAATGTTCTCTATATATAGTATACTTTATAGAGTAAATATATATATATATATATATATATATATATATATATATATATTATATTATTTGTGGGATATTTGCGTGTTTTGTATTTATGCAAGTATTAATTAGGTAAATATATGAAGAGATACATAAAAAGTGTAGGTTTCTCTTTAGTTGGTTAGAAATGTTATTTTCAATGTATATATATACATGTTTTAAAATGTATTGATCGGATATGTTTTTCAATATATACTGTAGTAATATTATATATGGATCTTGATTATAATATACTTAGTTATTTTAGGTATACCTATAACTAGTTTGATATGAGAGGGTTTGTATGATATGTGGTGTCTTCTTAAATGGTTTTATTTTGTAAAATATTGAAATATGTTGAAATATGTTGAAAAATGTTGAAATATTGAAAAATTATCAGTATCAATGCTAGCTAACTTTAGTTTTCCTTTTTAGTAAGTTATCAAAGATTTTATATAGTAATTTCATGTTATGTTTTTGAATAATATTGATTCTATGATAGTATTGATAATTATATTTCGTTAAAGTAATGTTGTTATCAAATATTAAAAAGAGACCAAGAGAACGCCCGCCAAAAATATTGTCTGATGGCATACAGGAACAGTGCGGTGATCCACTATTAAATATAGAGAGGCGAGCCAAATGACGAGATGCCTTCAGCACCTATGTAATAACGTGGAAATCAAAGGGACGCTAATAATACATCTTTAAGTGATGTAGGTGAATGTTATTATTAATACTCGATATTGAAGTTATTGATGCAATCAATACGTTGAAAGAATGTAAATCACCTGGAATTGATAACATACCAAGCGACTTAGTTGTAAAGATTCTCGGGGTTTTATAGAGTATATCATGATGTAATATGGTCCGCACTGCACAAGTTTGTAATCCAGAATGAAATAATTGCGATGATCAAAGCATTATATGATAACTCTACTAGTGTAGTCCTAATCAATACTCAAGTTGTACTTTTAAAATCTACATTTGGAGTGCGACAAGGTTGTTTACTCTCACCGCTACAATTTAATGTCTTTATTGAGGAAATCGAGGCCGAAATAAAGTACAACTACTCGTTATCAATATCAATCGGCGGAATATCATTATGGAATTTAAAGTTTGCAGACGTCATTAATCTGTTAGCAAGTACACATGACGATCTTCAAGAACTGGCAAATAGTGCTACTAGATACGGTATGGAGATTATTGCAGAAAAAAGTATGGTAATAGTGAATAGTAATGATGATTCAATACATGAAAACACCACTCTTAATGGAAATAAACTAGAGAAAGTGAATACGTTATATTATCTAGACGCAACCCTCTCAAAAGATAGATCTTGTAAAACAGAAATTAAAATAAGATTATCTATTGCAACATCGGCTATTCTATGTCAAGAATAACACATATATACACATTAAGTTAAAGTATAATTTGTATCGTTCACTTGTATTATCAATACTAACATATCGTTGCGAGACATGCACGATCAATTCAGTTATGTATAACAAAATCCAAACATTCGAAAACAAGTCCCACCGGAAACTGCTCGGGATAAAGTATTAGGAAAGAAAGACTATTGATTATGTTCAGCACAAGATTATTACCATAATCGGCAACTATAGTTCGTATACGAACCTCTCCTACAAACGAGTAAATGACGCAATCTAAAATATTTTGGACACATATCCAGACATGACGGCCTCTGCAAAACTATAACGCAAGGCATGGTTAAAGGAGTACGTAAACGAAGACGCCCAAAAAATCAATGGCTAGATAACATTTCAGATTGGACAAAGATTGATATTAATGATTTTGTATATGTTGTACATTATCGAGACGGGTGGAGAAAATGTAAGTACTGTCGTTGTAGTGAGTGATATGTTTATGTCTATAATACTTTTATTTTGTCTCTACATTATTATTGTTGTCTTGAGTGTTTGATGTAAGTTAGATGTTTGTGGTGTCCACAAGGGTTAATTCACTTTTTGTATACGTAATAGTTTTATGTGGGGCGTCTATCTGAAGCATGTGATCAAAATGTTGATGTATTTAATGTGTTGCAGTATCAGTATTAGTGTAGTCGATGATTACCAGGTTATATAAGTCATTTGTATAGATTTCATTATTAATATTTGTAAGGCTACGCTATGTAATATGTTTTTTTTAGGCTAAGGTATTGTGTATTATAGAGATATGTGTATACTATTATGGGATGTAATTTGTGTGCCTCTTACTGTAGAGATACCGCATAAGGTAATTTATAGAGTAATTGAGTAAGAATACTTATTCCTAGTGATAACGCAGTAAATCGTGTTATCTTTGTCGGTTATCGATTAGTGATTTGTTATATAAGATTGAGATAGTTAAGAATGTTTGAAAGAATGTTTTGAGTTGTAATAAGCTATAACGTATTACTAATCATCTAAGTGTAATAGCTAGGCTTGTGTGCTCGGTATAGTAGTAGTAATAGTATCAGTGTAGTATTAGTATCGTGTAGTGTTAGGAGTTAAATAGAGTAAAAGTACGCTTGCAGTATTTCATTAGTACAATATTCGAGTTAAGGTATTCATATTGAAGTAGTGGGTATTAGGTGTTGCAGATATGTATGTGGTGTCGGAGTTTTCATTATTCGTGAACATTTCAGTGAGGAATAATGTATATATATATATATAAATATATATATATATATATGCTATAGTTAATAATAAGTGAGTGACTCAGGTCAAGTTTGTTATTGAGTGAGTGAATGTTGAGCAGAGATATACCAAGGACATATCCTTGGATATACTAATGTGATTATAATGTTGTTGTCTGGCGGGATACATTCCATTATAGAGTGGTATTATTGTGTTGATGTATTATGGTGGATAATATGGGTATATATATACATATATATATATATATATATATATATATATATATATATATATATATATATATATATATATACTATACATATATACATATATATATATATATATATATATATATATATATATATATATATATATATATATACTATACATATATACATATATATATATATATATATATATATATATATATATGTATATATGTATAGTATATATATATATATATATATATATATATATATATATATATATATATATATATTAAATTATTTATTACCTCTTCGTATTAGTTAACTTTTTATATTTTTTATTGTGTTTAATTTCTTTATCTTTTTCTCTTTCATTATTATATTTTTTACATATTTTATGCATTTATTTCATTTGTTTTATATATTTTTCTTCTTTTAATATACATTTATTTTATTTATATATACTTTTATTATTTATTATATTTTATTTTGTATTTAACTGAAAATGATGACCTCTCCTTGATAACAATATTCAAGTATATTCTTACTTATTTATTCAGCACGATTTTCATTTACACGAATCACATTTACAAATCAAATAAGTTTAATAATATATACAATAGTATATATATATATATACAAAATTATAGTTCTAATGATATACAAAATTGAAATTTTAAAATAAGTTATTGTCATTTTATAATTTACTAATATTTTTTTTATTTTTTATTCTTGTAATGCTGTTATCAAGTTGAGTGGGAAAATACCTAGTCAAGCTTTGCTTTTGTATTTTCCTGAGTGTTTACACTCTATCTGATTCACAATATATATATATATATATATGTGTGTGTGTATGTATGTATGTGCGTGCGTATGTGTATGTGTATAATTGGGTAATTATAATATTTCGCAAGATGATTACGTAACATGTTTACACGTGACGTAACACCCTATTTAATTACGAATACTATGACGTCACTGCATTACACCTGGTTCGTTACGTTCATATAGCGTAGTTATCTTAATTACGAATAAACATCATTATTATTCCATGCATAAATAGTATTTATTAAATACACACACACAAACACATACATTTATAT
This sequence comes from Osedax fenrisi, assembly GCA_964019155.1. Lineage (NCBI taxonomy): Eukaryota > Metazoa > Annelida > Polychaeta > Sabellida > Siboglinidae > Osedax > Osedax fenrisi. Next base: position 56,027,417 of record OZ025241.1, on the reverse strand, counting down.
ACACACAAATATGCGTACATTTATACAAACATAATAACTGTATATATGTTGATATTACTAAGCTTCGCGTGCATCCATTGTTATTATCCAATATTATAATTGTACATTTGTATGAGCATTATTAGCAATGTATATAGTTATAAATGAAAGTCATTTTATAATTATATATGAATTCCTGTTATTTACAATAATCCAATATACATCAATAATATTTGATCTAGTATCATATATATATAATGGTTTGTTTTTCATTACAATAATATATGCATAATATAAAATATAATATATTGTATGTATACAGTAAACTCTCGATAATACGACATGTCGATTACTCACTATTAGCGATTTATTGATATGATATATAGGTTGTTGGATGTTGTTACAATCGTGTATATAGTCCATGTTAATAACAAACTCGTTACACACTCGTTACACCTATCAACTACTCAACCGACAATTAGTTTAAATGGTTTTATTTACATATATAGGACATAGGACATAGGTGTTTATCGAATATATGTATAGTGTATACATGTTTATTTATGTCCGATAAGTCAATATACCTATAGTTCAATATACCTATATATATATATATATATATTCTAAGTATAATATATTAATTAATATAATATATTACTAAATAATTATAATATATCGTATAAAGTATCTATATATAAAGTAGTAAAGTAAATAAATAGAATATAATTGTATGTCAACAAATCTAGAGTATAAAATATAAAAAGTAGTAACATATAAAATAACCTATATCTATAGCTAGGTTATTTTATATATTAGGTAATACTACAGTATATTATATAATATTTAATATATTATAGTATGGTAGAGTAAGTATATAGTAAGTATATAGTAGACATATAACTATAGTATATTTAATAGTAATTACTTGGGTATATATATATATATATATATACACTTGTGATATATATATATATATATATATATATATATATATATATATATATATATATATATATATACACTAGTATACTAGTATACTATCAATAAACATATTTGTTTATAGAGTATACTATAATATATATTCGAGAATGTTTTATACAATTTTATAATATTAACCAAGAATGTTAACATTCTAAGTTTATATAATTGCAAATATATTTTGTAGGGGAAAGTAACATAAAACGGACACTTTAACAATAAATGGTCTAAACATTTAATGACTGATTATTTTTATTCAAAAATTACAATATATTAATATTATGTGATTATAGATATTATTGTGATTTTAAAATTTGGTTTAATCGTTTTATTCAATAGATAACCTGGTTTCCGTATTCAGTACCCATGTCCGAATACGGACACCCTGTGTTATAATACGGACACCCTATATACCACTAGGATATACTATATATTATTGATGTACCAGATAAATTATAATTACATTATTTATAATTGATTTTATGAATAATTTAATATAATTAGTAATTAATTTATTACTTTTTATTATTTTATTAATTAATAATACAAGTTAAGTATCTACATAATAATACCCTATAGAGTGTATATAACCAATCAGCGAGCAACGTGTGAACTATTCTGATTTTAATAAAAATAGATTTAGCTTCAATCGTGGTATTAATATTATAATTCACGTGATTTTTATTAAATCAGAATAGTTCACACGCCTCGCCCTGATTGGTTATATGGTGTCCGTATTAAGACATCTAGAGTGTCCTTATTAGGGATTTATATGACCTCTGGATATATCTATGCTTATAACTTAATTAATATTTGATAATAAATGTAGAAATTATGTATATAATATTAAGAATTCTTTAATTTTTAATAATATATTGTTATGTTTTATATTCTTGAGAAGGTTTTAAATTTACATTTTTTTTCATAAATTTAAAAATGTAATAAAAAAATAAGTTTATTGGATATATAATCGGGCGACAGCATAGAAAAGATATTGATATTTATCTGAAGCCCTTTAGAGGAAATAACAATATAATTAATTTATATACTTCATACAACAAAAATGTACAACTTTCTTCTAATAAATATTTATTATTATTATTATTATTATTATTATATCAGAAATATTTTACTTAATAATAATAATAATAATAATAATAATAATAATAATAATAATAATAATAATAATAATAATAATAATAGCTAATGCATTACCATGGTAGCGAAACAGTTTGATAAACATATAGATTAAATAGTTTCATTTGATCATTATAATGATCAATGTGTATACAGTGTATACACATATACGTTATTTTTAATTTGTGATTTAATTAAATCATAACTTTTGAAATGTTATTTGGCATTACAGTGTGCATTACAGTGTTCATTATAGTATGCATTACAGTGTGCATTATAGTGTGCATTATAGTGTGCATTACAGTGTGCATTACAGTGTTTACTAGCTTGTGTCGTGAAACAGTTTTTATCAAATCTCAGCAAACTATCAGTTTATGATTTAAGAATACAGATAATGAAAAAGAGTAGTTCACAGTCAGTTAGTTTTGGGGTAAATTAAGTATGGGTATAGAAATGTTCAGTGACGGTTGGTATTTTAATAGAACGATGGTTTTATAGATAATAGCTTAAGAGATAGTAGGCCATTTTAGTTGTAATCTAAGTTTTGATACGGATGTGACGTAGTCAAATGGTTTCAGTTTGATCATAGTTCTGACTGATATATTTAGTTATAGGTCAAGGTCAGTTAATATATTGTTATTTTATTTTCGACAACAACACATAATATTAGCTGTATTACTTTGAAACCCTTTAGGAGGACAACATTATATAAATATAATTGTTAATTAACAGAAAAAAATGTAATTCTTCTAATAATTATTATTATAAATATATATATAATATATTATATATATATATATATAGTATGTGTTGTACAGGTGTGTGTGTATACCTGTGTAAACCTCTATAGAGACGCAGTAGTCGGACAACTGTTCATTATTGGGTAAGATTCGACTTAGCAATATAAGACTTAGAAATATAATATATGTGGTTTTATAAAACCAAAATAAATATATTTATCGTATACGATGTAGACATTATATTGATATTATGAAATTCATGTTGTTAGCAGTATTATGTGATCAGTGGAGTCGAGGGAAGCTAGCTTAACTATTATAATACCATTCGACTATTCGACTATTCGTTTTCTATATTAAATTAATGGATATTAACATACTATATATTATAATGTTTATATAATACACCCGTTACAGTTACTGTATATGCATCTCTTTGGTGTATAGTTATCGTCTACTTATATTTAAATAAAGAAAATTTATGACAAATCAATATATATATATATATATATATATATATATATATTTATTACCTTATTACCTATCCCATGACCTCGGGTGGTCGTAGGGGCGCCATCATTGCTTTTGAAACCACTTTCCGCTATCTACTTCGGTCGCCGGATAGCCTCAGGGTTTCGGCGGAACTCAAGTTCATCCACTCTGAGATATTATGTTCCCAACGCTTCCGCTGACCACAACGTTTGCGTCCTCCTCTTACTGTGCCCTACATTATTGTTTTTGATAGACCCGATGCTCGTGTCACATGACCGTACCATTTCAGCTTTATCTTCTTAACAGTAGATAGCAACTCTTCATATTGGCCGATTTCCAGTCTTATTCTTCTTTTTACTTCCTCATTGGTAATGTGATCTATGTAGTTTATGTTCAGTAGTCTCCTGAAACACCTCATTTTCATCGCTTGGATTCTTCTCTGTATATCTGCTGTTAACGTCCAGCTTTCGCATGCATAAATAAATGTGGACAGTACTAAAGAGCGCATTAGCCGAATTTTTAATTTTAAGGTAATATTCTTGTCTTTCCATATTATTTTTAGCTTTGTTAATATAGCTGTAGCTTGTGCAATTCTGCGTATAATTTCAGGTTTAGAACCGTCTTCGCTTATAGTTGCTCCTAAATATATGAATTTCTGAACTTCCTCCACCTCTTCATTTTTCACTTGTATGGGGTTAATAATTCCTTCTGGATGGTTTGTCATTGTTTTAGTTTTGCCAACATTAATTTCCATACCATAGTCGTCAGATTTCTTCACTAATCTCTCTACTAATTGCCGTAGTTCCTCCTCGCTGCCTGCAAGACCATCAATATCGTCTGCGAATCTGAGATTTGTTATTGGTCTGCCTCCTATACTTACAGAACAAACATGACCATCTAGAGCATCAGTCATTATTTTTTCTAGAAATAGGTTGAACAGGGTGGGAGATAGCACACATCCTTGTCTTACACCAACAGTTGTCTTGATCCAATCACCAATCGTTCCATCTTTATATACAGCGCTAGTGGAATTATAATATAAACTTTTAATAGCACGTAACATATCATGATCTATATTATAGTTCTTCATAGTGACCCATCGTGCTTTATGCTATACCCGATCAAACGCTTTCTTGAAGTCTATAAATATATGATATAAATACTGTTGATGATGAGTATATTTTTCACATAACATTCTTAGGTTAAATATCTGTTCGCTTGTACTTCTACCCACACGAAAACCTGCTTGTTCTTCTGCTATTATATTTTCTGCTTGAGGTCTTAGTCTGTTTAATATAACGTTTAGCAGGACTTTACTTGGATGGCTTATGAGATTGATAGTTAGATAATTATTGCATAATTTCAGGTTACCTTTCTTTGGGATATTTATAATGAGTGATTGTGTCCAAGCCTTTGGCCAAATTCCTATTGTCCATATTTTGTTACAAATAAGTGTAAGTATTTCTATTATCTTTTCACCTATATAATTTATATATATATATATATATATATATATATATATATATATATACAATATATATATTGTTATTGTTACTTTAGTTTGATGGAGTTCTTTGGAATCCCATCCAAGAACTTATATTACGTTTGACCTCATATATGGTTATAATGTCCCTTCGTAGCCGCTTTTATGTTAAGGCATCCATGGTATTAACGAGAGTCGATCATTTATTTATACACAATTATATAAGATCACTTCTAAATAAAATGTTAAGACCTATTATAAAGGTCTGGACGAGACTTATATCCGGGTCCTATTATTTGTGTGTCTGACACCTTAGCCATGGCTTTTGCAATTGTAATTGAGCATCACAAGCTATTTATATTTATTATTAATAATAATAATAATTACCCGCACAATAATCAGCAGGTTCGTTAACGTTAATTCACTACATTTTAATTCTCGTATTCACTACGTAATATCCGCACACTAAAGTGTGCGCCACACACTATAGTGCGTAGCCATACACTATCACACGTCGCGCACACTACGTTCACTTGTTACGTAACATAATCCTGTACTTAGTGTGACATCACAGAAGTTATGTAACACATCCTAATCACTCGTATTGTTATACAGTGCATATATTATTATATGATTAGATATACTCCATTTTAATAACTCACTCGTATTGTTAATATAAACTATTACGTTATTACTGTTAACTTATTTATTTATTAAAACCTATATGGTTAACAAATTCACAAATATAATCTTATACTATATCTAAAATAATAAATTAATATACAATATTATGCTGTAAACAAACAAATATTTATTATATTATAATTGATATATTAATATATCAATAAATGGGATACCTTTTTGACAACACTTATTTTAATGAATTTAAATGAATTTAAATGAAATGCTAACATTTTTATATATTTTATCTATAAGGGGGAATTTACCAGATTTGTTTGATCGATAATTGAACTGAAATTGTAATCATTACTAAGTTATTATATTTATCTATTATATTTATCGAGTATATACTATATATATATATATATATATATATATTTGTAAATATATAATACATTTTATGTTATATTTCATTTTATAATTATATTAATTTAATGTATATATATATATATATATATATATATATATATATATAGTTATTTAATTGAATAACAAATTTAATTGATATTCATTTAGATAATTGTATTTATATTTTCACTATAAAATTAATATTGATAGGATACCTTCATGCGATACAAACATACATGCGATTAATATGACTGTTTAATAAATATATGTAACATATGACGTCTTCTATATATTTTTAATGTATGTCCTAGTTATTTTCAAGTGAATATTATATATTTTTAGTTAGTTATTTTGTTGTTGTATATTATGTAATAATTATAAAAGTATAAATATTGATTTCGTATATAATAATTTTTGTGTTTTTTTAGTTAATGTTATTTAGTTTATATGTTTAGTTAGTTATTTGTTGTTGTATATTATGTAATAATTATAAAAGTATAAATGGTGATTTCGTATATATTGATTTTTGTGTTTTTTATTTAATGTTTAATATTTAATGTTATTTAGTTGTTTAATTATTTAGTTATTTAGTTATTTAATGTTATATAGTTTATTTTAATATAATTGGTTGGACCAATGAACTGTCGTGTAGCAATGATATAATCTGAATTATATTAGATTTAATAATACTATTTCATTTTTGATTATACATTGCCACGTGGAGGTTTGTATAAACTTATATTGTAATATTATATATTGTTGTTGTATATATTTTTAACTGCATTAGTGTATGATTTTTGTTTTTAATTATTGAATATATTCAATAATACGTTTATAAACGTAATTTAAATACAACGGTCCTCTATCATTTTGAGTAGTAGGATATAATAAGCCTATTATATATAATAAGCTAACAACTATTTCAGCTACTCAATATTATATATATAGAATACATATTTTAAAATAAGTATGTGATATCATATGAAATATATTATACCCTCCACGAAAACTGTTAAGAGGAATGCATCCATATTTTATACACGTCACTATATAAATATAATTGATACAACAAGATAAAGTGGGAAGTATTATTTTATTTTTGTTTGTTCTGTATTATATTTTGTTATAAATTTATTTTTGTTATAGAAAATTCGGATTTTTTATATCTATATTTCAAATATACTATAATATAAAATTAATAATTCATTATTATTACAGATAAAGTGTGAAGTATTATTTTACTTTTGTTTGTTCGGTATTATATGTTTGTTTTATATATATTTTGTAAATATGTTTCAAATGTATTATATTACTAAAATACAATATTAATAATTTTCTATTATTTTTAGATTATACTGATAAGTATTATATTATTTTGTTTCGTAATATTATTGGTATGTTTTGTTATTAACTGTTTTTGTATAGGTATATTGGTTTATTTTATTTGTAACTTGTTCTGTTTTTATATATATATATATATGTTTCAAATTGATTATACAATTAAAATATAAATTAATAAAGTACCTACTATTATTACAGATTTTGGTAAGTATTACATTATTTGTTTGTTTCATTCTAGTATTGGTTTATTTGATTTTTAATATGTTTTGTTTATAATATATTTAAAATTTAACATTTAAAATTTAACATTTAAATATTAAATTATATAACTAATAATTTATTACTAAAACAGGATACAAGATGAAGAATTCTATAAAGT
>OZ025241.1:55909862-56014862 GCA_964019155.1 Osedax fenrisi | reverse complement strand
ATGAATGTATACATCCCCAGATACAAGTGTATATACATTATAGTATCTGGGGCATTCCGTAACATACTTGTTACGAGATATATCTCGTATATGTGCTTGTTTTCTGTGATTTGTATAGCTATACATAGTCACAATGTACCCATACAATATTCGATGTATTTATTAAATATAAATAATTTATAAATAGTTATAATATTCTCCACATATATAAATATATATATATATATATATATATATATATATATATATATATATATATATACATGTGTGCGTGTGTGTATGTGTGTGTGGGGGACTATATTGCGTTATGTGTACGTATTACATACGCCGTGTGTGTATATGTGGATATAGTATTATACATATTTATTAATTATATATATTAACTAACTAGTAATATGAATTAATTATGTACTCACAGATGTCCGTCGAATGATTATGATGAACCTATATGTAGGTCTAGTAACTATCTATAGTCCGATATGAAAGCGCGATTTTATAGACATCAAGTAAGAAACACTTACGTATTTAATATGAATCGTAATGTTATGTAATGTCCATTACATAATAGCGTAACCAACCGAGCGATTTCTATGATCCGATCGATTCCCTCGATATTGATCCCGCCCACTTGTTTACGATTTCGAATCCGGACACGCCCCTTTAGAAATATCTCTCCGCGCGGCGCTCAACACAATTACGGCTCATTAACTATTTCACTAGTTCATCAGTCAAACTCGTACTTGTAGCGTTTAATTGTATTCGTTCTATAGGCGCTCGGCGGAAAATATCGTTGTTACCGGACACACGTGACGACTATAGTCGTATATGTAGACTATGTAGACTATGTAGCCGATCAAGTAAACTATCGGCGATAATGGGTGATATGGAAGCGATACAGTGTAGATTATATTCTTATATTCGTGGTAAACACAAGTTTCTCGGAACGCCGATTCTAGACTTTGATAATAGTTTATAAGTTATCTTTATCGTTCTATATCGTTATATATCTCGTTATATATCTTGTTATATCTCTCTACGGACCACACGAAGATCACTTTAAGAATTACCTATGTCTATAAACTCTATAGACGGGCGGTAGTGCGCATGCGCCAAAGTTACTCGCTAGGTGGGGCTACCGCACACCGCCGCTGACCACTAGGTGGATCTGCCTATTACTGCGCTGACCACTACGGTCAATGGCTTTAATCCGGCTACGGCTGCGGCTATGAACTCCCTTCTCTGCGGACAATGTCCACCGGACAGGGGTAGCCGATGCGATCGTTATTACGTAACCGGAGAGAGAGAGAGACGTATTACGTAATTGAACAGCCCTCACCGGCCACAACAATGAACCGGGGCCACTCCAGTGCGGCGTATTGATTACTGCCGCACCACACATTATTGAGCGGCAGTGCTTATTATTAGCTTTTGTTAATTATTATCCGAATACACATTATAAACTTATATATATATATATATATAGACACATATATAAGTGATTAGGGCAAAGTTGAAATGTTATCGTAATTAGTGGTAATACCTTATAAGGTCATAATGAGTAACATCGTCGGTAGCGATCCACTCCTGATATCAACTCGCACTCGAGGGTATTCGTATTATTACCCGCACACACGCTCACACACGCTCACACACACACACACACACACACACACACACACACACGCACACACATATATATATATATATATATATATATATATATGTAGCAGACTAACGTCTTATATATTTTTAATGTAGTTGTTTTTAAGTTTATATTATATATTTTTAATTAGTTATTTTGTTTTTGTGTATTATGTAATAATTATAAATGTTGATCTCGTATATATTGATTTTTGTGTTTTTTTAATTAATGTTATTTAGTTTATTATATATTTTTAGTTAGTTATATCAAGGACATGTTGTCCTTGGTTATATTTTTGTTTTGTTTTATGGAATAATTATAAAAGTATAAATGTTGATTTCGTGTATATTGATTTTTGTGTTATTTAGTTTATTTAAAAGGAATTGGTTGGACCAATGAACAGTCACGTAGCAATATTATAATCTGAATTATATTAGATTTAATAATATTATTTGATTTGTGATTATACCTTGGCACGTGGAGCATTAGTGTATGGTTTTTGTTTTTATTGATTAATAAAATGTAATTTAAATACAACGGTCCTCTATCATTTTGAGTGGTGTAATATTACCAACACTTATTTCGACCACTCATCATTACATATATATATATATATATATATATATATATATATATATATATAATATATACTGTATACAGTCAACTCTCGGTAAGTCGTACTATGGATAAGTCAAATTTCTCGATAAGTCGGACACATTTATTTGATTTGGTTGGATTTGTATCTAGATCCATGTTAAATTAATCGGATAAGTCGGATAAGTTTGATTGGATAAGTTGGACTTTTCTATAAGTCGGATACATATTATAGTCATTGTTATGATTGTGTATACTATATAAGTAGGACTTTTGATAAAATTTCAATATATGGTATATGTATGTAACCTATATCGCGTAATTATATTTACATAGAGGCTTAGAAGGGACATTAGAGCCATATATGGTTATAAGTGAAAACTTCATCTAAGTTCCTGGATGGGATGAAAGGACTCCACCAAATAACAATAACAAAATAACAATAACATAACATATTATAATTTTAGTAAGTAATATTATTGAATACACCATTTTATGTTATTGATTGTTGCATAATTTCACATTTTGGTGACCTTTTAATCCATTCTGCGCGTCGCATGTCTTATTTGCATGATCTTCTAAATATCGGATAAGTCGGACATCTCGCTAAGTCGGACACATTTCGCGGTCCCTTGCTAGTCCGACTTATATGGAGTTAACTGTATATATATATATGAAAATAAATTATATATATACAATATTTATAAGATATATTAATACAAATATAAATATATCAAAATTAATATAGATTATATATATATATATATATCATACGTTTTCATACAATAATGTTATATTAATACATATTGATTATATATGAAACGTATAATATATAGTTTCACGTCATCCAATTATCAAAATGAACAATTATGTATTGTTATATTATAAGTATTAAGTTAATTAGTAATTAAAGGTGCTATGTTATAACACATATATGTAATACAACATATAGGTTGTAAACAACCACTAGCTAGTAATCAGTACACTTATATATAAGTGTAATGATTACTAGCTATTGGTTGTTTACAACCTATATGTGCTATTACATATATATATATATATATATATATATATATAAACTTATATACGTTAAATATACGTATTATATTACTTATATATATGCGTTATATTTCATATTAATCATAAATTAGTTTATTATAATTATATATTAAAATAATTATTATATATGTTTAAACGTATCGCTTCATTGTCTTTATATAATTATAATTATAATAACTATACATATACATGTATATATTGTTTTTTATTTTTTTTTTATTTGATGGAGTCCTTTCATCCCATCCAGGAACTTAGATGACATTTTCACTTATAACCATATATGGCTCTAAACGAGTGGGTTACTAAATATGGGTTACCAAAATGTGAAAATATGCAACAATCTACAACATAAAATGTTGTATTCAACAATATTACTTACTAAAATTATAATATTCATTATTTAAAGTAAACATTTCTGTCAATTTATAAAAAGTGCGACTTATCCAGTATAAAATCATAAAAATGACAATAATATGTGTCCGACTTATAGAAAAGTTCGACTTATCCAATCCAACTTATCCGACTTATTCGATTAATTTAACATGGAACTAGATACAAATCCAACCAAACCACCTACTGTCCGACTTATCGATAATTCCGACTTATCCGTAGTCCGACTTACCGAGAGTTGACTGTACGTATATATAGCGATATATAGCGATATATATATATATACATATATATATATATATATGTATATATATATAAAAGTAATTTAAAGTAAGTTAATGATTTATTTATACATTCGTTATATTTTAAAATCTCACAAGTGTTGAGAATATATAAAAATAAATAAATAAATAAATAATAAATAAATTAATTAAATGTTCAACAAAAAAGTTGTACCTTCTTCTTGAATTCATTACGACTCCTTATGCGTCGCAATGACTTGGGAAGATAATTCAACATGGTAGGAGCAGCCCAGCCGAATGATCTTTTCCCAATTCTCATTAGATGTATATCTTCGGTACTGAAAACAAATTAGAATATTGCAGACGAGTGTTCCTCATTAACTCTTCATTTAGAAGTTTATTTAAATATTAAGGATTTAGTTTTATGATTTATGCTTAATATTTTAAATTTACACATATTTTCCATAAGAAACCAATTTAATTCGCCCAATTTTTTTGTAATACTTATTTGGTCACACCTCTTAATATTAAATATTAATCTAATAATATATATATATATATATATATATATATTTTTTATTTTTTTATTTTTTATTTAAAAAAAAAAAAAAATAAAAAAATGTGTTCTTGGGTTCAATCCTATAAGTTACAGAATAATAACAATTCGTATCCAAGGTAAACCTATACATTTCACATTAATACAAGTATACGCTCCCACTTCAACAGCAGATGAAGAGGAGATGGATTATTTCTACGATGACCTACAAAAAGCAATCGATATAACTCCAAAAGGTGACATCATGTATGTCATTGTCGATTGGTATGCTAAAGTGGGTAAACAAAATACAGCTGGGGTAACTGGTAGTTTTGTTCTGGGGATTAGAAATGAAATAGGTGATACAGTGATAGATTTCTGCAGTCGAAATAATCTTGTTGTTATGAATACAATGTTCAAACAACATGCAAGAAGACTATATACTTGGAAGTCACCGGATAAAATTACTAGAAACCAGATTGATTATATATTATGTAAAGGTCGATGGAAAATCTCTATAAAAGAGTAACAACTATCCCTGGAGCAGACTGTGGCACAGATTACAATTTGTTAATAGCTATTGTCAAGATAAAGCTAAAAATAACTAAAATAAATAAGACTACTCTAAAATATGACTTAGAAAACAGTGATACGAAATATACTGTAGAAGTCAAGAATAGTTTCAGTATACTACAAGTAAATGGCAAACATCCTGAAGATTTATGGATTGATATATGTGATGTTGTGAAAGAGACGGCTGAGAAATGGATACCAAAAGTAAAGAAGAGGAAAGTTACACAATGGTTAACCGAAGAAATAATAAAAATAGCGGAGGAGAGAAGAGAGGAAAAAGGAAAAAGTTAAATAGAAAAATATAAAAAACTAAATGCAGAATTTCAAAAAAAAGCAAGGTATCATAAGGAGATAAATTTAAGAGAGAAATGCAGAAAAATAGAAGAAAACAATAAAAATGGAAGAACAAGAGATCTATTCAAGGAAATAAAAGATATAAATGGATTATACACCGATATTTACGGAGTTATGAATCTAAGTTCCGGAAAGACAGCTATTGAAGAAAGAAAAGTAAAAATTAAATGGCAACAATACACATAAGAGATTTACAGGAGAGATCCTAAAATCATTGATACTTTCCCCGAAACTAGATATGAAGATGAACCTCATATATTAGAGACAGAGGTAAAGGAATCTATCAAGCATATATAAAATCGGAAATCATCTGGATGTGATGGTATACCTATAGAGCTTCTGAAAGCAGTTGGAGATGCATCTATAAAAATACTGTTAATTCTTTTCAATAACATATGGAGGACTAATGAATAGCCAAGAGATTGGAAGAAATCTGTTTATCTCCCAATATACAAGAAAGGAGATAAGAAAGAATGCGGGAATTATCGAACTATTGCTCTGATCTCTCATGCTAGCAAGATATTCCTACTATGGGTGATACTCAAAGAAATGAGAGTTCATGTTCACCTAATACTAGTCCTACTGAGAAAGCTCTATACGAAACAAGAAGCCACTATAAGAGCAGAATTCGGTGAAACTGATACTATAAACATAGGGAAAGGGGTAAGACAAGGATGTATTTTATCCCCCTTATTGTTTAATATATGCAGAAAACATAATGAGAGAGGCATTAAAAGATTGGGATGGGGGAATGAGAATTGCAGGTAGAAGGATTACTAACCTGAGATATGTTGACGACACAACACTGATCGCTGGAATTAAAAACGATCTAATAGCAATTATGGAAAGAGTAAAGTTGGCTAGTGAAAAGGCAGGTCTTTATCTAAATTTAGGCAAAACTAAAGTAATGATGACTGAAGACCAAGGAGAAATGGTAGTAGATGGCAAACATATTGAAGTTGTATCTCACTTTATTTTCCTGGGATCTCTAACAACCAAGGATTGGTTCGAATCATATATAGTATACTGTGTGAGAATGAAATACGCAGAAGGTTAGCATTGGGTAGATCTGCAATGGGGGGGACTAACGAAAATCTGGAAAGATAGTGGAATTACCCTCAGAACAAAGAGTAGGCTTGTAAAAGCTTTAGTTTTCACTATAGTCTTATACGGAGCAGAATCTTGGACAATGATAAAGCTTGAGATAAAGATGATCGATGCTTTTGAGTTGTGGTGTTGGAGGCGTCTGCTAAGAGTAACATGGACCGACAGAAAAACAAATGTATGGGTTATTGAAATTATAAAACCAGAATAGACGCTTGAGTCAAGGATAGTCAAGGCAATATTATGTTATTTTGGACATGTTATAAGAGCAGGCGGAATGGAATATGTAGTGATGGTAGGAATAATGGTGGGTTATAGAATCAGAGGGAGACCACGGTAAAGATGGCTGGATAGCATAAAGAAAAACTTCTATGGAACTATCTGCAACATGATTCGAGACTCAAGATGTAGGTGGAGTTGGAGAGCTGCTTTCATCGATGTCGCCAGGGGTCGGATACGATTCGACGGCACAGGTTAACAGGTTGATATATATATATGAATACTATTTCATAAATGTATTGATTTTATGTATTTATAAATGGTAAAGAATTATTTTGCTTATTAAATACATAGATGTTATGTAATACGTATAAATAGTTTCTGAATATTAATTAATTTCGTGTGTTGATAATTGTAAAGAATAGCCGTTGTTTCTAATTGGATTAACATAATTATTGTTTTTTAATGTTTTGTGTATGTTTATGTGTTTATACGCTTGAGTGAGCAGTGGGCGTAACCTTGTTTGTGAATTGTTGACATTATGTATTAACGCACTGACCGTATTAATATATTCATGAATATAAATACTAATGTATACTATATAACTATATTTAGTTAATCGTGAACGACCTAACGAGAACAAATCATTCTAGGCGTGTTGTCTTAAACGGACATACACGTGATTATATATTTATATAGTATATATATATATAAATATATATATTTAAATATATAAATATATATATATATATATATATATAAATATATATATATAAATATATATATATAAATATATATATATATATATATATATATATATATATATATATATTGTTATTGTTATTTTAATTTTGTGGGGTCCTTTCATCCCATCCAGGAACTTATATGAAGTTTTCACTTATAACCGTAGACTCTAATGTTCCTTCGAAGCCGATCTCATGTTAAGGCACCTATGGTTTTACGAGAGCCGATCATTTATTTATACATAATTATATAAGATTAAATAATATTAGATAAGATCACTTCTAAATATTATTTTAATAACTATTTTGATGGTCCGAACGACGCTTGAACCCGCATCCTACTTATTTAGGTCTGACGCCAAAGCCAACTGAGCCATATAGGAAGAAAATATGACACATATATATATTTATATATATATACTTATAACTATAAACAATTATATATAATTGGCAACTTGCCGGAATTATTCAACCAATACTTTATATAAATACTTGCTTGAAAGCAAATATATTACTATGTGGAAAAAGTATCCGAATACTGACACTCTCTGTATCTCAAAAACTGAATTTCCTACAAAAAAAAATATTTAATACATGTTAACACAAATGAATAACATATTCATAATTATATAAATAGTCTAAATAAGTATTTTTTATTTTTTTATTATTTAAAATAGTGCTGATATGTCAAATAAACTGACTTTTTTATCACGTATTTAAATTTATGAAACAAATTTCAACTTAAAATCGTATCGATATAAAATATAACAGAATATTATTAAAAATTAAAGCATTCTAAAATTATATATATAATTTCTATATTTGTTTTCAAATATTCATTAATATATAAGCATATATCTAGATATCATATACATCCATAATACGGACACTATATATGTCTTAATACGGACACCCTATAACCAATAATCACGCAGCGTGTAAACTATTCTAATTTTCATAAAAATCGCGTGCGTTATAATATTAAAAAATATTAATACCACCAATGAAGAAAAATATAAAATGTTTATTATTCATATACTTAACTTGTATTATTAATAAAAAAATAATAACAATTAATAAATGAATTACTAATTAAATTATATTAAATTATTCATAAAATTAATTATAAATAATGTAATTGTGATTTATCAGATTATGTCATCTATAATATATAGCTTATCTAGTGTTACATAGGGTGTCCGTATTATAACACAGGGTGTCCGTATTCGGAGATGTGTACCGAATACGGACACCACCGACGGTGGTCCACCGTTATCTCTCGGATAAAAAGATTAAATACAATTTTAACATCACATAATTTTAATAATATTTATAATCATATAATATTGATATATTGTAATTTTTGAATAAAAATATTTAGTCATACAATTTTAAAACTATATATTGTTAAAGTGTCCCTATTAGGTGTCCACTTTCCCCTAAAAGATAATGCAAGATTTTCCTCTGAAGATAATCGTTGTTTGATTTTATTTATAAATTCAAATTTTGTAATTTTAATATTAATATTATTAATTATTAAATATATATATAACAACTTATTAGATTTAAATAATGCCAATATTAGTATATTCCAATATAATTTTAATTTAGTACGTTTTGTTCTATTTAAATTAATTTTTAAAATAAAATGATTTTTATTTGAAATACAAATTTTTAAAAGATTTAAAAACAATAACGAAGTTTATTGGTTGATAGTCTATACGATTTCGAGCAATACTGGCGCCAGATATCTTGTAGTGGGATACCCTTCCAGCAACATTATGAAGTAAGATAATATTTCCGGACAGTATTACCGTCAAGTTGTCGGAAATACTTATAGTGGGATACCCCCTTTAGATAACTTCTATACTAATTGAATTCTGACAGTGTATCTGACATAATACATTAAATTACAGACCACTTACTTATAATTTTAAATGTAAAACTAGAAAATCATATAGAGAGAAATAATTTACAAAAGAACGCTAAACAAAAATAACATTGAGAAATTGATAAATGATTGAGCGTATATTGAATAGTATGATTTATATAACGACAATTCTATAAATCATAGCCTATGGTATATTTATAAGCACGTTTATAAATAGTTATAATAGCTGTATAAGATTTAAAAAGGGTACAAATAAAAACAATAAAACAAGCTTATCTTAACGAATAAAATAAAAAATGCGACATATAAAAAAACCTTATAAAATATATATAACAATAAAACAGACATAAGCTAGTAAAGTTATAATGTAATTAAAAAATAACTTAAATACACAATAAAAAACAGGAAAAAAATATGTCTCCTTTCAATTTTACTAATTATTATTTAAAAAAATCAAACAACATAAATGATAAATGCAAACTTTTAAATATATTAACACATAATAAAAAAAACAATTTAAACAAAATCAATAATTTTCTAATACAAATATGAAGCTATTGATTCTAATACTATTTGTAATGAATTTAATACCCATTTATCCGATATGGATAATAGAAGTTTTGATAACTTATATATTAGTAACAATTTATTAATTAATACTATAAATACAATATATATTAATGATACTTAATAACTATAAATCAGTAATATCATTAACAAAATGGACTTTAAATGCTCCACAGATAATGATGGTGTATATTTTAAATTAATACAATATTTAATTTAATATTTTATAAATATTGGTTACCCTCTATTTATTTTATTTAAAAAAAAATAAATCCATCGAATATAAAAATATCAGTAATTTTACCTACTCATAAGAATAACAATACAAATAATATTGAAAACTACATACCTATATGTATATTACTGAAATTCTCAAAAATGAGTATAAATTGATTAAAAATAGAATATATAATTTTATATAAAAAAATAACACAGTAACTTATAATAAATAGGGTTTGTACATGCAATATACACTGTATAAAATTAGGGTACAAGAGTAGTAAAAATTAGGGTGTAAACCATGTCTGTATAGCCGTACCCTAATTAGGGTCCATCATGCTATAAATGAATACTTGTACCCTAAAAAGATTGATGTGTACCCTAGCAAATTTAAGTCTTCTGTACCCTAAATGTACCCTAATTTATTAACGATGTTGTACCCTAAATTATTATTGATGTCGTACCCTAATTTATTAACTATGCTGTACCCTAAATTATTATTGATGCCGTACCCTAATTTATTATTGATGCCGTACCCTAAATTATTATTGATGCCGTACCCTAAATTATTATTGATGCCGTACCCTAAATTATTATTGATGCCGTACCCTAAATTATTATTGATTCCGTACCCTAAATTATTATTGATGCCGTACCCTAATTTATTATTGATGCCGTACCCTAAATTATTAATAGGCTAGAATGATAACAAACACATCATGGAAAGACAATATTACCAACATACAAAGTACATGGAATGCCAAAGATCAATTGGGTAATTAAACAAATAAAATTGCAACTAGCAGGACACTGCATAAGGTACACAACTTAATTTTATGGAAGACAAAGAACGGCATGCTATACAACATACGAAACAGGGAGACAACCCACAACATCTATATACATCATAAAGAAACATTGGGTCTGTTAAGAAGACAAATTACAAACACTGATGACGGACTGAGAAAAATGGAAAATAATAACATGATATGGTCGCGTGAGAACTCTGTAATTAGGTATTAATAAATAAATAATTAATCTTAAATTATATTTATTGTAGAAATCATTTCCCCCAGGTCCTCCACATTCGTCTTTTCAGATACCTATAGAAAAACAATAATTAATAAATATTGAAGTGAATGTGTATTATACAATAACTACAAATTAAACTGTCTATATTAACATCATCAAGTCACTTTGTCCTCCTATTGACCCTTTGTTGCATTTCCTTTAGCACATCTCCTCATGTAGGACCTGATATGATTTTAAATGTTCTTTGCATATAGCTGATGTAAATATAATAATAATTAATAAATATTTAATTGAAGTTTTATTTATACTCTTTTTTTTTAAATGTCTATTAGTAATAAATATATAGATATTGTGTAGGGATAGGTCAGGATGGTATTTGTAAATGATAAGTCTTTTTTAATTTTTGGAAAAGTTTATTTCATGTTTTAATGATGTTATAATATTGCTTTATTGTTTATGAGAATATATTGTATATATAATAATTGTAATATACATATTTATATATATATATATATATATGCATCCATATGAATAACTATATTTAATACATATCTAATTAAAATTTCTTTGACAAATTAAAGTATGTTATCATAGGAACAACCTTTTTTACAAAATATAATACTAATCACTGTGAAATATATATATATATATATATATATATATATATTATATTGAATATTATATCAACTATTAATGACTAATAGTGTTTATTGTTAACTCATGTTTTATATAAACAGGTCAACCATAATAATTATTATATTTGTAATATTAATTTATATAATAAATATACATTAAATAATAATACCTATAAATTATATAAAAACTCACCATTGTTGCATATTCCTCCTCAGATTGCAGTGAGTTCTCTATCTCTAGTAAATACCCAGTTGACGCAACTGCAACATACACTAGATATAATAGCCTCGTCTGTATTATTCTTTACCTTGTTCTGAGAATATATTGAATATAAATTAAATGATATATATTATATTAATAGATATATATTAAATAATTCAAACACATTATTTTTCCTGTTGAATTATTTTCTTTTATATAATTATTGTAACTAGTTATTAAAAATAAATTTATATAGGATACTCACATTTTAAGTATTCATTTATTTATATATATATATATATCTATATATATATATATATATATATATATATATATATATATATATATAGTATACTAGAGTATATAATAATAGTATAAATATGTATCTTATAAGATCTTATATTATATATAAGAAACTTTATACAGTTAATATCATATATGATAATACTATATAAAATATAGAATTGTAATTAGAAAAATCCACTATATTATATTAATTACTGCAGTTATATATAATAGAGTATATTATACTTTTGAATTATCATACGAAAAATCATAAAATAACTATAATATTAAATCTATAGTTATTAAGTAATTATTAAGTAACCTTATATTTATTTTCATTGTAAATTAATTTTTCCATAATTCGCAAACTTCCATCATAAAATATAAGATTCCCGCATCTATTTTAGGAAATATTAAATTATATATTTAATTATACATTTTATATCTATATTTGATTAAGGATAGAATGATATTGATAATATGTGTACAACAGTTAACATTATTTATATATATACCTATTATTAATATTATTTAAATTTAATTACATTGTGAACTAAAAATAAAATAAATAATTGACCATATATGGATATATAGTATACTATCCATGGACTAATAAAATATAATTGCATATTTATTTTATATAGATATTTAACTAATGTTATTAATTAGATAACTAAATTACCTGTTTGATCAGTTTGCCTAGTAGCGCTACATCAATATATTCGTTTATATATTTTTGTATATACGTTATATGCTTTATCATACCCATCAACTCACTATTCCTCTCCGGCAGTTTTTATAATATTTTAAATGAAATTTGAAATTCTGCAAATAATTCATCAGTTTCCTGCATATTAATATATAGCATATAGTTATCATGACTTTATAATATATGTAATAAAGTGAATGTTCTAATACAGTTTATTAATCAACGTAAAGACCTGTTGAACATAATAATAATATAAAATAATAATAATTATTATAATAATAATAGTACCTACCCGATGAGATGCAGACAGAAGAATGAGGCAATCTCACCGAGTGGAATTTATTCTATTGAAAAATAACGAAATATACTTTACAGACGATAAAAATATAAAATATCAGAAAAATAAACATTTACATGGCTATTGCTGTGCAATTAACACAGAGCGAGACACCGAAATATAGTTTAAATTAAAGTTGTTATGTAGATATATCGATTTCTGTTACGTAATGCTAAATTCATTTAAATGTATATTACATTAATCGATATATCTACAACTTTGACTTTATAACATATATATATATAATTATATAATTATATTCTAACAATTTAATTATATATTATAAATAATATATAAATATATTATAAAATTATATATTATATAAACTTTTATATTATTATATATATGATATAATTTGTATATATATATATATATATATATATAATATAAGTATAAATACCTTATATACCTTATATATATATATATAATATATAAGTATAAATACCTTATGTATATTGAAATGTGTTAAAAAATAGATGCTTATCATGTTGAGTGTAGATGGACATAGAATATGTTAATAAATAAAATTGAATTATGTATATATATATATATATATATATACATATACTCGAATAATTATAAGTATTTGTATATAAAATATAGGAAATATGTATATGTGAACATATTTCCCTATGGGGAATCTATATAGTTTATCAAAACTTTAGTTTAATTGCAATTAGAAGCAATAAATGCTATGTCTATAATAATAAAACACAACAATAAGTAGACTGTTATATTAAGGATATTATGAAGGATACTATTATGAATTATATTTCTTATACATTTTATTTTCAATCAAATATAAACTTAATTTTAAAATGTTATGGTATAACTTATTTTATTTCCATATTGTATACCATATAATTCATAAAGTTATACCATTATATTTAATAGCTAATGGTAGGTAATACCTATAACTACAGATTACGAATGTTATACCATATAATTCGTAATCTTATACCATTTAAATTAAGCTATATGGTATAACTAAAAAAAACAAATGTTATACTATACAATTTGTGATCTTATACCATTTAACGTAATTGTATGGTATAACTCGTATTTCCATATGTTATACCATATAATTCATAATGTTATACCCTTATTTGTAACAGTGTATAGGGTATCAAATATAGTTGAGACTTACAACCACCCCCCCCCCGCGCGTTTATTATATTAGGGTACATTTGAGTAATGTTATATTTTTGAACATGGTGTACCCTAACAAATAGATATTATGTACCCTAAAAATGTATAGTGCTGTACCCTAACGATTTTGTATATATTGTACCCTAATTAGGGTACATCACTATCATTTTTCATTTTTTGATACAGTGTACCCTAATTAATAGCATTGATGTACCCTAAAAACGTTGCATCGTACCCTAATGCATTTGTTCATGGTGTACCCTAATTAGGGTACATCACTCATAATATTCGATTTTGCGATTACCGTACCCTATAAAAATGAGTTGTTGTACCCTAATTTTTTACAGTGTACTCATTAAAAAACAATGTTAATAATTATGTTGATAAGCCTTACAAAATTGATGCAGTATTTGTTTATATCAAGAATGCTTTTGATACAATTTACCATATATGGTAATAATAGTAATAATAATATAATAGAATAGTATACTATTCTAGTTATTAAACATGTATAAATATAACAGTGTTTACCCAAGTAACTTCATAACTGGTATTTCTTAAAATAACCTAATATAGAAGGATATACTTACACGTAGATATAATAGTTATAATATAATATCATATATAAGTGTAGGGGAAAGTAACCTAATACGGACACTTTAACAATAAAGTTAATAATTTATTTATTCGTATTATTTTTGTAATTAATAATACATTTAAGTATATAAATTATAAAAAATTTAGATTTAGCTTTATTAGTGGTATTAATATTATAACGCACGGCATCGAACGCGATTTTATGAAAATCAGAATAGTTCACACTAATAGTTATAGGGTGTCCGTATTAATACATCTAGAGTGTCCGCATTAGATACTTATATGACTTCTAGATATATGCCTATAACTAAATGAATATTTGGTAAAAAATATAGAAATTATATATATATAATTTTAGAATGCTTTATTTTTTAATAATAGAGTGTTATATTTTATATCGATATATTTGTATATTCTTGAGAAGGTTTAAGTTGACATTTTTTTTCATAAAAAACGTAATACAAAAATCAGTTTATTGGATATATCAGCAATATTTTGAATAATTAAAAAATAAAAAATACTTTTTATTTAATTTTGAATATGTTATTCATTAAACATTTTTTTATAAGATTTATGTTTTCTGAGATACAGAGAGTGTCCCTATTCGGTTACTTTCCCCTATATATATCACTTTTACTTTTGCATCCGAACCGACCAGACGTGTTTTAATTCATGCAAATGTAGCATAACAATTTCTATTCATACACAATTATTAGATTTCTATAGAATTTATCAATAATATTCTGCACATTATATTTAAATCCTATACACTACACATATTGTGTTTCGTATAGTGTACACTGTGTATAGTGTGCACTATACAAGATCGTACACTACGTTCTACGTTCCTGGAGATATCCCCTAGGACTTCATGCACGGGTAGCTGGACTACCATTTTTCACACGTGTTCTATTAGCTGCCCTCATTGTCCTTAATCTCTCGAGGTACTGGTCCTGTACTGAATAATCGGTCGCCTATCCGTAGAATCTACCCGCATGAAGAGTTTCCACTGTATCGGAGAATCTATCATATACGTGGAGTCGACTTCACTGCTCACTATATTATTATATAGATATAAATATAACTATAGATATAAAGTTACTCGAGCTCATCTATTAGCTAGCTCGTGTATCTATTATGGCAGTTGTATGTCATTATTGCAAAGAACCTGCTTCTAGCTCTGACCTACCATGTATCTCGTGTAAATCATTCTACCACCATGTATGCCTCTTCCCAGCATCAATTATATCCAAATCATGGACTCATATCAATGGTCCCCCTCCATCATATGCCCTTGCCATTTTGTCTTCCCCTAATTTCACATTTACATGTCCCTCTTGTCTCCTAAACACCTCATCAAATACATCCATCACATTCTCCTCTCCTCTAGTTACCCCTACTCCTATACGTCTCACTAGTCACCCCATCCGAACCCCTATACCTGCCCAATTTCATATACCTAAACTTATGGAACTTAAGACTTTCCCCCCATCCTTCATAACCGCTAATCTCCCATCATCTTTCCCTTGTTTACTATTTAATAAATCCTACGGATATGCCATTAGAAACTCTTCTTCTCCTATCCCTATTCAATCTCCTAGCGTCCCCCTTATACCTCATTCTTCTACCCCACCCTATAATCCTCCCATACCCCGTAAACTTCTACTTTATAATATTCTAGGTAACTGTTCACTTGTTATTGAACATTTAAAACAGTCTGATATGAATATTGATTACATTTCATCAATTTTAACTCATATGTTACTGCCTAAAATATCAATTTCTATAGACACATTTAAAAATCACATTGCAATTATCCAGTTCTCTAATAAAACATTCCGTGACATATTTTTCAGACGATTTAGTTCCTTTAAATCAAATCCAGATTCTCCCATCTATATTTACGAAACTCCCTACCTTATAAAACCCGTTTGTTAGGCAAAGTTCTTTACCATGCTTATATATTGAAAAGTACCCCTATAAATGCTAAACCTATATTTAACACTCATACAAATTAATTTGAAATTCGCACTATATCTAATTATATAGATAGTCTCCCCCCAATTTACTATACTTTCAACTCTCCTTACTGACTGGGAATCTTCCTACCTTAAATGTATATCTTCCGTTCCCTTATCTAGTAATTATTCCCTTAATAATAATTCCGACCCCACACCAAATAATCCTTCCGAAAATTCCAACCCCTCTATTTCCGATTCCCTACCTAGTAATCCTTCCTCAAATACCAACTCATCTACCTTTGATCCATCACCTAGCGATCCTTCCTCAAATAATTATTCCCCTACTTCTGATCTACCACCTATTAATATTTCCACAAATATCAATTCCTCTACCTCTGTTCCACTACATAATTCATCTTCCTCTAATACAAATTCCCCTAATTCTGTTCCTGAATCACAACTAATAAATATTTCTTCTTTATCTCCTCATTCCCACTATCCATATGATTCATCTGATAATACAACTACTTCCACATGACTAAGTGTAGGAATGGCTCTCATCAATATTCGATCTCTTAGAGCAAATTTTCTTTTATTATTGGCCTACCTTAAATCATCGTCCCTCAGGCTAATTGCCCTCTCAGAAACATGGATCTCACCTGATGACACTGATATATTCTCCCTTTTCCTTGATATAGGTTACACACTCTTTATATCTTCCCGCACTCATGGTCGTGGAGGTGGTGTAGGAGTTATCATTCATAATGATTTACCTACTCCTACTTTCTCCTACTTTTCTCCTATTTTGTGCAGGTCTCATGATTCATGTAATTGTTTAATTAATCGTACCAAATCTGATCTTCTTACATACCAGTTCATCATAACTTTTACAGTTATCCTCCCTCTGCTTCCTTCTTTATCCAAGAAACTCATTCATTATAGAAAAATAAAATCTATTAATATTCCTTTATTTTCCTCTGAACTTGTATCAATTCTTGTATCCCTACCCATATCCCCTGAATCAATAAACTCCACTCTCTCCCTTCTTCTTTACAAATATGCTCCCATCATATCTACTACTATTTCCCTGCATACTAATTGCCCATGGTTTACACCTCATATTGTTAAACTCAAGCGATCTCTACGTAAAACTGAAAGAAAATATCGTCGTATTCCTTCTCCTGAAAACCTTTTATCGTTTACTAATCATCGCAAATTTTACAAATCACAAATCAGTAAAGCAAAATCTTCTTACTATATTAATAAAATCAATAGCCTTTCCTCCATTCCTCGTTCCACATTTGCCTTAGCTAGAAAACGTATTGCACCTGATCCCCCTTTACACATACCTTACATACCAAATATTCCTAAAAATAAACTCTGTAATGAATTTTCTAACTTTATCTCGAATAAAATCCTACCTACTTGTTCAATCATTACTTCCCTTCACCAAAAATATAGCATCCCTTGTATATTAATCAGTAAACCAATTGATAAGTATCTATCTATATTTACTACTCCCTCAATATCTAACATTTATTACCTAATTCTAAAATCCAATTCTTCTCTCCATCTGATCCTATCAATATTTATACTTTTAAAAGTCTGGCTAGTACCCTATCCCCTTATCTGCATACTATATTCTCGTCTTCTCTATCCAATAGAGTTTTAACCCTCTTTTAAACATGCTATCATCACTCCCATTCTTAAAAAAACGTCTTCCAACCTTAATCTCTTACGTAACTACCGTCCTATCTCCCAACTTCCTAGTTTTAGTAAAATACTTGAAAGAATAGTTGTCCATCAAATAAGTAGGTTTATGTCAATAAACTCCTCCCATGATGTCCTGCAAAGTGCATTTCGTAAAGGTCATTCAACTGATACTGCCCTCCTTCAAATCTTAAATAATATATATACCAAAGTTTCTCCCTAACTATGTCGTCAAATGGTTCTACTTGATCTATCTTGTGCATTTGACTCTCTTCGCCATGATATTCTTATCTCAAGACTTGAGATGATTGGCATTAATGGTAGTGCCCTCAAATGGCTTAAATCTTACATCCTAAATTGATCATCCTCTATTAAATTCTATGATTTCTCTTCTGATCTCCGTCCTCTACGCTATGGTGTCCCACAAGGTTCTATCCTAGGCCCACTTCTATTCTCCTTATATAGCACCTATAGCTTATATATAAGGTATATTATATCCAAATTTACTAGAGTTTTCTATCATATATATGCTGATGATATCCAACTCTACTCATTCCTCTCTACTTCTACTCCAGATAATTCTCAACTAATGCGTGTGCCTCCTCTATTAAATACTGGATTCTCTCCAATAACCTTTTACTAAATACTTCAAAAACTGTCCTCCTCAATATACCTACGAACTCCCCATCATTCCCTTCTATTTACTTTGACAAGATTCTTATTTCACCTTCCAACTCAGTCCTCAATCTTGGTGTTTTTTTGGACTCTGATCTATCTTTTTCTAGCCATATTGCTAAAATTTCTAAAACTGCTAATTATCATTTATTTAGAATCAAATGTATCCGTAAACATATTACTCGTCCCCTATGTGCTGTCCTTATTAATTCACTTATAATTTCTTGTATTGATTATTGTTCTTCTTTATTATATATCCTTCCTGCTTCTTCCATTGCCCCATTAAATAGAATCATCAGATCATCTATACGATCCGTTTTCAATATTAAACTATCTGACCATTCCTCTACTGACTCATTTTAAATTATACCAAACTGGTTTCCCTATAGAAAACGATCCCTAATTAGACTCCTTTTTATTACCCATAAATCTATATATTTTTCTATTCCTTCATATATATTTGACCTACTCTTAATTCGCTCCACCACCCACAATACACGTTCAACTTCCAGTATTAATCTCATTATCCCACAGCCATCCTCCCTTAAATTCCAGAAACGCTCATTCTCCTACATTGTCCCATCTATCTGGAATACACTCCCTTAATCTATAAGATCTATTTAATATCCCACCTCCTTCAATGCTTATCTCAAGTCATATTTATCCAGTATCTAATTTCATTATATTATTATTAACTTTTATATTTCGTTCTTATTACTTCCACATTCTTAGTTAGTTTATTTCACTTTGTTGTTATTGTGGTTGTTGTATTTTATTTGTATTATTTATTTTATGCGCACTTACGAGGAGTGTCATCACTTTGTAAAGGTGCCTAATAAACCATATGTCATCATATATATTTATATATATATATATATATATACAATATATATATACAATCGGCCATAATCATAAATGTATCTTCAGTAGTTTCTTAATGTTTTGGGATAATGGTGTCATGCGGATGGATGACATTGGATGTAGGGATAATGTTCCAAGAGTTTCAATAAATGAATAATGTGGCTAGTTAACAGAGGGTAAACTATTATATAAGTACATTTATATAACATCTCATTAAATAATCATTTAAGGAGTTATTCAATTTCATAAGAAATAGCTAATAAATATATGTATTTATTATTTGATGTGGTTTATAAAGAATCATATTAAACGAAGCCCTGGTAATATATTCATTTAGATGTAACGTTACATACATATACATTAGTTAATATATATTAGTTTTAATAAGGACCGTACTTATTAAATGCGAAAGTATATTGACAATATATATATATATATATTATTGTCAATATATGCATGTGTGTTATTATTATAACATATTATTTAAATATTTAATAAATTCGCAACGAGTTTAACTTAGTAATTAAGGGCATACGAAATCATGGTTTGTAAGTGTTTAGTAATAACTGTAACTATTAACACATATTATATTTCAATATTAAAATATAGTTAAATATCTTTATAATAATGTATACTTGGTCATATAAAATTAACTATAAGTACCACACATGTGCATTATATACACGGAAACAATATTGTATCACAAAAAACTTTTGATCCATATCTTTTGATCCTTTTTATGAATCTTTATAATTTTTTAGATCATATACATAATAAAATTGTAATCATGCGTAATTATATTATTATAATATATATATATATATATATGTATTATATATATAATATATATGATATATATATATATATATATATATGATAATTGTATACAATTTTATAGTATTTTTAAACATAATTATGCATATGTTGTAACATAAATGTATCTAAATATTGTATAAGATAGTATACTATAT
Organism: Osedax fenrisi; assembly: GCA_964019155.1. Classification (NCBI taxonomy): domain Eukaryota; kingdom Metazoa; phylum Annelida; class Polychaeta; order Sabellida; family Siboglinidae; genus Osedax; species Osedax fenrisi. The sequence continues at coordinate 55,993,606 of OZ025241.1, read as the reverse complement.
AATATATTATATTAAATATATATATTGAATATATTATATTAAATATATTATATTATAAAATATAATTATTCATGATTATTCATTGTATTATGTATAAAATATAAAAAATAAATGGGGTCAAAAGATTCTTCAAAAAAAAAAACTTCAATGGGATCAAAAGATAGGGGGGGTCAAAAGATAACTTAGATAGTTCAAACAAAAGAAATACATTTTTTAAAGTTCTGAGATATAAGCTTCTAAAGTGTTATATGTTGCACATTTTATGTACTTTTTTATACGATATAGTATATATTTTAAAAATAATTAGCTATATTTTAATATTTTTGTTGATAAAAATTACAAACGAAGTTTTACCGGCCTTATATATATATATATATAATACTATATTATAATAACAATTATAAAAAATATATTTTATACGTCAGCGTAAACTATAGTATTTAGATATAGGGGAAAGTAACCGAATACGGACAGTACCTGAATACGGACACTCTCGGTATCTCAGAAACAATAAATCATACAACAAAATGTTTAATGAATAACATATTCATAATCATATAAATAGTCTAAAAAAGTATTTTTTATTTTTTAATTATTCAAAATATTGCTGATATATCCAATAAACTGATTTTTTTATTACGTTTTTAAATTTATGAAAAATAATTTCTACTTAAAACCTTCTCAAGAATATTCAAATGTATCGATATAAATGTATCATAACAAAATATTATTAAAAAATAAAGCATTCTAAAATTATATATATAATTTTTTAATTTTTTATCAAATATTCATTAAGTTATAAGCATATATCTAAGGTCATATAAGTTCCTAATACGGACACTCTAAATGTCGTAATACGGATACCCTATAATTAATCAGTGCGCAGCGTATGAATTATTCTGATTTTCATAAAAATCGCGTGAGTTAAAATATTAATACCACCAATAAAGCTAAATATAAAAAAATTATTATTTAGATACTTAAAGTGTGTTATTAATTAAAAAATAATAAAAATAAATAAATTATTAACTAATTAAATTAGAATACATTTTTCATAAAATTAATCATAAATAATGTAATTGTAATTTATCTGATTGATTCATCAATATATAGTTTATCTAGTGTATATACGGTGTCCGTATTATAATACAGGGTGTCCGTATTCGGACATGGGTACCGAATACGGACACCCCCGTTATCTACGGAATTAAAAGATTAAATAAAATTTTAAAATCACAATAATATCTATAATCATATAATATTAATATATTGTAATTTTTGAATAAAAATAATGATTTATAAAATGTTAAGACCATTTATTGTTAAAGTGTCCGTATTAGGTTACTTTCCCCTACGTGTGTAAATATATTGAGAAGAACATGACACATACATACGATAATACGTATTACGAATAACGATAAGTACATTAACAAATTAACACTTCTCCTAAACAGAATGTTTGAAAATTATAAATTATAAATTAAATTAAATAAATAAATTACAAATTATAAATTAATCGTATTCTATCTATTGATACATTAATTCGCGTGATTATGTAGAATTAGACATATTATAAATTAATCAAATAATTAAATATTATTATAGATAATATATTATCATCGATCATCGATTGATATATCAGGTTTTATATATTCATATATTACAATTATGTCAATGGTTGATAGAGCAGATGCTGTCGCCACTCCATAAAACAGTATTATTTAAAGACATTATTTGCCTTTCCGGGACTTTCATTTTAGAAATTCAGTTCCACTTGCCAAACCCAGCACCCGGGTTCAGATGTATTATCGTAAACCTGCACGGGTGGCTTCTGGTTTACGATACCTTGCCAAAGGGTAACCAGAATGATGTCCGGCCCTGCTTATTAAGTCACAGTTAGCCATCATGTATAATGACCGTACCCCTATCCGCAACCTTGGGAGCCTCTAGTATGGATGTTATCATCACCACAACTAGTATGTGTTGTACCAGTGGTAGGTAGGCGACGGAACGGGGTAGTGGCCGATAATGTGTATGCCTCAGAATACTTCTAATATATCGATATATGCTGAATTTTAAGATCTTGTTTTTTGAATTAGCTAGAAATCATATAGTTTTAAAATACTGTGATTTCACTTTTATATATTACTGAATAATAATAACTATATATTTCCATAAGTTTAATGGAGTAGTTGAATTAATGGACATATCCTATGAGCCATAATAATAAAGGATATAATAGAGGCTATTAATAGACTATCAAATGCAAGTTGAAAAGCTCTATAGCTTTTAAATGGTAATACTGTTGTATTTCTTCACATGCAATATTCGATACAATTTACTGGCAGATATAGCAATATTTCAATTATACTTGAATCATTAATATACAATGAACATACTTGGAATATATGTGGAGAATTAAAGATTATATCGATACTTTTGGAAAAAGAAGGATACACACAATATACATGTTTTCTCTGTTTGTGAGATAGTCCTATAGGACTCCTATGTATAATGATCAATATTGGTATACCAATATTGATCATTATTCATAACGTGATTTGTCAGTTACAGTTCATTTATGTATACATTTTAACATGGTTCATATAAGGCTAAGTCACAATCTCTTATTAATCCAGGTATGTTATATATATATCTATTAATGATATCCTATTACCTCCATTACACATTAAACATAGATTTATATGAAGAATATTATAAAATAATTGGATAAGGAGGGGCATGATTCATTTACAACAAATATTTCCATATATCATTGAATCTATATTAAGGAGGGAATTTATGATAGACCAACACATAGGAAGTTAATGAGCAATATTAATTGGCTTTAAACATTTTCTCGGAAATCATAGAATTTAAGAATATGTAAATATTTCAGAAGACTTTATTCTATGTTTATAAATATATATATATATATATATATATATATATATATATATCTGATCTCGTATATCCATAAAGATTCATTTTCTCCATGTACATTTAGACTATTTACCGAAATAACTTTGTTGACTATAGTGAAAAAAAAGGAGAGTGCTGTAATCAGGATATTTTGACACTGGAATATATATATACCAAGGAAACGTAACTATTAACATCCTAGATGATTATTGTTTGAGTCAAAAAAGGATTTTAAATAGAAGAAAATAATTACAATAATCGTGTAATCAATGACTAGTATAACAATAACTATGTACATTATTATTTTGAATCATTATATATTAAATATATTAAATACTATTGAAATATAATCATTATATTTCAGTTAATTTTCTTTATTTTTCCTATTTTTGTGATTTTTTCATAAATTTTCAAACTTAAATAAAAAATAAACTTGATCTTATCTGAAAAAACTAATTACATATTTGAAATCAGTGTGAAAAACTTTTCTATAATCAGTTAACAGAACCCAGACTTCAGAGTTGTTATTCAAATTTCGACCAGTGTAAACGATGATGAATTATTAATATATAAATTATGAATAGTAATGGACGTAATTAATACGTAACATTGTGGTACATCAATATTGTATAGTATTGTATTCTAATATATTTATATATATAGGCATATATATACCTACATAATTTTATTTAATATTTATTCGTATTATCACTATTTTAATATTTAAAATGTTACTTCATATTTATATTTTACTTTTATTTTGAAATTTCTAATTTTATTTTACTCTATTATTACTTAAATAATGAGATTTGTTTTTTCCATTCCTTTTTCTGACAAGTAGATATCTCGCTAAGTTCAGTGAACTTTTATAGCTAGTTGGGTTCACTCTCATTTATTACGAGGAAATAATCTGATTATTAATTATATATATATATATATATATATATAATACTATCTAGTTTATCTAGTTTATATAGGGTATCCGTATTATAACACAGAGTTTCCGTATTCGGACTTAGGTACTTAATACGGACACCCCCGTTATCTATGGAATTAAAAGATTAAATTAAATTTTAAAATCACAATAATATCTATAATCATATAATAGTAATATATTGTAATTTTTGAATAAAAATAATAAGTCATAAAATATTAAGACCATTTATTTTTAAAGTGTCCGTATTCGGTTACTTTCCCTTATATTAAATATGTATACTTTATAAGATATTCCTTAACATATATTTAGCTAGTCACAACAACATATCGACTAACGTAATATAGTATACCTACTTCATCCCAACATAAATATACACGAACAAATACCGATATAAATTGAAAACTCCGGTCCTATCACATTTAAAATATGGCCAATATAAATATTTCGACATCCATGCTCCGAAAATAAGGGATATCGTTAAGGAAAAATCATATTATCTTCCTCTCCATATTCATTCAATTGGGTCAACTCTAATATTAAAGGAAAAATTAATGTAATTCCATTTAAAACAATTCCACTTTTAAATAAATATCCAGTTTCTAAATGTATTCTGATTCTGTTTATCAGATTTAAGCTATCAAATATAACACATATTATTTCCTTTGTATATACATTAAAGTTTATTTATTTAAATTCCTAAATTGTCTATACAACTCTGATTGATAGATCTATGAATTGTTTTTATGAGATTTCGTTATCTAATATTTGCGTTATTTTTAAATTATACTGAATAATATCTGAATATATTATATCAGAAGTAGGTTAAGAACCTAAATTAAGAGTCAAATTGATTTTCCACTAAATAGAGAATAATAAACAGTGTTAAATAAATAGCAATATATTTACTAATAATACCATATCTTACATTTTTAAATCCACCAATTTGATGCCTTTCTATGATTTGAAAAAAGTAGAGTTTTAAAGAATTTTCATCATAATTATGAGTAGCTTAAGCTAGTAAGGGTAACTCATTATTTTGAAAATACCATATTTATTTTTATAACCATGACCCTACATATTATCTTATGAAACCCACTTGTATATATAGTATTAGTATTCTAATTTATGTACATCATAGTTCATAGAGAGCTAGAGTAGTTACTTTTGGAAATGTTATAGATGTATAGATGTTATAGATGCTATAGATGTATTTATTGTTTGGTAAAACATAGCTACTGTGCTATAGTTAAAGTACATTTTTCATTTTCACTAAATATGTTACCAGACTATTAATTAAGATTGATAAATTAATGAATTTGGATAATTTGAATTAATTATTTTTAATATTACATTTAATTTTAATAATGGTTTTATTTTTTTAAATCCATTATTATCACTTATAATACATATCCTTTATTAATATTTATTCCCATAATAATATGAAAATTATACTATGTATTATTGTAAATTTAAAGTAATCATTGCACATTAATACACCGGAATAACTATGAAACCTTAACTACTTGACCTTAGTTGTGACCTTACTATTTATATAGGGTACAAAGCTGAATACACAAAGTTACATGCTTTATCATATACCTATAGAAATTCATGCATATAAATAAGTCAATATTTTCAATGAACTTTTCATTATCCGATTGTATATGATAAATCTTCGTAAATAAGCAGATATATATATATATATATATATATATATATATATATTTAATAAGTATTGCGTCATTTTGGGAAAACTAGAATTATAATTATTCCTTAGGGAAAATATATTTATAGCTTATAAGCTAATTTAAAATGAGTAAAAGAAATAAATACTGAAGAATTACCGTTACTTTATATAATTTATATAATCATCATTAATATCATTAATATTCGATATTATCTTTAATATGTTCGACTTCATGGCGAAATCATTATATACAATCATTTTTAAAAATGCATGCATGAAACAATTAATGTAGATATTATTTTAGTTCTTAAATTCATCTAAACATTTTATTCTCGTGAAAGTTATAATAAATAGTAAAAAATCACGCATCTTAGATCCTATGAAATTTTAGGATAAAACATGTTTACTTAAATAAGAAAAATATTAGATACATTAGTTATTAGTTACATTGAAACTATAAATAGTTTAATTATTATGATATAAGTATGACTCGTCATTACACAATATGTTATGTATAATTAGAAATACCATGTCAATGTCACCGATATGTAATATAAACTTTATTAAATATTGAGTCTTCATCTATTTTTATTATCTTTTTTTCCTTCTTTTAATAACTAGGGGAAAGTAACCGAATATGGACAGTGCCTGAATAAGGAAATTCTCGGTATCTCAGAACTATAAATACTACCAAAAAAATGGCAATAAAAAAAATATTTATAATTATATAAATAGTCTAAATAAGTAATATATTTTAAATTATTCAAAATAGTGCTGATATATCCAATAAACTGATTTTTTTATTACGTTTTAAACTAATGAAAACAAATTGCAACTTAAAACCTTCTCAAGAATATACAAATGTATCGATATAAAAAATAAATATATATTATTAAAAACTAAAGAATTCTAAACATTATATAAATAATTTCTATATTTGTTTTCAAATATTAATTAAGTTATAAGAATATATCTAGAGGTCATATAAATCCCTAATACGGACACTCTATAGAGTCTATAGAATATATAGATATCTTAATGCAGACACCGTATAACCAATCAGCGTGCAGCGTGTGAATTATTCTGATTTTCGTCCGTATTAGGCAACTTTCCCCTATCTTCATAGCTTCTCTATATTACATTGCTTTCATTGCTTTTACACTGGCTGATAATCTATTTAATAATATTCTTTTAATATATACAATATGCTTATCTTTTAATGCTGTAGTTATCATTTACTTTCTCCAGAGTTATTAAAAAAACATATTATCGTTATAAATGAAATGATAGTATTCTGATGGGATTTTAATATCATAAAATGTGTGTTACCTAACCTTATTGAATTTTAATGCAATAATGTCGTCACCTATATATGAGATAACTGATGTTGCGTTTGCGTCACTAATCAGCGTTCATATTTTCTATACTTCCTATATCTTTATATAATGGAATAAATACCTTTTCTATACTATTGGATTTCCATAATAAGCATATGCTTCCTCAATGTAGCTAAATCATATATCCCAGATAGATTATGAAAATGTACTATGATTTTTCCTATTATGTATTTCCTAATAATATATTCTCTCAATATACCCACATACCATATATGATATATCCAGAAGTTTAATGTCTACTTTATGACATTAGCAATATATATATATATATATATATATATATATATATATTTCAACCTTCCTAGCCATATATATTAAATCTATATTTAACATTATTATAAGGGTGTATTTATAACCATTAGAGATGTTTAAAAAGCTCGTTTTTCAAAACATTTTCCTCATTATAAAATAGATGATTTAATTAAAAACATGTTAATTCATGTTTAACAAATATTTATTTGTCAATTGGCCTTTCAATTTTAATATTGAATTGGAAGGAACTATTAAAATGGAATAGATACAAAATGTATTCAATAACATTTGTAATATAACTTATATTAATGTAAGTTATTATATAATTAATATGCTAAATTAGTGCCTGACTTAACTTTATTTCTAGTATATAAATTTAAATATTTATATTGTAATATTAATTATCTGTGAATGGGTACCTATACTATTTATCTCTTTACTAAAATTATATTTATATGAGATATTAAATTTAAATAATCACCTATAGGTAATATATATAAATGATAGCCTATAAGTAATAATATATACAATCTGTTATCTTATAATGTAATTTTGAACAAATAAGAGTTAAGATAAATAAAATCAATACTGTAAATAGAAAATATAAATTAAATACAAGGAATATTATTATTTCCTTCCGGTATACAACGGGTAATGATTTATAAGAATAATTATAACAAATATCTCTATATCTAATGTCTTGTATAATAATATAAAATAGAAACATTAGGACTACATATGATATTAACTATAGTTAACTAAGTAACTATTTTTAACAAACTGAATATAATTATACCTATATATATATATATATATATATATATATATGTATATATAAGTACATAATGTACTCGAATACCTATATATACCTACACATTAAAACGTAGTATTGACCGAATATTACGTTATACCATTAATAATGTTCTCCCAACTATATATATAGAAATAGTGAGTCAGATAGATAGATATACATCACAGATATACCACGCGGTGTATTCCCTTCACTATAAATATAAGTATCCGTATCACTCCCCTATCGCGGAAAAAGGGGCGTATCTACATCTGATGACCTCGTGACCTGTACCATATGTACATATCGACACGCGCATGCGCAAACATAGGTATTAGTCTCCTACATAGTGTACCGGCGAAAGAAAGCGATACCGACCCCTGTCATCTAAAGGTATACATAATCATCAATTATATAACAGTATACTGCATACTACGAAATCAATATACATATCAATATAATCTATCTATATATATATATATATATATTTATATATATATATATATATATATATATAATAATATTAATTTATTGAATTACACATTTAATAATAGCTGATACAATTGCAATTGCAATTACAATTGTAGCATACATGTATGTGAGGGGCCTGTACAATACAATACAAATAGTAACATTTTTGTTTTGTGTTTTGATGTATTGTTTATTGTTAATTATTAATTAAGTTCTTGATAAACACAAGAGAAAAAATAACTATATTTTGTTATACCCGGAGTAGAAGCCGGACATTTCGCTTACTAGCTTTATACTATACAGTTAGTATACATGTATACATGTACCACTGAGCCATAGACCTAAGCAGCCTGGGCTAGTCTATATAATAATAAAATATATTAATATAATATACTTATTAATATATATGTATAAATCATAATAATAATAATTTTTTTATTAACAAGTATATTATATTAATATATTTTATTATTACATATCCTGGCCTTGGCTTCCAACTTATTTATTGTAAACATTATTGAATATATGAATTACTTTTACCTACATGGAAATATATATTGTTTTTTTTTTGAATTTTTAACATCCATCATTATTTATATGAAATAATGTATATATATATATTGTAATATTCTGCAGACTATATATATATTGTATCTGATGAGTTTGATATAGTATCAGGAGTTCTACAAGGGGATACTCTATCACCTTACCTATTTATTATTGCACTAGATTATGCACATAGAAAATCAATCAACGGATGACGTCCGTTGATTGATTTTCTATGTGCATAATCGTCCGTCGGACGTCAAGAGGAATTGGGATTTACCATTTTCCCGCGCAAAAGTCGGAGATTGTATCCAACTGTTCTAACAGATTTGGAGTTTGCTGATGATGTAGCCTTATCATCCAATACTGTCAAGCTAGTCAAGCTAGAAAGTTACTACTAATTAGTAACTAACCATTAAGAGTAGAGTTTGAATGCAAACAAAATAGTTCTACATCTGAATACTAAACAAGACTAAAGTAATGGCCGTTAACACACTTGACCAAATAGTATTAAAAATAGCTGATGGTCAAACGTTACAAGTTGAAAAAGACTTCAAATACCTTGGTTCTTTGATCAACTCGTCAGAAAAGGACATATTAAATTGAGTACGGCTCTAGCATGGAACGCACTACATAACATGACATTATATAGAAGTCTAAGATAAACTTACCACTTAAAATAAGACTCTTTGTAGCAACCGTAGAAAGTGTACTAGTATATGGGTATGAGTCATGGACACTGAACTACGTTAGTGAACGTTCAACAGCAGAAATCACTGGATGGACATACACGCGAATACTTCGTAAAGCCCTAAATATATCTTGGAAGGAACACTTCACAAACACAAATCTGTATGGTAAATTACCTCTTGTTTCTTCTAAAATAAAATCCAGAAGGATAAAAATGGCTGGACATTATATAAGGCATCCTGAACTATCAGCACACCCACTCATTATATGGCAACATACACAAGGCAAAGCTAACAGAGGTCGCCGATATAACTATGTGAATATGCTAAGAAAGGAATCTGGTCTTCTAGGCAAGATATACCATCATGATTTATAGAGATGTATGGCGGGAGTTGTCAAATAATGATGCTCGAGTAGAATATAAACAAGATCATCCTCGGAATTAAGCAAGTAAGCATGCATTGCAATGTTCATATATAGTATTAACGGTGTACTAACCGTGTATTGGCATTATATTATTGTTAGTATTACTATTGACATGGGCATGCCCACGATGCGGCATTGTGTTCAACACTCCTGCTCGGGTACAGCTGTACCGGTACGTAAATATTTGTATCTACTATATACACAATACGTAAATTATAGTATAACTAAGAAAATAAATGTATACATTAATATATTAACATTATAATATAACTAATAATAATCATATCAGATCGCTTTTTATTTCACATTTATAACATTATACTCGATTCCATTTTAAAATATCGTATTAATGTGCAATACACGATATGTATCCCAAACGAATACGTAGAACATAATGTATGAGTGCAACCAAACACACAATAGATCTATAGTTGTATACATGTTGTTATAACAATGGATTTACAAGTTAACTCCTTTATATCAGTGAACGGTTAATATGTGTACATTTAAGTTATACGCTGGTTTTCAATTTCGGATAGATAGTAATTCATTTGTTTATAAAGTCAAGGGAGTGTCTAGTGTGTATAGACTAATATATATATTAGTGTTAATTAGGATGTCGGTATTTGAAATTGTTAGTTCATTTATAAAATTCCTATATAACTGAAACTAAATATTATATTCAAAATATCTATTTTGTACCTAATTATTATTTAACTATTCTATTAAGTATATAAAATAATCAATATGTATGAAATATTCAAGCAGAAAAATGAAATTTTATTTTTATTTTGTTGATGATAATGTTTAGATTTTTATCTAAAAAAATAAGGGTTCACATATATTTTTGTAATTTTTCCCAAAAAAATACGTTTTCATTATTATACTTTATTAGAATTAATACATTTATAATTCTAACGTATACGTTTTTTCTCTAAACATACCGTTACTGAGATAGGATAATATATAGGTATTCGTCACGAATCATTATCTGCACACTTTCCCCTGAATAGATTTTATCATAGAACTAGAGAGAAATAGAGTGGTAATACTCAATGCATGGCAGTGTAAGCCAATGCGGAAAGCGGAAATAAAAAATCAGCCATCTTGCCGTGACCAAATATGTAATATTCTTTTGATCATAACTTTTTATTATTAATTATATCAAAAAAAGTAAAATATGAAACTTATATTACTCTTTTATCCTCTTTCCAATGATATTATAATTTTATTCTAGCTACAAAATAAAAAATCAAATAGGTCAAATCCGTCATTTTTAGGTGACCAAATTAGATTGACGCTTTCCGCATTTCAGATACATTGTTTACTAATCTATTTCTCTCTAGTTCTATGGATTTTATAGATCTCTAGAAATACCTACAATAGCATATATATATGTTCATAATTATAATTCTTAATATTACTTTATAATAAATAAATTACAATAGGTATACCTATACTTATAAGTATAACACGTGCATTGTTCATAGTTTTATAGTAAACAATACCAATACATTTGTATCATTGTTACTATACTAAATATGTGTACATGTATATGTATATATATATATTATTTGGTATGGGTGTATACACATATATGTGTATTGTTAGAACTAAATATAGTACATAGGAAATAGGACATAGGTAATTTGTTATAACAATAGCCTAATATAATGGATGGTTCTACACCACAAATATATATATAGGAAATGCATCTGCGCCCCTATTATATAAGTACTTATTTACAAGTATTATATAAGTACACATACATGCTGACGGGGTTATCATATCGTGAACCTCTTCTGTATATTCTCATCGCAAAGTTAACCATAAATAATAGTATATATATATACTCATATTTGTATGTATATATTTATACATTATATTGTTGTTTCTAATGAAAATATATTACGTTTATAATCTAAAATACATGGTTAAATATAAAATGAATAAAAATACTTATTTTTATAAATGTACTATATGAAACCTATTCTATTAATAGAGATTGAATCCCGATTAACTAATATTTGCGTGAAAGTCATCTACGAGGTGTTGTTAATGCATGGTTTATTTAATATAAATAATTAATATAATATAACCTATATACCTAACTATATTTATATGACTTATAAGGTACGACTAAATGATTAAATTATAGTTATATATATATAATATATATTATATATATATATATATATTATAGTATGTACATTGTACAATGAATAATCTTGTTATAACTAATAATCTCGTATACGAATTATATATACGAAAACTTCTCTCTACAACATATATCGCTTAGGTTACCGAACTATTTTTCCTATAATGATTAAGCGTGATTGCGCAATTAATCGTTCTACGCCGGTGTTCTACGCTTACAACTATTAGTGAGCGGGTTATAGGGAATACGGGTATACAATTATAGTAGTTTAGAAACTCGCTAAGGTAATCGTTAAGGTATATAGACAATTCGGACTGATTCCCCTAGCGAGCCGAATGGGATGGAGCTACGTAAATAAATAGGCAATCGTTCCTGAGATCTAAATATAGATTATTTCCTAGCGCGTGTGATTGCGTAATGGTAGACTAATTGCGTGAACGGGAACGAATAGCTCTTATGTAACACTAATTATTACGTGGGAAGAGGAGTTGCGTAACAGCTCTCACACATAGGTTATACACCCATAGGTTATACACGATATGTTAGGTCCGGCGAGGTTATAATATGTGGTTATTTGCCGTATCTATAAATATAGGTAATATATTTATAATTTATAAATATAAGTAATTTAGGTAATATACATATATATATAATATTATATATCATATGATATCATATTATATATATAATGTATATTATATATTTATTCACACATACAATGTCCATACTATTATATATATATATATATATATATATATATATATATATATATATATATATATAATACAATTACAAATACATTATTATTTTTATTGTAAATTTGTATATAGTTAAATGGTATTATATTCCAAAAATAGAACTAACTTTAGTTCTATTTTTGGAATATAATACCATTTAACTATATACAAATTATATTAATATAATAAATATATAGTTATTATATAATAATATAATAACAATAATTTTAAATGAATAAAAATAATATATAATTATAGTATCTCTATATCTACTCTATAGTATATTATCACTTAAAGTATACTTTATATATAAAAGAACATAAATTAAAAAATATGTATTATTCTGTTAAATTGTAAATATATATATATAAATTTATAAATTTGATATTTGTATATTTCATGTCACATGACCCCATATACACGAATACATTCTAAAGGACATGACGACATATTACGATGCCCAGACCGGTCTGGAGTTCTCTACCACCCTACCGGACTATCAGCTGTACGACGACGTATCGTAAGTACCCCGCCCCGCCCCCTGATTACGTAACCCCTATAGGGGTATATATTGTTGAGTATGTTTAAAATTAAAATATGTTGATAACTAGAAAAGCCGCAAAGGCTTCTTTATCTTCCCTGGGGTTTACCCGAATCTGATACCATACCATACCATGTAGATTATATAACTAGGGCTATAAAGCAGGGTTCACACAAACACACTATGGTGGCCTGATAATCTATGATTATTGGCTATTCTATTGACCACGCTCCGGTGTAATTGCCGGATATCGGCGTTATCAATGTTTTCATTTGTTTATCATCTACTAAATATTGTGAAATTAATTTGAAGGAAATTATAATAATGTTAATCAACCGTTATCCGTGTATAACAATCTGGGAAAAATCGGTCTAATATGTTGGGGTTACTGCGACTTTACTCTATACACATAAATACATACACACATATACACACACATATACACATATACACACACACACATATATATATATATATTGTACTGTATAATATTTACTTTCCTTATTTCCGAGTATACATTGATGATGATGATGAAATATAGTTTATTAGGCACCGTTACAAAGTGATAACACTCCTCGTAAGTGCACGTAAAATAAATAATATAAATAAAACAACCACAACAACAAAGTGAAATAAACTAACTAACAATGTGGAAGTAATAATAATGAAATATAAAAGTTAATAATAATATAATGAAATTAGATACTGGATAAATATGACTTGAGATGAGAATTAAAGGAGGTGGGAGATTGAATAGATCGTATAGATGAAGGGAGTGCATTCCAGATAGATGGGACAATGTAGGAGAAAGAGCGTTTCTGGAATTTAAGGGAGGATGGCTGTGGGATAATTAGATTGATACTGGAAGTTGAACGTGTATTGTGGGTGGTGGAGCGAATTAAAAGTAGGTCAAACATATATGAAGGAATGGAAAAATATATAGATTTATGGGTAATAGAAAGGAGTCTAATTTGAGATCGTTTTCTATAGGGAAACCAGTTTGGTATAATTTGAAATGAGTCAGTATAGGAATGGTCAGATAGTTTAATATTGAAAATGGATCGTATAGATGATCTGATGATTCTATTTAATGGGGCAATTGAAGAAGCAGGAAGGATATATAATAAAGAAGAACAATAATCAATACGAGAAATTACAAGTGAATTAATAAGGACAGCACATAGGGGACGAGTAATATGTTTACGGATACATTTGATTCTAAATAAATTATAATTAGCAGTTTTAGAAATTTTAGAAATATGGCTAGAAAAAGATAGATCAGAGTCGAAAATAACACCAAGATTGAGGACTGAATTGGAAGGTGAAATAAGAATTTTGTCAAGATAAAAAGATGGGAATGATGGGGAGTTCGTAGGTATATTGAGGAGGGCAGTTTTTGAAGTATTTAGTAAAAGGTTATTGGAGAGAAGCCAGTATGTAATAGAGGAGGCACACGCAATTAGTTGAGAATTATCTGGAGTAGAAACAGAGAGGAATGAGTAGAGTTGGATATCATCAGCATATATATGATAGAAAACGTTAGGGAATTTGGATATAATAGACCGTATAGGTGCTATATATATGGAGAATAGAAGTGGGCCTAGGACAGAACCTTGTGGGACACCATAGAGTAAGGGACGGGGATCAGAAAAGAAATCACAGAATTTAACAGAGGATGATCTATTCAGGATGTAAGATTTAAGCCATTTGAGGGCACTACCATTAATTCCAATCATCTCAAGTCTTGAGATAAGAATATCATGGCGAAGAGAGTCAAATGCACAAGATAGATCAAGTAGAACCATTTGACAACATATTGAGGGAGAAACTTTGGTATATATATTATTTAAGATTTGAAGGAGGGCAGTCTCAGTTGAATGACCTTTACGAAATGCACTATACATTGACATAATACTTATATAAGTAAATAATATTAGATAATAATGTAAGTTTATGACGTACGTTACGTTTTAGATCAACTAAATAAACTTTATGTTGTCAGTAAATAATATTTAATAATGGGATTTCCCAATTTACAAAATGATAAAAAAAATTATTTTGTATTCCATAATATTAAAAAATATAATGTTTTTTTTTGTATCCGTAACATTATTAGCCATGAATTCAATCTATAAATACCATAAAAAGAAGTTTTTTGACCATACTATTAAAAAATAAAAGTATCAATATATAATGTATCCGTGACTATTGTATTTTATATTATAATATTTATAACTTATAAATTAACGATTACGATCAAATTATCATAAATATATATGTGTATATAAATTATGAAAAATAAGAATATGTATTGAAATAGATTATAATAGCAATTTATTTTCATACTGTCAAACTTCAACTACTATCATTGAACGTATGTTCAATGGTGGGTGTCATGTGACATATGTGGGGATATGAATAGGGATATCCCCTTAAATTAACTACAATAATATTTCCAGCGTTCGCGAAATAATTATTCGATATTTATTTAATTAAGCTTATTAATTTGTTTACCATTAATTAGTAGAGTATGTTGTAAATTATGTAACTTATGTAATAATTATTGTAAAAAAAAACAATATATATATATATCGTATACGTCATAATACCTCGACAATGTGTTCTTATATTAACGCATCCCGTATACATGAATATATAAATAACAATAACATATATATATATATATATATATATATATATATATATATATATATATGTATATATATATATATATATATATATATAGAAAATGTAGATATAATATATTTTTATATTTAAATTATTAGGTATCTAATATTCTCCAAATATATTATAATTTCCACTCTCATTCCCTCTAACTATATGTAGGTATATCTCATACACGTGCTTATTAGTGTATATATACACGTATACTTGTGTATGTATATACGTGATTCCTCTCTCTCTGTATGTGCGTATGAATATTGATACCGATGGAAGTATTACGAATTCCAATAGATAACGAGTGTTCCTGTATTAATAGCTACATTAACAAACGCAGCTGGGAATCTATAAATAACCGTAAACTGGGTGTACGGCAGATAAGGATGACGGCAATAAGAGGAATACCAACGGTGGTATATCATATCTCCTCCACCTAGCGTATTCAATAGTGTATTAGTACCGCTCTTACTCAGTAGGGGTCCGACATTCTCTATACACCGTCGTCTATTATAATTGTTAATTCTAGTCAACTTTAACTGAATCTGATACGTTAGTAATACAGCTGTAATAAGTACGTGTGTCATATTTGTGTAAAAAGTTAACAATAATTAAAGAGTATTTAATAATAAATTAGTAGTAAATTAATAATAAGTTACAAATTAGTTAAAAATAAGTTAATAATAAGGTAATAATATATTAGTAATAAGTTAGTAACGAGTTAAATAAGTAGGTAATAATAACTTACTAATAAATACGTGTAATATATAAGTAGTTAATAGTTACGCAGTAGTTTATTACCCCTCAGACACACCCAAGGTATGTTTACATAGGCGGGTTAATCTGTTGAATGAATCATTACTAATGAATCATAAGCGATTATTCATCTCTTATAATGAACTAGTGCTGTAAATGAACTCGAACAGTTCGAACAAGTTTCGAACAGTATCGAACTTTTGATACTTCGAACTTTGATAAATATTTCGGTTTCGAACTTTACAAATTTCGAACTTTTGAACTTCGAACTTCGAACTTCGAATTCAAGTATCGAACTTTAGTAATTCGAACTTTTTATGCAATTATCGAACTTGCGATCATATGTTTGATAATATAATTTATTTTAATATGTAAACTTAATTGATATTTAACAATAAATTATAAATGATTGTATAAATAAATAGTAGAATATATTTAAATTATTTGTAGTAAAAAAAAACTTGTTATTATCTTTGATTCCGTTAACAAAATATTAGGCTATATTATAATTATTCCTATCTGTCAAATATTGAAAAAGATTTTAATTTTATACTGTATATAAAATTGTGTACCTTTTATACTTTTATACAAGGATTCAGCGTAGGTATTTATCCTAAGTACTTTAACATATATTTTACAGTGGTAGGTATATATTTAAAATATCAAAATATATACATTTAATCAATATAAATACGGATATAGGAATAAATATTTAATGAGATCGAGTTTATAAAATGGTCCAATATCGTTCCGGGTTTTAGTAGATTAATTTCGTGTATTTGTGTACAATAAAAATAATATTTAAAATGTATATAACTATAATTTTTGTATATATATACATAAAGTGTATATATATATATATATATATATATATATAAAGTTATAACTAAACATTTTTGATCATAAATTTTGTTTTAATAAAAATTAACAAAAATACAATATGACGTCTATTATAGAATTCAATAAGATTTCCAGTGATACTAATACAAAATATTTTTTTTAAATGTTTAAAAATATTTCACAATTTATTTTAAAAAATTTAAAAATAATGTTTGAAATTTTTTTATGAAAATGTTAAAAAATATATCAAAAAATGTTTACAAATATTTTGGAAATATTTTAAATATTTCAAAATAATTTTTAAAATATTTTAAAAAAATTAAAAAAAATATTTCAAAAAAGCGTGCTGAAGATTTCACATGACAAAATATCATCTTAATGGAAAAAAAGTCACTTTTTTGGGTTAAATATAATATTTATTATAAACTTTCATTATCTCAAGAGTCTCGAGATAATGAAAGGCGTAATTTATATACAATTATCTATAATGTTACAAGTTATACAAAATGTTGTTCGAACAAGTATCGATACTTTAAAAATTTTGTTCGAACAGTATCGATACTTCAAAAATTTTGTTCGAACATGTATCGATACTTCAGAAAGTGAGTTCGAACAAGTATCGATACTTCAAAAAGTGAGTTCATTTACAGCACTATAATGAACTATAGTTTCTTTTTTAATTAATAGTATCGCCTATATACTGGACATAGGATGCGGTCATCGTTAACTGTACTTATTTATCATAGAATTGGTACCTAAGCACAACCGATTATTTGTATAATATAACTATAGTTATACATATATGTATTATTAACTTTTTCATATATATATTTGTGTTATATAAAACATATTTATTAGTTATATAACGCTAATATTAGGTTGTATAACTGCGTGTTAGCAGTTCAATGCGTCATGCACATAGGTAGGACATAAGTAGGACGAGAGTTCAAACATCGTCCGCACCAATACCGTAGGTCTTAAATTAATATTTAGAAGTGATCTAATATTATTTATTATACAAAATTATTTGGGCCATCATTAAAACCTGAATGCATTAACATGAGAGCGGATTCGAAGGGATATTTGAGAAAATTGTTTTTAGATAAAAAATTCATTTAAGTTCGGAAAGAATTCTTTTTTGAGATTAAAGGCCAATATAAAAAAAATAATATATATATATATTGTTATTGTTATTGTTATTTTTATTTGGTGGAGTCCTTTCATCCCTTCCAGTAACATAGATGAAGTTTTAACTTATAACCATATATGGATCTTATGTCACTTCGATGCCGCTCTCATATTAAGGCATCCATGGTTTTAACGAGAGCCGATCATTTATTTATAGACAATTATATAAGATCACTTCTAAATAATATTTTAAGACACATTTTTTTCCACCAGAGAGGGCACCCGCTATATTGGTGTTTAAATAACAATTCAATTCAATTCAATTCAATGTATATATATATATCGTATACTCTACAATGACATTGCAGAATATACATCCATGGTGTAACGTTAGCTATTCTAATAACTTTATACGTGCAAGATACCTATCGATCTCCGAAATGTGTATTACTCGCATCACTTCTATCGTGAACACTATACATAGTGTTTACAATGTACACAGTATACTGTATACTATATATATATATATATATATATATATATATATATATATATATATATATATATATATATATATATATACACACTATAGTGTACACTGTACACTGTACACTATACACTGTATATAGTGTACAGTGTATAGTGTATAGTGTACAGTGTACACACTGTCACGGAACAATCGAAGCGTGCATTTCATGCGGAAAGCGCATGCGTAAGAAGTAAACTCGAGTTTAACGCATCGCTACCAGCTTACTTAGTGTATAGTGTGCACCGTGCACTGCACACTGGTGCGAATAGTGGTCTTGTATTATTAAATAATTGTTATACGACACCCATATGTAAAATAAATGAATTTATTTTAAAATATACTACTATATTAAAATATATATATGTATATATATATATGTTTATATATGTATATATTACCAGTTGTAATATGATTTATATGATATTGATACATATATCTAACCCCCCTGTTCGTTGTAACAACACCATTCCTTTCTGGTTATATATTTATTTACTGAATATTTAATTAATATACAGAAGGATATTCAGAAGCTATACGTAGCTTATATTAAGAATATCCTTATAACAAAAATATTAAATATTTAATATATAATAATAATTATTAAATAAGAAAATGTAATAACAAAAATTGTGTAATACAAGATATTTATATCGAATATACATATTAATAATAATAATAATAATAATAATAATAATAATAATAATAATAATAATAATAATAATAATAATAATAATAATAATAATAATAAATGATAATAATAATAATAATAATAATAATAATAATATAAATAATAATAGTGCGCATATTAATACTACGTATGTACATATATTACAAAATATTATAAAAGATATGAATTTTTAATATAGATTAGAGATTACATGATATTAAATATTTAATTTTTGAACAAAATTGGTTAAGTGTGGTTTGACTATTGTATGATTTTATTTGTATCGGTAGATTATTCCAGCAAATGGGTCCATAATAAGTTATATTAAACTTTTTTGCATTGGTATTAACTAAAGGTATTTTAAATTTGTTATTATCGCGCATATTATAAGTAGAGTCTTGTAATTTAAATAAATTTATAATTGTTGTTGAAATTTGATAATTTTTAATCCTAAACATAATTTTACAGGCATTATAGAATATTATTTCTTTAAAAGTTAAAATGTGTTGTTCTTTGTAAATATTATCCACATTAGTTCTATTTTTTTGACGATATAATATTCTTATAGCTTTATTTTGATCTATACTTATTTGTTTTGATGTTACATCATAATTATTCCCCCATATATGTGTACAATAAATAAGATGGCAATGAAATACAGAATAATATATTAGTTTTAAAATATTGATGGGTACAATATTATTTAGTTTTCTTAGAATTGATAATCCATACTAAAGTTTAGATTTAACCATATTAGTATGTAGTTTCCAATTCATGTTCGAATCAATAATTACACCAAGGAGTTTTATTGAGTTTTTTTGAATAATGACAATATTATTTAATATAATAGATAATTTTGCTTTATTATTATTAAATATTAAATAGTTAGTTTTGCTTAAATTAATTGTCAATTTATTTAATGATAGCCATATATCAAGATTTTTTAAAGTTTTATTCATGGAATTTTCCATAGAATCAATATTATTTTCACGGAATATAATAGTAGTGTCATCAGCGAATAAAACAAAATGGCCTTGTGTTTTAATATTGACTATGTAATTTATAAATATTAAAAATAATAGGGGACCGAGGACAGATCCTTGAGGGACACCAAACTTAATATTCTTTATTTTTGATTTAGACTTATTGAATATTACAAATTGATTTCTATTATTAAGAAAAGATATTAATAATTTTAAAGCAACTCCTCTGAAACCATACTTCTCTAACTTATTTATTAATAGATCATGACTGATGGAGTCGAATGCTTTCTTTAGATCTATAGATATAGCTGCACAATATTTCATTTTATTTGAAGCTATGGTTCCGGTTAGGTCAGTCAATGCATCGGAAGTTGAAACTCCTTTTTTAAAACCAAATTGTGATTTATTCATTATTTTATTTTTTTCCATAAAATCTATATATCTAGATTTTAAGACTTTTTCTAAAATTGTTGAGAAAGATGATAATAGAGAAATTGGCCTATAATTAGAAGGATCATCAATATTACCAGATTTATATTTAGTTACGACTTTAGCAGTTTTTAGACAATTAGGAAATATACCCTGTTGTATACATAGATTAATTAAATATGATAATATATTACTTATTGAAGAAAAGATTTGAATAATTAGTTTAAATGAAAAGTTATGAGAATCAGTACTATTTGTTGGTTTACTTTTTTCAACAATATTAGTTATTTCAATTGGATTAGTGGGAGTAATAAATAATGAATTTGTATAATTATTATGTATATAATTAGATGTATTATTGGTATTACAATTTTTTTCTGATTTAGAAGCTAACTTCTCACCTATGTTACAAAAATAATCATTAAATTGTTCACACCGTTTATTATCTTCTATTACATTAGGAACTATATTACCATTTTTGTTGTTATGTATAATAGTATTTATTTTTTTCCATATCTGCTTAGGGTTGTTTCTGTTAGTAATAAAATATTGACTATAGTAATAGCGTTCAGCTTTATTTATGATTTTTGAAAGACAATTTTTATATTTTTTATAAATAGTTTCATTAGATACAGAATGTTTTTTTTTTAAGTTTTGGTAAAGTTTATTTTTTTTAATTATACATTTTTTAAGGCCCTCTATTAGCCAAGGTTTATTTAAATAAGAATTTTTTGTATATATTTTTTTTTTAGAAAGGAATTTTTGTTTAGAGTTTTCTAAAGTAGAAATGAATAAATCAAAAGCATGATGCGCATTATCTATTCTGTATAAAGATGACCAATTATAATTTAGAAGATAGAGCTTAAACTCGCTTATATTATTCTGTGTCATATAATATATGAATTCATTATTTTTTTTAATAGAATTGTTAAATTTATTTAATTTATAAATACAAAAAATGGGTAAATGGTCACTAATATCATTATATAATAAACCATTAGATATTGGTACATGATTATAATTTGTGTATATGTTATCAATTAAGGTGGACGTTATATTAGTAATGCGTGAGGGTTTGGTTATTATTGGATGTAGACCTAATGAAATAAGTATATCAATGAAATGAGAGACTTTAGGACAAGTTATTTTTAATATATCAATGTTAAAGTCTCCGCAAAGAAATATTGTATTATCAGTAGAGAGTGTATTAAATAAATTATATATTTCATCTGAAAAATTAATGATATCAAATTCGGGGCATTTATATATACCACTTATTATAATATCTTTAGAATTGGGAATTATTAATTTAATGGTAACTATATCAAATTTATTTGGTAATGTTGTACTAAGTGTATCAATAGTTATATATTTAAAAGATTTTTTAACGAATATTGAGGTACCTCCACCACGTTTATGATTTCTGGTTATATGTATATTATTATAGTCTAATATAAAATATAGATCTTTATTATATTCATTTAACCATGTTTCACTTATAACTATTATATCAAATTTATGGTGTAAAGAATATAAATAATTAGTAATAGAATTAAATTTTTTTACCAGACTACGTGCGTTAAAGTGTATGATGGATATATTACTATTCGTGTGTATTTGGTTTGGTATATTATCATAGTTACATTGATTATTTATACTATTATAAAGTTGTTTTTTATGATGATAAAGAATACTATCGCTAGAATTGAAATCATTATCGAGATTATCTAAAGTTTGTTTATATAAATTATTTTGAAATATATCTTTTCGTGAATTATCGGCATTCATAATTATTGGAAAAATAAATAATATGAGATTAATATAGAAACAAAATGTATAAGATAACAAATAAATAAATAAAGATATATGTTTATAATATACTCTGATGTAAGTTTTCAGATGTAATTCATTTTATGATATTTTATATCTATGATGTGACTATCTAACGTTTAAATGTTCTATAATTGTATGCATCTATAGATGCATATTATAGTCTATATAATCAGTATAATCTCATTAATCTACTAGTATAGTTTTCTTATTATATGATATATTTCGTAAAGGATAACAATTACTATATAGAAACAAATTTTATAGTAATATTATAAATTAAAAAAAAAAAAAAAAAAAAAAATTATATATAAATTTTTAAGAATTTAAAAAAATAATATATATGTACATAAGTTAATAGTAATAATAATATGAATTAAATAATAGTATGGGATAATAGTAATACGAATTTTGAGTGTAGATCTTTATATCAGGGAGAGTGGTCCTCCGATACAGTAGATGATCATAGATGCCGAGCCGTGTAAACAGAATGTCGTCGAGTATTCGCGTATATTCTGGCAGATTCACTTTGTATGTTCTTGTAAGTTCTTGTAAGTTCTTGTATGTTGTATTCAGTATTCGTATTCCAGATAGTACCACGTTTCAGATTGACTAAATGTATAAAAGGTAGAGCAGCAGGATGTATCCGTTAATGGTTAATAGTGGCTAACCTTATATTGAAGGTAGGTAGGTGACACTACCTAAGGCGCGGCTCCCAGAGGATATCTCCGGGGTATGAAGATTATAGATCGTATGATATATTTTAATTATAATTACCGAGTATAAAAGTTAATTATAATTAATGAGTGTAAAATATAATTCTATAATCTTTGTGATTATTATTTATTTGTTTATTATTTATTTATTTATTTATTTATTTTTTTTTTATTAAAACAAATCCTAAATATAATTGTATCTAAATAATAAATGAATATACATTAAAATGCGTTATACGCTACGATATATTTCAAACATGTAGGATAATAATATTTAATTAATATTAATATTATATATACTATAAAAAATATATAAATACATACTTATTGTTATAGTAAAAATCTAATTAAAGGATATTTATTAGCGTAATTAAGTAAATAAAGCGACTTTAATTTGGTTGCTATTTGGTTGCTATGTTGTTATGCTATGTTCAACAAAGTAATGTACCGACTTATCACTTTTCTTGCATCATAACCCTATTAGTATAATATTCACATATATTAAACTTAAATGTATTTACTATAAATATGCTAAGTATATTAACCTATACGCATATATGCGTATACTACATTCCATATACTACACACATACACCGTACGACGTACACCCTTACTCTCTCTTATTCACTTGAAATTATATTCGCTAAACTCTGGCCAGGTTTCACTCTTCCTAAATATTTCAAATAAATCTGTAATTCTAAACAAAATAAAGCATGACATACACTCCGTTAAGCAACTACCGCTTAAAATACACGGGATATACGTATACTCTTATTAAGTAACATATTCTAAAGAATATTCTCTACACATATTCTATCCTATATCAATAAACATAACCTGTTTCACCCATTCCTAAACACTTTTAATACAGGATACTCGCTTGAAACAGTTCTCTTCATTATTTCTGACACAATTTAGTCAATCTTAAAGGTACTACTTATTACATCGTCTGATGTTGACCTAATTATTGACCCCTCATCAGATGTTGACCTAATTATTGACCCCTCGTCTGATGTTGATACCCTCGACTAATATATAGTAATTAGCTAAATTAACATTACTATAAATTAACCTATCCACCTAATGGAATATGTGCAATAAAATTTTGTTTATATATTGTTTACCTTTCAAACGGTAAAACTGTAATATACTATATAATGTATGATAGACAACTATTATTAGTCCCTTTCTCCCTTAACCATAATGTCCTCACTAGATGTTCCTCTTAGGTCCCTCACTCTTATCACTCTAAATTTGACCATTTCTCATATAATTAAAAGTTGTATGCAAGACCATATTTTCTCGGGATATATTCATGAATATATGACCTTTAGCCTATACATTATGTATAAATTATATGTAAATTCGTGTAAATTAAGTCAATCCTTAAGGATTAAATTTAAATTTAATTTAATATTAGTAACTTTGAATTAATTGAGTATAAACATATCATACTATTAACAATCCTTTCTAAATAACTACTACTGAGTGTGTCAAAACCGACCATCTTAAAAACTAAAAACTTTTAAACTATTTTTGTTTCCATATTATACTCGAAATAACATTGTAAAACCTCCCTGGCATTTTAAAAAACGATGGTTTATCTTGTGATAAATCATCCTTTAAGAATCACATAACATCCATGACCTAATTCCCCAACTTTCATCTATTCTGAATAAAGAAAATACGAGTCAACATACGAAGACATTCGTTAATAATATACTACTCCCCTAGTAGATTACTGTTCTAATACACATATTCATTGCTAAATATAATATTCTATTAACTCGCATTATCCTATCTTTTTTACGCGTTGTATTAATGTATTAGTCAGTCGTAATTTTCACTAATCATTTCTTATATGACCTCCCCCAGTGAGGAACCCTCACCCTTAGATGTAAACTATGTGTCATCTCCCTCATCAACATATATATATATATATATATATATATATATATATATATATATATGTATAGTTAGTACCACTAACTGTATATTTCGACTGTACCATCATAACTTCTTTCAGATACCAACATTTCATCGCATTACAAACTTCTCTAACTACTAGATAGTAGCCATATCAAACTCTTCAATTCGCTCACTATCGTTTTAATCGCTCAGGTAACCCTCATATTTACTAAATAGTACTTAGACTTTTTCCTTTCCTTAAATCTATATAAATTAGTCTTCCTGTTATCATTCTATCCGACATTTTGGTATCACTATTCA
Source organism: Osedax fenrisi (assembly GCA_964019155.1). NCBI lineage: Eukaryota > Metazoa > Annelida > Polychaeta > Sabellida > Siboglinidae > Osedax > Osedax fenrisi. The sequence goes on along the minus strand of OZ025241.1, from coordinate 55,967,266 downwards.
TTATTATATATTCTTTTAAAGTATTATTTAAACCTAGTTTTTGTTCATTAATTATTATCCTTCAAAAATAAATTTTTATTTATATGTTATAATTATTTTCTCTCCGTACGAGCAAAGAGGAAATTGGTACCTTTTAATAATACTAAGCCAATAATAAACTTCGTTATCATATCATATATATACACCAATAACAGAACATATTGACTTTACTTTTCCTATTTTATATTACATTAATTTAATTAAGTAATACATTAAGTAATGTTCAATAGACAACATAGTATATAATGTTACTAATATAATTGTACACAGATTTTATAAATAGTATACTATATATATATTTATATATATTGAACAATGCACACTCTCTCTCTCACCACCTCGTGACATATACTATCTCTATACATGCAGGTGATTCATACCGCACGCATGACTCATAATGTTCACGTGACTCACGCCCATAGATATCCGAAGCATCACGACGTCGCTTTCGAAGCCCTCACCATGTCCAGACGTTACCCCCTGTTCACCTCTGAACTTTCGTACACGCCTCTCACTTCCACCGGCAGCGACAACAACAACAACAGCAACACCAATGACTACTACTACGGTGGTAGCGGTAGCTCCATCGGTAGGTCTTACGTAACCTCTTCGCCCAGTTATAGTCATTTGACGTCCTTGACCCCGACGGCGACCCTGGGCTACGGAGCAACAACAACAACACCGACGAGTGGATCCGTATACCCCGTCTCACCTCGAGTGACCCTTCCGGTCAATCTGTCAGCATATGGTAAGCACTCCGTTCGTATATATATACATACACACATGTATATATATACACACATGTATATATATATATATATATATATATATATATATATGCATGTACGACGTACATTGTACGTATATGTATTACTATTACATATGATTTATCATATTATATGCGCATACGCCATACTATTACTCTATAGCGTAATGGTATGGGTATATAGGTAGATAGGTATAGTCTATATACCGTATAGAGTATATATATATATATATATACATATATATATATATATATATATATATATATATATATTAACGGTTAATTAACGTAAACAATACCTACTTCTAAAATATATAATTCACGAGACAAATGTAGGGGAAAGTAACCTAATACGGACACTTTAACAATAAATGGTCTTAACATTTTATGAATCATTATTTTTATTCAAAAATTACAATATATTAATATTATATGATTATAGATATTATTATGATTTTAAAATTTTATTTAATCTTTTAATTCCATAGATAACGGGGGTGTCCGTATTCCCGTACCCATGTACGAATACGGACACCCCATGTTATAATACGGACACCCTATATACCACTAGAAAAACTATATATCATTGATGAATCAATCAGAAAAATTACAATTACATTATTTACAATTAATTTTATGAACAATTTATTCTAATTTAATTAGTTAATAATATATTTTTTTTATTATTTTTTTAATTAATAATACAAATTAAGTATATAAGTAATACAAATTTTAGATTTAGCTTTATTGGTGGTATTAATATTATAAAGCATGCGATTTTTATGAAAATCAGATATAGTTCATACGTTGCGCGATGATTGGTTATAGGGTGTGCGTATTAAGACATCTAGAGTGTCCGTATTATGGACTTATATGAACTGTAGATATATGTTTATAACTTAATGAATATTTGATAACAAATATATAAATTATATATATTTTAGAATGCTTTATTTTTTAATAATATAGTGTCATATTTTATATCGATTCATTTGTATATTCTTGAGAAGGTTTAAACCTTAAATTTAAGTTGAAATTTGTTTACATAAATTTAAAATCGTAATAAAAAAATCAGTTTATTGGATATATCAGCAATATTTTGAATAATTAAAATATAAAAAATACTTTATATATATATATATATATATATATATATATATATATATATAATTATGAATATTTCATTCATTACACATTTTTCTGTAGGATTATTGTTTCTGAGATACCGAGAGTTTCCGTATTCGGTTACTTTCCCCATATACTTAAAGCTACAGTATTATCATTGATGGTTATAATTCCTTAAGGGAATATATTAATTTGCATATAAATAAATTAATATATTTATTTTATATATATATATATATATTCGTGATAAATTATATTAATGATGCCCATATAAGGAAGTAAACTATAGTTTAATCGTAATATTTAAAATCCTAATATATACATGTATAAATGATCTATACCTATATAAATAGTATCACTATATTAATTGTATAGAGTACAAAATAAAATGATAAACTGACGGAAAACGTAGGATCTCGATTAAGCGTAATAATTGTTATTGTTTAAAAAAGTTAACAATGATTCTATAAATGTACACATGCGTATCTATATATATATATATACACACGTCGTACATCACATTATAACAATGCATTGTTTGTATGCGCTGTTGTTGATGAAGCAGACGGTATTATGAACCTAGAACGCGAATACGAAATAAAAAATAAAGATTATAAAAATATTAACGATTTACCGTAGAATAATCAGAAATAGTATAAAAGTATGAAAATATACTTATGTAAAGTTACCAACACGTTTTCAAAATGTATATAAATAATATTAATATATAGGAAGTAATGATGCAATACTTCCATTTATCATGTAAAGTATTTTGATTATTTTACGGTAAATTGTAAATTATGTTATATTCTTTATTTTCTTATTTCGTATTCGTGTTCATGATAACTTCTGCTTCATCAATAACAACGTATACTATAATAGTATAGGTACTATAATAGTATACTATAGGTTATATACTATACTAGTGTACTACTATAGTACGTAGTACGTGTATCTATAGATATATGTATCCATATATGTAAATGTATTTGTTAATGATAATGTTTCAACTATAGAGTATCGACTATATAAGTATTTACATAAATAGGCAATCTCTCAACGTTAATGTTAACGTATACGTATACTATAGTATACTATAGTATACTATATATATATATATAGTATTCAATTTAATGTATTTATTGATATTCATTCATAGTTATATGAAATACAGTAATGATGCATACTTATATTACTAATATAATCACACACATACATACACGCACCCATATATATGCATATAGGCGTGTATGTATGTGTGTGTGTGTGGTTGAGGAGGTGTATGTGTGTGTGTTAGTATATGAATATAACACGCTAATTATAAACTATTCTGAGTGTATTCAGTAATATCCGCAAGGAGGTATACCGCTATTCTAAAACGTTACGCCCCACTTTTTCTACGGGCAGCAGCAGCACATGTTAGAGATGCACAACTGCCTCGAGTACCTATTACCTAACACTTATACAACTATTACGCAACGCATGAATAAGTTTACTAATGTACACACACGTGTGTATGTGTATGTGTGGAATATATTCCAAGAGAGCACTATAGTGTTATTGTATACAATTAATTATTACATAACACCGTTGCGTTCACGGATAACCTCTCTTATTGTGTAAACATACTTCTAAAATTAGAACAATAAGAAGTGATATTTTAAAATAAGTATTATAATAATCAATCATATATACATATGTTGCTTCTATCTCAATGTGATAGTTGGTACCCCCAAATACACTACTAGCTTACCTATAGAATTAAATAATAGTTACAATAATTATCAGAATTATGAAGATACATATATTATACGTAGGTTTGACTATTGATATTTGTTGAAGAATATTTAAATAATGGGTTAAACATATTAGTTTAAATTCAATGTAGTATAGATTCTTCTAAATGTTATAAATATAAGATTATATGATAACAGCTATATAGTGTACTAATAACGCGTGCTTTATCACGATTAAACAATTAACAATTAATGTTTAAAAGAAAACTTAATATTGAGCATAATATTGTAGATCAATAAAATGTTTATAAATATTATAAAAATAATTTAATTTGAATAACTATTAACCACTATAAATTAATTATAGCAACCCATATGATTTTCCTATTACCGACCCCCTAAATTACCCTAATACCGACCCCATGTGATTTATAATATCCAATCAAAATAGTTCAGTATTTTACTTTAAAATATGTCGTAAGTTGTTTGTGTTTCATTGATATAGATTTAGGATTCATAATTACAGTTGATTATATACATACTGATTAATAAATAAATATTAAATAATAATATACACTATTTTAATATAATTACCATAAAGTTTAAATTTAAATTTATTATTACTATTAAAACATAAATTCAATACAAAATAAATTGCGTGAATGTTATAATTAATTATATTTATGTATATCTCCTATTTTTATTGGATATTATAATACTACAATTATTTATATCACGATTATTTTAGGGGGTCGGTAATAGGAGAAGGGTTCGGTATTAGGAACAGGTATCCGATTACCGACCCACCTGTTTATTCTTATAAATATAATTATATCACAAATTTAAAATAGCCACATTATTCATTGTCATAATATTACCTTAATTACAAAATTTCAAATTAATATATTTAATATTAAATAAGTTATTACAAATAATCATTTAGGGGTCAGTAATCGGAGACTTTCCCCTATACTATCTTATTCAAAAATAACTACAAGTGTATTATTTATGCATTATAAACATACTCCTATATACAATATAATACATACCATTATGTAATATTTATTATACACAAAACTTTAGAAGTATATATCTCTGTATTTGTTTACACAATTTAAAATGTTTGGAAGATTCCACCGTTTGAACTGTTTGATAAATATTTAATAATTTGATCATCTAATAAATATTGGTCCCTATCATAAATATTATATGGAATATTATATAAGTATTATTGAAAATATAAATATATTAGATTGTTACATTTATAATTAAAAGTTTATATTGTTTGGTATATAAGTCCAAACCTTCCAAACATTGTCTATTATGGTTATAAACAACATTTCTGAGATATAACTTACATATATGGCTATACCTATATGTATAGTTAATCTAACAAGCATTTATTTGGAGACATAATTTTATAATCAACTTTATTTATTAGTTTCATTTAAAATGGTTTATCTTCTGTTGATGTTAAAATATAATAGTTAAAATGTGAAATTTAATAATAATAAAAATAATAGCGGCGAAATCTTAGTTTTTTTTAAATTTTATTTGTTATTATCAAATTTTAATTAATAATCTAAATAATGATATATATATATATATATATATTGTTATTTAAAAGTAAATACAAGTATAATAAATTTGAATTAGAAAACATCAGTTCGTGAACAATTTTTATTTATTATTTGTATTCAAAATATACAACTAATACCTTAATAAGCTATATCTCAAAACATTTTATTTTTTTCTTCACTATATTCAAACACCCCTAAATGCTGAACCCTTTAATGGACCATTATGACATTTTCTGAGTATATATATAATATATTTATAATAATACATTAGATAATTAAAATATAGGCATACATTCTATAGATATAAATATATTATATAATATCAATAAAACATGTATATTTTGAATTTGTAATATTTGTATTAGTAAAATCGAGTATATACTCGTTTTTATTAATCTTAACATCATCTAACAATATCGATATTATATAAATTGTATATATATATATATATATATATATTAATATGTATTTAGTAGTACTATAATATATATATATATATATATATATATATATAATATATAGATGTATATACTATAGTTGTATCTACATTATAAACAAAATTAAAGTTAAATCTTAAGAGATGATGCGATTATAGTAGACCTATTCTCCTATCTTTTACATGTGAAGATACAAAGTTTCACCTCGCCTTAAAACATAATATCCGTGATATTTGGTTAATTATATTTGAAGGTGAATGATGAGGAAAAGTAACATAATAATTATTGTATATGGGATATGTATACGATTAACTATAGGTATACCGATTATATTAATACCGAATATATATATATATATATATATAGGTAAGTTTGATATTAGGTGTATTTAAAAATATGTGAATTACATATGGTCTAGCTCAGTGGTCCCAACCCTTTTTCATCATGACCCATTTTTTGATAATTCTTAATTTAAAAATTTAAATGAACCAATAAATACATTTATTTTTATATTGCATTATTAAACTTTAGTAAACCCTAGTCCTAAATTATAGATTTGTATTAAACTATATATAAAAAGCGAGTATTTTTTAAAAAATAAATTGTTTTTTTTTAGAAATTGGCCCTTGACCCAAACAAAACCCCAATAACCCAATTGTGTGTATTAGTGATGTAAATGATGCCTATCTTTTGATGCCGAGCCGAGACTTTCATTTTTGGAGAAAAAAAAACGAGCCCTTGCCGAGCCGATACTCTAGCCAAATGAGCCCGAGCTGAACCGAGACTCTAGCCAAACGAGCCCGAGCCGAGATGAGATTTTTACAAAACATTACCGAGCCGAAATGATGCTTTTTTTGAAATTATATTTTATTACTAATTTTTATAAATTTGACATTTACATTAATTTAAAAAATAATAATCTGCGCCAACTTCGCGATTCAGTGAATAATAATGTAAATTTCATTTAATGGTGTAAATGAAACTGTGATTTTTGATGCCGATCCGAGAATTTTGGTTATTGATGCCGAGCCGAGACTTTCAATTTCGGAAGAAAAAAATTATCCTGAGCCGAGCCGAGACTCTAGACCAGTGTTTCCCAACGGGGTCCCTACCGCCCCCCGGGGGGCGTTTGGGGGGGCAATTTGTGAAGATTTATGTGTATATATATATTGTTTCTTTGTTCCCGAATTACACATGTATAGATGTGTAATAAATTATTACTAATAATAGCTATGTTCAGTGTGCACTTGGCACACATGTTAAACTAGGTCATATATAATATAATGCTAATTATTACTATATTATATAATACTATTAATTTACAATAACATGCATTCATATTTCCCACTTTAATACTCACGTTCACTGAAATTTAATTTCTGAGATGGATGCGCCCGCCACATATTTTTTCGCCATATCATTTCATTTGAGTTAAATAATTATAAGATATAAGCATATTATAAGTTAATTATACAAAAAGTTTTATAGATTGTTTGGTTAGTTTGAAATATTAATACTATAATATAATAAGGATTGTATATGAATTAGCAACAAAATAATATTAATAACACTATTTCACAATAACTCTTGCATTCATATATCCTACTTTAGTGCTCACGTTCGGCCGCCACATATGTGTTAGTTTTCTATTTTTTTTGCTACTTCGCAGATATATAATACTATAACCAATTATAGATATTTTATATAATAAGTATGCCTAACAAGAAGAAGTGCCGTCAGTATTCTGTGGAATATTTAAAATTTGGATTCATTGAATCTATTTTGAACAAAACTAAACCGTATTGTCTTATTTGCAATAAATAGTTTAGCAATGAGGCTATGAAGCATTCTAGATTAATTGACCATTTCAGTAAAGCGAATCCTGATAAGGCTAGTAAACCTATAGAATATTTTGAACTGTTGACAAATAATTTATTTCAAAAAAATACAAAAATAATTGTTTTTCAAAAATTACAAATATCAATAATACTGGATTAAAATGATCCTATAAAATTGCAAAGTTGATAGCAAAAACGGGCAAACTTCATACTATAGGTGAATATTTAATAAAAGCTGTAATAAAAGAAATTGTAGCAGAATTAAATGAAAATGCTAAAAAAATTATTAATTAAATTCCTTTAAGTAATACTATAAATGTAATTGATAAATGAGTGACAATATTGAAAATAAATTATGTGACTATTTAAAAGAAAATCAATTATCTATGCAAATTGATGAGTCAACATTGAGAAATTTTGAATCAATAGTATTATGTTATGTTCGGTTTATTTCAAATAGAGAGATGAAGGAAGATTTATTATTTTCCAAGCTAATTATTAATTATAAAGGACTTACTGTTTATGAAGAAATAAAGAATTATTTTAAATTAAAAGCATTTCACTAGAACATTTGGTAGCTATAGCTACAGATGGAGCACCTTCGATGATAGGAAAATCTAGTAGAGTGGTATATCGTCTGAAAAAAGATAACCCTTCACTATTCTCAATCCATTGTGTAGTACACAGAAAACATTTTGTAGCTAAAGAATTGAGCGTTAAATTAAACCACTCTTCAAACATAATAATAAGAACAGTAAATAAAATAAAACGAAGTAGCTTATCAGAGAGTATTTTTTCAAAATTATGTGATGACAATAACGAGACATATAATCATCTGCTATTGCACACTGAAGTCCGATGGCTGTCAAAAGGAAACTGTCTAGCAAGGTTTCATAAATTGTATTCTTCAATTTTGGAACATGTTGAGACAATCGATGTTGAGTTGCATGGAGAACTGAAGAATATCAAATATGATCTGGCTTATTAAGTGATATATTCGAACATTTGATCAAATTCGAATATCAATAATACATTTTTACAAGGTTATTATATTATATTTATATAATATTTTGGATCTATCCCTATAATTATTATAGTATAGTAAAATATAATATTTCATATTATGTATTTTAAAATGTAATTGGATTATATTATTAAATATATATCATTAAGTGTTATATTATGTGAAATATAAATTCAATATTACATTTTATATAGGTAATGATTTAAATCTCGTGAAAGTAAAGAGTATTATGTGTACATTTATAAAAAAGGTTGAAATCTATAAACAGCAACTAGAAAGAAATGAATTGTTCCATTGTCACCGATTACAAGACATGAATAATGAACAAGAGATCAACGAACATGATAAACTGGAATACATTTTACACCTCAACTTGCTAATAGAGAATATGAATATACGATTCCAAGATTTAATTAAGCTTGACATACCACCATTATTACTTTCACCATTAGATTATGACATTACAGATTTTCCTCTAATTATACAAGATAATATAATAGAAATTCAATATAATGATGAATATAAAGCAGAATTTAAAGCTATTGGTTATGTTTCATTTTGGATAAAGTATGGAATTATTTATCCAGAAATGTTAAATATATAAAGCTGTATTTGGTGGCATTTCCTACGTAATATTTGTAGAAAAGGTTTATTGAATTATTTATCTTTAAGAATATATTATAATATTATGTACTTACATATTTAAGCGCTATTATGAATATAGTAACAAAATCAAGAAACCGTTTAAAGATAATAAATAGAAGAGATTTGATATTATATTAACAAATATTGAACCAGACATAGAAGAAATGTTAACATATCATCAACCACAAGGATCACATTAATCCTTATTTCATATTATTATTACAATAAATTATGTTTATACTATTTAGGTTATATGGTTATATATAATGTATACATTATAAATAATGTATTATTAATTATAATAGGGTGGGGGCGAATTTTTTTTTTTATATAAAAGTGGGCAATTTGAAAAAAAGGTTAGGAATCACTGCTCTAGAAAAACGAGCCAGAGCCGAGACTCTAACAAAACGAGCCGAATTGAGACTCTAGGAAACTGAGACTGAGACTGCATCATGCTTTAGAAATGAGCATCATTTACATCACTAGTCATGACCTATATGTTTGGAACCACTGGTCTATCCTATGGTGAGGATCTACGAGTTCCCAGTAGTGGAATAACTCTTATACGGATCTAAAGAACTATAGAAATATAGTATTCTAAATATATAGTACAATATTCGGCGTATTTAAGAATTTAAATACGGGATGATTCTTGTTATTATCTAACGGAGATATTAAATGATCGGCTCGACATGTAGTCAATATATCGTATGTTATAAGATGATATACAAGTGTAAGTTTATAGATTATACGATATATATATATATATATATATATATATATATATATATATATATATATCTAACCTATATAATATGTAATATATATAACAAATACAATAGTATATATAGCACTTAGAATAATAATAGTTGATAATTTTACAGAGTAGAGTAGTTGTATATATATATCCGAGTGTGTATATGTCTGTGTTATTGGATGTGTGTGTATACGTGTATGTGTATTGGTATGCATATGTTTGTTTATATCACTTACAACCTTGTCGCTTTGAATTATATATTACCAACATATATAGCATAATATTAATACTAATACTAATTAGACAGCGTATTATTTATCGTATTACATAATCATTATATAGGTGCCTAGAATTATTCCGTGATATAACGTTTAACTTATTTATAAACTAAATAAGAGCCACGTATATATAGGAGGGTTGAGCCATTTGGTTATAAGTAAAAAATGTATGTAAGTTCTTCGATATGATGAAAGGATTCCATCTAAATAAAAACAATATATATATATATATATATATATATATATATATATATATATATATATACAATACTTACATAATCAACGTGGGATAATTTAGGTTCCCTTTTATCCTTATAATAAGACCTATAATTATAATATGAATTATTATAATAATTAATTTGAATATTTATCTAGCATGATAATATATGGTATACCATATTAAAATTCTATTTATAGACATTAATATTTATTTTATTATATGTGCACATGGCATACTTGTATATACTTTATAATATCATTATATTCTCATATATATTTAAAATGTAGTATAATATTACCATTAACATATATATATATATATATATATATATATGTATTGACATATTCGACACACAGATATAAATAGATCGGTCAGCCCATCCCGTTATCAACTTTCGACGTCGCCGACACGCCCCGGAAACCACGCCCCGGAAGCGATGGAGTCGTACTGCCCCCACCTGGCGGACGATAGGAACACTTCTGCCGATACTGACCTCTACGTGGACAAGCTGTGTTCCATCTTCAGTAGCGGTCCGACTAGCGGGGTTCCGTCTCGGCCCAGCCTCATTCATACCGGGGTCTACGTAGGTAGTATAGGCTTTATGTAGACACTTGTACACTGTGTATTGTATACAATTATATACACTGTATACGGTATACAATGTACACTGCATATTGTACATATTGTGTATTATATCTGATATGATTATGAGGAATTATTCAAAGTTTGATGGTACTTTTCTATGAAGTAAACTTTACAATTAATAAAACTGTCTCTCCTATTGTACACTGTACAATATGATATACCTTGTATATGTACAGAATACATTTTAGATATGTATATTATCACAAGATCGGCTTCGAAGGGACATTAGAGCCATGTGGTTATAAGTGAAAACTTCATCTAAGTTCCTGGATGGGATGAAAGACTCCGTTAAAATAAAATAATAATATATATATATCGTTTTTTTATTAATTGTAATGTGTACACTTACTTGCATATCTAGTGTTACTTCATTACACTGATTGTAACACTGTAAGACTTATAGGTACTGTATATACTATATACTATATAGTGTATGACCTACACTGGAGGACCTACAGTGTAAGTCTACTGTAAGTCTACTGTTAATAGTCTCACTAACTTTACTCGAACGGTACAACAGTTACTTAACACATACTCCTTTCATGTTCTACTATAGTCTATATATAGATAGTTTGGTTATTAGAGTATAAAGTATTATACCGTGCACGTGAAGAGAAATATGTATGTATATATAATGTAAACTATTTTAGGGTTACATTTTAATAGGAATTGTATTTATTAATATTCTTTTCTATCGATATTTGTATTTGTATTTCAATAATGTATATTTGAAAAATTTATATTTTATATTTTTAATGATACCTCTGCCTTCATACAATGCAATTAATTACTATTTACGCTAACAAAAAGTTGTGTAACACTAAGTAATACACTCCAGGATAGAAGGCAATAACGTTATCTATATAGGTTCTTAGAAGAGCTTAAGTTATACTCGAACATTAAACCTGCAGCCAATATAACCGCGGTTTACATTCTAAGCGATACTTCCGGTACAGGTTCCACTTCTAACGCGGAGAACCTGTCCATTCTGAAGTCTTTGGGCATCACGTACGTAATCTATTGCGGCGCCGAGAGAGTTTCCGGTGTGATGGAGAAGAGGCTGCAAGATCTGTACTCGTCTCCCCAATCTACGGTTAACTATTACGTAATGACCAAGCACCTAGTATTACGTAACACCTACATGTTTGCGTAACGTATTACATCATATATATATGTTTAATATAGTATAATATCACTGACTGTCAGTTGGGATATATCAGTTTAAATATTCGCAGTCAGGAAATATTAAACAATAGTTCACAATAACATTCCCTACACTGTTAATATATAAACACGCGTATAAAGACATTAGTGATACAATAGTGATCTAAATGAGCCAACATTTCCTGCTTCGAAACAACTGAAACATCCAAAATACATGTTTCGAAATATCTGAAACATCTGAAACATCCTAAATTGTCGCTCCGAAAAACATCAAAAAATATGTTTCATAAGCAAATTATTCAAATTCGATTCATCGTATTAGATTTTCGAACTTGTTTACAGGATTATATTTTTTAAATTGACTGCGAACTAGATTTTCTTACTTGATTACAAACTAGATTTACATACTCGATTCGATTTGTTGTACTCAATTGTCGAAATTTATTGTAAAATTATATTGTGTTATCATACTTGATCTTCACACTAGTTTATCTGATTAGATTGTCGAACATGAGTGTGACTCTAGATTTTTATATTTGATTCGATTTATTATATTTGATTGTCGAATTTGTTTATAGGATTATATTTTGAAATTCACTGCAAACTATATTTTGATACTTTATTCGATTTGTCGTATTTGATTTCAAAATTAGATTGTCCTTGTATACCTGCTTGTCATAATAGATTAGATTTTATTTCTTTCCTATCAAATTAAATGAGCGTACTTGATTTTTGAATTTGTTTATCTGATTAGATTTTCTTACTTGATTGCAAACTAGATTTTCATACTCGATTCGATTTGTCGTACTCGATTGTTCAAATTTATTGTAAAATTAGACTGTTGTACCATACATGATTTTCAAACTAGTTTATCTGATTACATTGTTGAACATATGTGTGACTCTAGATTTTTATTTATAATAATATCAATTGTATTTTTAAATTTAATAAGATATTTTTTTAATTACAATATTGTAATTCCATTAAATTTTAATTTGAAATATGTATTTCAAAAGTAATTTTTATAACTAAAATATTATTATAAACGACATTGCATTGCTTAGTATATAAACAAGTTATACATATAAGAGATTGTTTAATTACCCGCTTCTATAATAATAATTTTTGCATCCATTTGATATCATTTTTTTAAATTAAATAAATTTATTTAAATTTTTTTTTTTTAATATTTAAAATTTAAAAGATAATAAACTCGATCGAACCATGTGACCGGCTCGACTTGTTCGAGCCGTTCACTAACCCGGGTCGGCTCGTTTTAGATCACTAATACACATTATATACACACATCATACACATCGTACACATTGATTAGATAAGATCGTACGATACACTGCCGATGCAGAACAATGAAACGTTTCCCATTGAACACTGGTTACGTCATAGTAATGAGCTAATCGAACGTTCTAGAAGAACAATACCCGGTTATTATAATATATTATATTATATTATATTATATTATATTATATTATATTATTATATTACATATATGCTACATAATTATATATAGGGTAATTGTCTCGACAAGAAGCAATGCTTCTATAATTACCCAGGTACTTATACCTAAATCTAATAATAATAATAAGATATATATAGTATACAATAATATACAACTATCAAAGTCATTGGGCTTTGCTACTACATTGAAATTTTATTATTGATATAATTACTATAGTAATTGTATCTCATTGTAATACCAGGGTATAACTCTAGATTAATAGGTGTGATGTAACCGTTTAATGTAATTAGATTATATAATTAGTATTGATCATTGGTTCTATATATATAATGCAATACTATATATATATATATAAATCAACGCGAGTTAAATATAGAACCAATGATCAATACTAATTATATAATCTAATTACATTAAACGGTTAAATCACGCCTATTAATCTATAGTGATACCCTGGTATTACAATGAGAGTTATTAATAGTTAATTAAGTAACACGATAGTGATTGACAGGACGGTATGTTGATATGGTGAAAGTTACCGCGAGCCTGTGCAATCGAGTTTGATCAAAACGAGCGGTTTTATTACAGTGGGTCAATATATTGCTCGTAGTGGCAAAATAATACTAATTCCTGCGGTATTATTTTATTTATATACAAATTTGTATACAAATACTTATAAGTATAGTTATTATCTGTATCCTTATGTAATAATGTTATAATACATATACACACACATTCACACACATACACACACATATATATATATATATATATATATATATATATATATATATATATATATACATATATATATATATATATATATATATATATATATATGTGTGTGTGTGTATAATAAAGGTATGTGTATATACTATATACACCCTATATCTACAAGCATTAACACAACTAGTAGAATAAATGTACATATATATGTGTGTATACATCAGGCGTAAACAATTCATTATTCTGTGACGTCACGCTCTAATCGCCGTAAGTAAATCTGACTACACTTACATAGGTACATACCCCTATCAGGACACATGTCCTCGCACATATACACTACATCGTTATAGAAGTATACTTCTATAAGTACTTACTATAGTACTATAGTTACATTGTACGGCGTACAACAAGTGGCGGCGGTGTTGTTGTTGTGCGAGATTATCTGATAACCGTGATTAGTATTCGCACCGGAAGTGTGTGTGTGTACGCACCGGAAGTGCGTGCGTGTATTCGCACCGCTTACGACCGATATCGCACGGTTATGGTCACACACCGGCGACATAATGCCGAACATATGTCGCGCACGACGTGTAAACATCCGCCGAATATTGTAATAACATCCGGGGTAAATTATAGTTGACCTCATAGCGTATTTAGCGTAACGATTCCTACATAGCCACACTCACCTATGTAGGATGTGTTTACGTTGTGAAATACAACAACTTACTAATGTACGTGTGTACAATGCATTGTACGTTATCTATAAGGGGTAACTATAGTTATAGTGTATACAGATAAGCGTTATACAATGGTTATACAGGAAGGAGATAAGAGAGAATGTTGCGTCACTATTACGTCATAAGTGTGTGTGATGGGTTGTGCCATGCGTATAGGTTTACATGTATTCATGTATATAATATGTGTACTTAATGTACAATGTATATTAAGTACACAGTACATTGTACATTGTACATGTAGTATAGCAAAATATAATCATATAATTAATATACATTTATCATTAAATGCCTAGTATCTAAGTTATAATATACATATAGGTGTATATATATATATATATATATATATATATATATATATATATATATATGTGTGTGTGTGTATGTGTAGGTGCGTGCGCACTGATGTTATATGTGCGTGAGATCATAGTCACTGAATATTCACTTTCAATATTCATAAGAATATTACTAAAATAGATTTTTTAGTTTAACACTATTACGTAATAATTATGTTATTACGTATGACGTAATCGTTATTATTACGTAATACCCCCGGCGTTGCGTCACCCCCCAGGTAACGTTCTGGTATGTTCCTCGGACGTATCGAGATCCGGCGCCGTTGTCATCGGTTACCTGTTGAAACAAGGCCTTCGACTGGTGGAAGCCTCTAAAGTGCTCAAGTATGAGCGTCACGTGGCCCTGTGTAACGTCTCCTACATCCGGCAGCTGGTTTCGTATGCTAGGGGGCTAGATCGTCTGGAACCCCTCCGCGAGGTGGCGCCCGCTACGCTCAGAACCCCGACGTCGCGTCGTCGTAACGATAGGCGGTCCATGTACAGAGACTATCTCGATATGATATCGCCTTAGTCGGAGCCTATAGGCAGCGTTGTATATGAGCGAAACCGCTTCGGGGTATACGCGTAGAGGAAGTCGAGCTTTTTCGGCGTCGTTTTTGTATTTTCGATTATAAAATGACTGAAAAAAACGCGTTCGACTTTTTTTAAACGGGAGATTATGTTCATGATTTTAAAAACGTAGATTTTCTCTACGCATACACACGCGCCTTTAGTGTTGCCTACCCACGTTACACATGGTAGTGATTTACTAACGTATATGTTATCGTCGAATGTCAGCTGGTACCTGCCTTAGTTACCCGCGTAACCGTGGTAACTAGACTATATCGCGTCGGTTACCATGGAAACCGAGTAACGATATTTTGTGAATTTAATATTAGCAAACCTATTTGCATATACGTATAATGTATACATATATAATGTGGATATTTATTTTAAATAACATATATACGATATCAATATTTATCGAATAACATAACTATTATATACCTAATATATATATATATATATATATATATATATATTATAATATATATATACCATATAGCATATAACATAGTATTATATTCGTATTGATTGCCACAACTATATTGTCTTATCTATTTTATTTAGTTGACACATTGTCAGTTATTGAATAAATATAAAAATATGAAATCCTTAAATACTTCTAGTATATATTGTATACTATACAATTAATTCTTTAAAACGTTCGTGTTACCTCTTTCACACTATTTAGATAATCAGAAATAATATATTATGTATACATATATACTAATTATATACATATATACTAATTATATACATATATACTAATTATATACATATATACTAATTATATACATATATATATATATATATATATATATATATATATATATATATATATTTATATATATATATATATATTTCACAAGAATCGAATACAAATAATTAAAAAGGAGTATATTGAAAATAAATATAAGTAAGCAATACTATGATATTGTAAATAAATTTATATATAAATAAATAATTGTATAAATATATTAGTAGATTATATAGAAAACTTTTCTATATAAATAAAATTCGATTAAATAGATATATAAAATATATGTGGATTAAGAATTATCTTGCAAATTGAAATAAAATTACACAATTCTGTTAATTATTCTGAGATTATAAATATGTATGCACATGAATATATATATATATATATATATATATATATATATATATATATATATATATATATATATATATAAATTGTAAGTAGTAATAGTTGGGTATAAAACTTAAAATAATCAAATAAATACAAAAAGAATACAAATAATAATATTATTTAATGTAGGGGAGAGTACTCTAATACTCGAATACCTAGCAATACATCACCATAACTTTATTATTTCTCAATTAAATATTTCCAAATTTTATTTATAAGTATTAAGTAGGTATATATAGATAATAGCTATTTTAAAATGTAATTTAGTTTGTTTAACTCTGAGATAACAGGGGTGTCGATATTACAAGCACTGCCTCGAATACCGACACCTTGGCACATAATATCGACACCCTAAATATATCGATATTTAGATATACCATATATTATTTAATATCCACTATCCAATCAGAATTAAATGAGCGTTACTTTTAGTTAACACACACAATTCATACGTTGTTTTCCTATAATTAATTTTCGAAATTAATAATTAAGTTTTAAATTACATAATGCGAATATTGTACGTACATAGGAGTTTTATATAGTTTCTGAAACACTATTTAATTCCAAGTAGAATCAATTCCAAGTATATGTGTATATTATTAGGTATGTATATTAATTTATGAATATTATCATAACGCACACACATTATAAACAAATAACGCTGATTGGTTAAAGGGTGTCGATATTACGTGCAATTAGGGTGTCGGTATTATGAAAATGTATGTTGCTTAGGTAAACGTCAATAACTTTGCAACAAATTATGAAAAATACAAAATCTTTTCGGCATATTGTAAAAATTGGATCTATGCGATGTATTTAAAATATTAAAAATATATAAATTTTCAAATGATTGAGAATCGATATTGTACTTCAATAATTTAATAAATTTAGAGTTGTAACGAAAAAATCAGTTTTTTGTTTATAATTAAAAAATTATAAATATTCAACAACAAAATTATACTTATATGAATTAGAATTATATTGATTAACATTTCATACATTAATTATTTTTTGGAATTATATTTTAGGAGATCTCTAGGGTGTCGATATTACGTGCAATGCACGTTGTGCATGTCGATATTAGAGAACTCTCCCCTATATATTCATTTACCATTTATAAAGATATATAACGTATTATATGAATTAAATTTAATTCATACAATACCTTAAGGTATAATATTGTATATTATAAATAATATTTATCAACAATAACTTTAGTTATGTATGGTGGTTATATGTTGTTAGGTATACCTTATATATACCATTCATATATGAATTGTTGATATGTATAAATTAACTACGGCTATTGGTAATATATGTAAAAACTATTTTGCAACATTACACATACTACACTTTTATAAAACGCAATTACATCAGATCTTCTTAGTAGACTTATTAAATAATAAGATAAATATTTAGATAATAGTAAATCTTTTAAAGTTAATTGTTTATATTGTCAATTTCGAAATGTTTCATTTCATAACAATTATTATATAATATATGGCCTATATTCTAGGTTATGATATATCTCTAGCATGCCACATTGTTATTATTGAAACTGTGATTTTTTGTAATAAAAATCAGCTTTTATATTTGTATTGTGTAATGTTTTAAATGCATTACATGAAGTAGATAATGAATCATATACGTATAAATGTGCAATGCACATTGAATATGTATATGCACATTGTATATATTATATATATATATATATAATATATATATATATATATATATATATATATATATATATATATATATCATGTATATCATTAATTGTAAACTTATCTAATAATGTATATATTTATATATAATATATGACAGTGTGTTTCTGTACTAAAACTTTATTTTAAATCAGATATAGAAAAACCGTAACTCAATTAAATAATGGTGAATATCATCCCGTTGTACGAGAACAGGACCTACTTCTTTCCTACATAATCCTGAACATGCTGTGGTCACTCATGCTCAGCCATGCATAACCACTCTACCGATTAGTGGAGATTTCAAGAAGTCTATATCTTCCATGGTAAACAAAGTTACAATAATAAGTGGTTTTATAAAATATATTAAACACAACTTAAAATTGGTATTCACACTCAGAACATAGACTACATATATGTAGTTTTACAGCTTTTACTACACTAACATATTATGCTATTCTATATTGATATTCTATAATCTTCTTTAGAGAAACATATTTATGGAACATATACATGAATGCTACGCGCTGCTTTAAATAAAATATGGCAAGATCATACGTCTAATAATGAATTATATGGAAATATCCCGAATATAACTATTACAATTAGAGAACATAGGATGCGTTTCTAGGAACATTGTTGGCGAAGCAGAGAAGAACTGATCAGCGAAGTGCTTCTGTGGTAACCTTTACATGGGCAACGAAAACCTGGACTGCCACAGAAGTCGTATACTGCATAATTTAGAGATGGCAGCGGATACACTACAGATGAACTGAAGACGGCGATGGGAGACAGAGATGGATGGAAAAAACGTGTCATTCTATGCCTAGCAAGCTCGACCTGATAAGGTATACAGGATATCGTAATCTATCGGTGACACTTATAACAAAATTATAAGTAATTTAAATAATAATACAATCATCTTAGGTGACTTATAATATATATATATATATATATAGAAATCGTTGATAAATTTATCTTTCTGGGAGTACTTATTACAAATGATTAAGTCACCTATAAGGAACTACGATGAAGACTCTCATTTGGAAAATATGACATGGGAAGTTTTACAGTTTGACAGTATATTCAAAGACTGAAGCCGTATTATTTTTCTCATGCCTAACGACCAAAATAACGATTGTTCAAACACTGGTATTTCAAATTATCCTGTATGTAGCAGAAACCTGGACTATCAAAAAGGAGAAAAATTGATTCTGTCTAAAAAATGATGCTGGAGGAAACTATTCGAAGTTGCCTACTTAGATAGGAAGAGAAATTCCGATATAATGTATATAATAAAACCTAAAAGTACGATCGAATCTAGAATTTTCAAGTCTGTCCTATCATTTTTCGGACGCGTTGTTAGTGCAGATATGATGGAATTTCATATGATTCTGGGAAAATAGAGTGTCGGCGAGGAAGAGGCAGACCACGTTTCACTTGGCACGACAATATACAAAATATATCTCTTAAAATATCTAGAATCTCCGAATATATGCTAGAGACAGCTGTCTAGTGTGGGATGGAGAGTATCTACCATGGAAGTAACCAGGGGTCTGACTCGACGGCACAAGTTAATCTTGAATACAAATTAATGTAACCTATATGTCGCAGTTAATAAGCTAATTATAACTATTAGTATTTTATGTATACACACATATATATATATATATATATATAGTTTATATTGTGTACAACTAAACATTATGATTACGATTAATGATATAACAATGACGAAACTCATAACAAGTTTGACCTATTTTCTAATCGTACTAAGATCATGATGTAAACAAATATGATAAATGCTTATATGTATATATATATAACATTATAATGTAAATAACAATAGGTATTCTTTTGGAACACGTGTGTTCGCGTATAGTATGCATAGGTATACTATAGTATACCTACTATTGGACATTATTTGTCGCTTATTTATGATAAAATAACCGAATAAAGAAGTCAAGTTTCATAACTTACTATATTAGTGGATACACCTGTGTGTTTAGGAGTGTTTATATGCCATTTAAAGACTTATTTAATATTGTATAGATTTTCATAATTTATAATTTAAAATACCGGTCACTGATGATCAGCTGAAATACAACTTTATAAACTATCTGGAACACCGTGACTTTAAAATGAGAAGATATAATTATGAAATATGATATATTTGTAAATGTTATTTCATATTAGTAATCGCAATGAATACTTTTCTGTAAAAATAAATATAATAGCTTTATTTGGCATCATAATAATATTATATACAATAAATTGATCTTCAATTATGTATACTGTAGTATTTATATATTTGTAAGATTTTACTTTTAGATATCTAACAATGGTAATTAATAATTTGTAAATCTACATATATCAATATACATATATAAACTTTATTTTGAATCTTATTGATATTGTTTTCAATAAATGTGTCTTCAATAATGTATAATGTATCCTATAGGATTCATATTATATATTGAGTTAACTTTAGATTTACAAATTATTAATCGTTACTATTATAAGAACTACAAATAAAGCATTAGTATACTAATAACTATTATAAACGAACAACTATTATAAATAACTGTAATACTTCTTAACTTTTTAACCTTTTATATTAATACATTTTTAATTAAATATTGTAATGTATATGAAATATGTTAAATAAATATTACAAATAACTATGTAAAAGCAACAACAAAATAACAATATAAAGACATGATAACGCACACAAGTATTATTACAAAATACTTATTCAAAATTTTAAATTGTATTACATAAAATATCCTAAATCATTATTAAATGTAGGTTAATATAACTTTATTGTAAATATATTTTAGAATATGCATCAATAACGTGGTTATCTGTAAATGTCGACAAATACTAATAGTAACTATAGGTACTTATACGTACATTATAATGTACTCTATATTATTGATATACTGATAATGCCGATCTTTTTAATTCCTAGCCGAGACATTTGGTTAGTGTGCCCTGCCAAGACTTTCATTCTCGGAAAATAAAACGAGCCCGAGCCGAGCGGAGAATCTAGCCAAACGAGCCTGAGTCAAGTTGAGACTTTAGGTTACTGATACTGAGACTGTATTGACGCTTTATATTTGAGTATCATTTACATCACTACTATATATGTATACAAATAGATTATAATTAAAGATTAAAAATCACTAGAATTATATCCTATAGGATATATATACATGCACTCTCGATGTAAGCACTATCGGAATGAGGAAATGGCAGAACTAGCAGAAAATATAGAATATATGAAGAAGAATATTATATGCAATATTGTTATAATGGTATGAAACTAATGCAAAATAAAATAAACTACTTTGAATTATTATAATGATATAAAATAGGTATTAACTGTTATAAAATGGTATACAATATTATTATTATAGTATGAAACGAATGCAAAATAAAATTAAAATAAACTACATTGAATTATATACAAAAGGTAAAGTAGTTTACTTTTTATTATTATTACATAATATATCCAAATGTTTAGATAATAAATGTAATAAATATATATCATTTGAATCTTTGGAGTGACATTCGAAGTATACCGTTAGTAATTAAAACCCTTGTCTTGCTTTATCTGATGTTGGTAATACATTACCAAATAGCATTTTATGTCATAATAATACATACAAATAATAATACACATGGTTCTAGGCTAGGAGTTTTAAAAGCTCTGACGCATGTCGAATACTACATATAAAAAAAGTATATCAGTGTGACAGAAATAGTCCAAACATTGAATGATAAACGATGAAGCAATTTTCAAAAAAAATTACCGAGCTGAACAGGCTTAACGTGCACTGCACAACGTTAAACATAAATAAATTATAAGTAAACAATTTATACTATATTTAGTAATACTTTTAGAAGTAATTTCTTTGATCTTATTAATATATTATAATTGTAATATTTAAATAATATTGATTGATATATGTTAATTGATGAAGATAAATTGAATACAATAAAACTTTCATATGTAAATATATAAACAACATTAATAATAAACATAAAAATGATGATAATTTAAGCTTAAGCCTCAATATATATAAAGATAAATAAAGTAACTATAATAGTTTACATTATTATCTATAGATGATGCTATATATATATATATATATATATATATATATATAATTTGTTCTTATAACAACTAATTACTATCTAATATAAATATTGGATTTTATCTCATATTTTCTAAATAGTCTCACATAATTATATCACATATAATATTATATAAAAATAAAAGTGACCAGTAATATATTTAATGTAATGTAAATATTGAAAAATATCCATTTACAAATAATTTAGATTTTAAAAATATTGATTTTAATAAAGCTAATACAAAATTGATAAAATATATATATTGCAATTAAAGAAGAAAGTAAAAACGATTTTGAAAAGCTAAAACTAATTTGTAAAATAAATTTAAAAGGTAAAAAAAGTAATATAAAATTATAATATTTAAATGTTAAGAGAATTTATGAGATACCTTTAAAAATTAAATTAAAGTGACACACATATATGAAAAATATACAGAATTTAAAAGTCTGGAATTTCTCTCAATTGATATAATATATCAGATGAAAATATTTATTTTCATATCTCGACAAAGAAATAATATTAAATTCATATTTTAGTTCAGCAAAATAATATAGTTTATATGTTATTTATTAAAGTATTACTTGTGAGATTTATAGAATATAAAAATTCATCCTATATGAATTATTAATCATATACATATAGAATGGACTATTTTAAATTAAAATCACTGATTGAAATAGTTCTAAAAATAGCTTTAAAATTTCAAATAATTACACAATTATTATATATTATATATATATATATATCTTATGTTCTTAACATTTATAATAATTGTAGAACTAGAGGTAATTGTATATAAGTAAATGTATACATTATTATGATAATATATTATATTTATAATTTATTATGATAGTATACTATAGTATATATACTATTACAAATATAATTAATAATAGATCAGTTAATATATAGAATTTATTATATGAATTCTATATATCAATTGATATATTATTAATTCTATTTTTATTTATATATAAATTTTATATATTATACATATATTTGTATCTATAGATACGGATATAATAAAATAGGTTTCTGTTTAATATTTAAAACTATTTTGACAAACAACTTTTTTTAACAGAAATTTATAATTTTATATTAATTTATGTTTATTTTTTTATCTTCATTATTGCATTATATTTACTATTTTTTATAAAGAGATTATATTAGTTTATATGTTTTTCAAATTTACAAAAATAAAAATTAATAATTTATTATTATATAATAGTAATATTAAAGATTTTAAGGGGAGAGGCTCCCGTTCATCTAAACAATGCTATTTTATCTCTATCTACAAATGCTAAGGATAAATAACAAATGGAGATAATTAATTAATTTGTATTATTCAACAGATACTTTCGTCCATCATATAGGATCTGTCTTTATATAAATGTAGTTACTTTAAAATGGTGTAAAAAAATAGTCTCAATTAGTTAAATATTTATTATTTCTTCTTTATTATTGTTCATTAAAATGCAAGTTTATTATCATTTATTTGATTAATATAAAATATAATAATAAATCCAACAGGATTCTTATAGATGTGTTAAACATTTACAGTTACAATTTCAGATAAAAATAATAAATATTAAAAAAGTAGTAGGCATTTACATGTGGTTACTAAGTGAAAAAGTAGAAACTTGAGAAAATGGCATTCAAATTTTTGTTAAACAAATAATCACAAAATATTATAATATATATATATATATATTACATTTATATATATATATATATATATATATATATATATAAATTACAATTAAAATATAATGGTATATAAAAAACACTGACATAATATTAATTAGTACTAATATAGAGTACTCAAATATTATAATGCGATATACAAATAAATATATGTATAGAAGTTATAAAATATAAATATACATTTATATTTATAGTAATAGTTATAAAGTGTTATAAAAAATAAATAATAAATAATATAAAACAAATACAAGAATATAACGTCTTGACTATATATATAGTATATATATATATATATATATATATATATATATATATATATATATATATATATATATATATATATAAATTAATAATTTACTATTCTATATATATATATATATATTTTTATATAGACTATAGTCTATACAAAGATTTTCCAAAGGTTCGCAAAATCTTTGGTCTATAGACAGAGATAATTATAGAAAGAACGAATTTCTAACTTTTCTATGGAAGTATCTATTTTCAACTACTACTATCTTGTTATACACATACGTTATTTCTTTATTAATTATATGGAATTTAACTATAAGCTATGCTTAATATAAATATTGAAATTTGTTTAGTAAAATATTTGTATACGATATCGAAATATACAATTAAATGTGACAAGTATTTACAAAATGAATAGAACTATTATACATTTCCTGTCAATTTCAAATAATTATTATATCGATTACGCTTATAAAAACACTTGAGTATTGATTATATAAATTTATATTGATATAAATACTTACAAATAATTAGAGACATTTTACATATTTATAAATAAGATATTAAACATGGATAATATGTAATACAATTTTGTTGTTAAAATAAAAATATTAATCATATTTTAACTCGCGCCTCCACCCTTAAGTGAACTTAAGATAATTGACAACATTATTATTGAAGTTATTTAAAATGTTATTTATTATATTTCTATGTTGTGTTCGTTTATTTTTACGGAATATATAGATAGATATATAGATAGGTATACCTATATATACATTGGTATAACTATAGATATATACATAAGTATACCTATGTACCCAGGTTAATATTACCTATACATCGTTTTACTATATATAGTAAAATAAATATATTTTTTTTTTAATTTCGCATTTTTATTTGTGTATCTCAATAATATATGTTAATAGGGTATCCCACTACCAGTATTTCCGGACATATTTGCTAGAAAATGATTTTCTAGCAAGTTGTAGTGGGATACCTTTAAAGTGACTATATTTCCGGGAATTTGCCAAAAAGTAAGGGGATATCCCACTACAATTGTATTTAACTTGCTAGAAAATAACTTTCTAGCAAACATTTCCGGACATTATTTCCGGAAATACTGGTAGTGGGATACCCCCTTTAGCAAATATTTCAAATTTATACTTTCGACTTTATATTTTCTCGAATAGAAATCAACAAATAAACCAATAATAATAATAATAATAAATCCCATGGAATATATTTTAATATACTAATTTTATAAGTGTTTATTAAGAAAATATGTTTATATATATATATATATAATAAGTTATATTGTATACATATAGTTATAGTGTATATATTATTATATATACTAAATATACGTATTTATATAAGGGTATATATATATTTATATATATATATATATATGTTTATATAAACAGGGTAGGTAATTTGATATTTTACGAAAAGCAATATTTACTAGTGGGTAGTTATAAAGAATACTGGTCGCATTCGAGGATTAGCTTAGCGATAATATAGTTAAAACGCAAACTAGTGACTATTTATAGATTCCTGAATAGCCGACGGGTTATAGATATATACATTCTATTTATAGATTCGTTAATAAGGGGCCCAGTTATTACTTGTGTACACTTATCCGTTAGTAACGCCCATTCTATAGAATCTATTTATAAGTAAACAAAACACAAGCCACTACTACTACTACTACTGCATCACTCTACTTTGTATCCATTAAAGATACATATAATATACAATTTATAGTAGCGAGTAAACATGTATTTGTATATAATACTATATATATATATGTGTTATAATATACGACGCATGCATTATTTATTAGTGCGTGCTAAATAGAGGTTTACACAACAAATAATTAAGTTATATGTAGGACTGCTTTACATTATAGGTATGTCTATATTAAGATATTGATCATTGTACGAATGCAGGCTTAACTTTTATATATTTTTATAGAACACGCGTGTGTATTTATTAATTTAAAATTATGTTTATAGACTCGTTAACAATTATATATCTGTTAAGGGGTATCCCACTACCAGTATTTCCGGTAATAATGTCCGGAAATGTTTACTAGAAAGTGATTTTCTAGAAATTTGTAGTGGGATACCCCCTTTGAAGGTTACTATATTTCTAGCATGTTGCCGGAAAGTAAGAGGGTATCCAACTAAAATTGTAGTTAACTTGCTAGAAAATCACTTTCTAGTAAACATTTCCGGACATTATTTCCGAAAATACTGGTAGTGGGATAACCTCTTTAGATTCTTAACAAAATTGTAATGATAATAAGCAACTTTTAATCCTAATGGATAGACTATAGTATTATCGATGACATTGATCTCAGATCATCTGGGAGTGTTTTCCACGATTGATGGGCAGAAATTTAAAACGATGCTTAACAAAAGCCACATCCATTTTTAATTATTTTCAGGAATGGCTTCGGGCTTTACATCTTATCTTCGGTAAATGGGCCAGCTATATAGGTTCATTATAGTATATGCTTTTATTTGTTCTCGTAAATAGATTATTTATGATAATCTGTTTGAATGGGATCCAATTGTGAGATGTCATCAAGTTTGTAATGTATATATATATATATATATATATATATATATATATATATATATCCTATATAGGGTGTGAAGAGGTATCATTAAATTACATCTCAATGAACGTCTCTGAATTTTATTTTAAATTTAAAGCTATCAGTATTTGTATTATTAACCAATACAGAAGTAAGAGTGTGTAACTATGTACAATGTAGTCCTACATAACTATGTACATAACTATGAACCTAACTATGTACAACATATCAGACAAAACTAGAGATTGGGTTATTAGTGGTATAACAAATTTATTAATTTCTAATTGTTCGAATATTCTGAAGATGGAAAATTTATTTTTTAATTTAAATGTTTAAGGGGTATCCCACTACCAGTATTTCCGGAAATAATGTCCGGAAATATTTACTAGAAAGTGATTTTCTAGTATACTTTTCTAGTATTCTAGTATACTTAAAAGTTGTAGTGGGATACCTTCAAAGTTACTATATTTGCGGCAAGTTTCCGGAAAGTAAGGGGGTATCCCACTATAATTATAGTTAACTTGCTAGAAAATCACTTTATAGAAAACATTTCCGGACATTATTTCTGGAAATACTGGTAGTGGGGTACCCCATTTATTGTCTTACATTATGTTATTAATTGTAGTATTTTATATTGTTTATTGCTGTTAATTTATTTTCCTTAAATTCCTATAAAAGGAACGTTGCTCAGTGAGATTGACACACTTTTTGTATTACTTTTCATCTTAGGTTGGTACATATTAGTAGTATTTGTATTATAATTATTGTTATATTTATGTTGCTATATATCCTACAGGTCTTTGTATTTAATATAGTTCATATGAACCTTCACTTTGGTACATACAAATATATATAGGGGTTTAAATTTACATCCACATCCAAGTCCTACCTCCACCTTCACGCGGTAGACCCTGTTTAAACTAACGGAGGAGGTCGAACGCGTCTAGTCCTGCGCGTCTAACCTGGCACTAAGTCCCCGCTACTGACTTGTAGTCGACTCGAAAGAGTCAAAGTCTATAGGAGTACACCCACAAAGAAAAACATAACTTGGCCGGTTGTAAGCGGTCGATTATCCTGAGCAGCAGTAGGATAAATATGTGAAGAGGCGGATGAACCTATTACAAGGTCAACGACGAATCCATACTAACTCCGAGGCATTGTGGAAACCCATACATGGTTCGGATACTGCTCTAGAGTAGGCAACGGGAAACCACTCTAGTTTCATCCCAAGAAAACAACCATGACAGCTATATACATACAAAACGCTATAAAGTCGAAGAACGAGTCACCCGGGTTGGACGACTTTAATCTTACTACTGGGTAAGGGTATTCCACTGTCACGAATAAGTGCTACGAGGATGCCGTTGATGTTCTAAAGCCGAAAGGACGAACATCAATCGAGAATGGTGCAACGAAAAGGACAGTGGAAAGCCATAGCACAGCAAAATAAAGAGTGAGAAATGGTACATATGTACCACGTATGGAACGTAAGAACATTAAATAATGGTAATTTAGAAGTAGTCAAGAGGGAAATGGAAAAGACTGATGTGGGTCTGATAGAAATAGGTGAGATGAAATGGACAGGAATGGGAAACTTTACATCGATGTAATCTGACCAGATGAACATGAAATCTATTATTGTGGACAGGAGACACATCTAGTGGAGATAGTCTTTATATTATAGGAGACTGGAATGCTAAGGTTTGAAAAGATATATCAAATGGCATTACTGGTAACTTTGGTCTGGGGGAGAGAAACGAGCGAGGTGATCAACTTGTATAATTTTGTAGTAGAAATGACATTTGAATCATTAATACATTCTTCAAGTTGCACCCACGGAGGCTTTATACATGGAGATCGCCGGAAAAAAATACTAGAAACCAAATTGATTATATTTTATGCAAGACTAGATAGAAAAGCAGTATAAAGCGAGTTACAACACTGTTTGGAGCTGATTGTGGAACTGACCATAATTTGCTAATAGCAGACATCAAGATCAAACTCAAACGAATACAACCATCAAAGCAAACTCCAAAATACGATGTTGAAAAAAATCGGACTTGACTACTATGTAGAGATACAAAATAGGTTTAACGAGCTTAAAATAAATCGAAATATACTAAAAGAGACAGCGTATAAAAAGTCCCGAAAGTTAAAAGAAAGAAAATTTATAAATGGCTATCGGAGGAAGCTTTAAAAATTGCACAAGAGCGAAAGGAAATGCGCAGTAAAGGAAAATATAAAGAATAAAGAAATCTAAACGCAGCGTTCCAGAATAAAACAAGATAGGATAAAGAGCAAAGCATCATAAATAAATGAAAACAAATTGAAGATAATAATAAAATGGGTAAAACAAGTTACCTGTTTA
Source organism: Osedax fenrisi (assembly GCA_964019155.1). NCBI lineage: Eukaryota > Metazoa > Annelida > Polychaeta > Sabellida > Siboglinidae > Osedax > Osedax fenrisi. Next base: position 55,937,260 of record OZ025241.1, on the reverse strand, counting down.
AAGAAATAAAAGATATCACAGAATCGCGCAGCTTAAGTTGTGGTTCTATGAAATTAAGTAATGGAATAGTGGTTTCAGACGAAAAGGATATAAAAAAGAGATGGCAACAATATACAGAAAATCTATACAGAAGAGATCCTAATATAAATGATATTTTTAATGAGAATTGATATGATGACTAACCTGATGTATTAGAAATAGAAGTGAAAGAATCAATCCGACATATATCTAATAGAAATGTTCCAGGCTGCGACGGAATACCTATAGATTTCATAAAATCAGGAGGTAATGAGGCTATAAGAGTCATGACGAGTCTATGCATTAGTATATGGAAAACAAAGATATGGCTAAATGACTGGAATAAATCAATATATGTTCCTATTTACAAAAAGGTCGATAAAAAAGAATGTTGAAAATACAGAACAACCGCCTTAATATCATATGCAATTGCACTTAAGTGAGATACTTATGAGAATATTGCCCGAAAATACTTGAGACCTTTCTCATCCCTGAACTACCAATAGAACAAGCTGGGTTTCGAAGAGGTAGAGGAACTAACGACCACATTGCTAACTTGAGATGGATGATGGAAAAAGCTAGAGATTATCAAAGAGAACTCTTCATGTGCTTCATTGACTACTAAAAGGCATTCGACTGTATAGATCATCAAATACTATGGTGCATTCTCAAAGACATGGGAGTACCAGAACATGACAGAGTATGGTGAAACAAGCAAAATTCCGATTGGTAAAGTAGTATGGCAAGGATGCATCCTATCTCCATTGCTATTCAATATCTATGCAGAGATAATAATGCGAGATGTCCTGGAAAAGTGGGATATAATTTAAGTCCTATAAATTTAGGATAGAGTTAATTATATATTATATTATCTATTTTGTATTGATAATATATTATTTCCAAATATATAATATTACTTTTCATTATATTTATATTTACTATTTACCTTATGCTTAGTATAAATATATACTACAAATGAATAATTGTATACTATTAATATAATAAGTTTAGGAAAGTTTCTATATTATTTTAAGTAATTCAATTCTTCTAAAAAATTATACTATTTGTATATTTTTATAATTATGAAAATATATTCAATATATCATTAATATATAAAAATGAATGAGGAAATTAACAATGAATATTTATTAAAGTAAAAGTATTCACATACTATATATATATATATTTAGATATAAATATATATTTCAATTATATAGGCAGTTGAATTAATACGACAATATAATATATATATATTATATATATATTTGAATATATAATTAAAAAATCGGTATTACAATAATGATAAAAATGATAACGATGATGTTGATGATGATATAAATGAAACAAAAGAGATGGGCCTCCTTTTAAGTGGGGCGTTGTTACATGGCGATCACATGAAGGTTATACGATGTGTGTGTGTGTATGTGTATGCGTTCAACATCTATATTCACCGGGAAATTAAGATATAATTGTGTGCCTCAACAAAAATAAACAATTTCACAATAAATAAAACTCTACGTCTATATATGGGCGTCGTAAGATATATCTATAAACATATATATTCATATATATATATATATATTTAGATATATATATATATATATTAATAAAAATAACGCAAACAAATGTGTGTGTGTGTGTACGAATATATAAGCGTGATATATATATATATATAGGAGGAGATGACACAGCCTATCACAATTAGCTCGCCGCGGCGCGACTAGTATTTACAGCACTGAATTATGTACAGAATCGTGGAGATCACTGAAGTAGAAGGAGGTAGAAGATATGGTCCTGATGTAGTTGGGGCAATGGAGTGGTAGGTGGGGGCGTGGCATCCATAATTCCTGTTAGGGGTGCCGTTACTAGTACTACTGATGATAATAATAATAGTGGTGGTGGTGATTCACTCTATCGAGCAACAGTTGTAGGTAATAGTCAAGGTCTGATTCATGGCGAATCAGAACCTACGAAAATGGGCTGCCGTAGAACGGGACTCGAGTTCAGACTCGTCGTGGTCTCGGATATCGGTGAATTGGGGGAGGCCAGCATCTGCGTAGAGTCTCCGTTGCAGTAGCGAAACTGTGGCGGCGACGACGACGATTCACGTAAAGTGGGCGGAGACTGCGAGGTGGGCGGAGTTAGGGCGGCGGTGGCGTCTTCATTGGTCGGCTGCTGCTGGCCGGGAGCAGAAGGAGGAGGAGGAGGACAAGGGGAAGGAGGGGAATTATCGCACTGTAGCTGAATGTCTAGCAGTGACGGGGGCGGGAACTCTAGCTTCACGCAGATCTCGGGCATAATCTCGTCGTCGCTCTGGTAGTCGGCGTATTGTTCCCCTTTGTCGGTCCACGGATGGTACACCGTCTTCGGCTCGGTCTTCACTAGTTTAGGTGACCTTGAAAGAGTAAAAGTAGCATTAAAAGAACGCGCCGATCGTAACGTTACGTTATATTTATTTATATATTTATTATATATTATATGATATATTATAATATTAATACATGATGAATGATGATTTAAATTCTCTAAAAGAATGATAATATTTCATTATATTTAAATTATTTATATATTTATTAAAGTAATTACTATGTTATCATTTTTTTTAATTTAGTAAACTCACATCAATTTCTTACTATTAATGTCCAAATCGAAATAATAGTAATCTTACTAAATATACGCAAAGTAAAAGCGTATGAAATGAAAAGTATATCACTCTGCATGAATCGTTACTAGCGCGTGTTTACTATAGGTGGCAGCAGCGGTGGCGGTGAATCTACTAACGAGTTACGCGACATCGACAGATCTTCGGGCAGTTTCTGATTGAGAACCGCCGCCATATCGAGGATGCGGTCGGCTAAGAAGGGTTTACTGATGGCGGCCTGTAGACTCGCGGCGGTGATGGTGTCTCCGAACGAAGACGGGAACGAACCGTTAGTAGAGGTCGGCGTAGAGGTCGGACTGTTGGAACTCTTCAGCGGGCGCCTCTTGTAGAACTCGTTCTCGTCGACCGTCCACACGGCTCCTTTGACGTTCTCCACTCGCATGAAACACTTGTGTAGACTGAGGTTGTGTCGGACGGCATTCTGAAGTAAGGTCAATAAGGTTTAGGTAAAGGTAGGTATGGATTGGTATAGATATAGGTAAAGGTACGTATAGATAGGTAACGAAGTAGTGGTTATGAATGCATACATGTATGTATAGAACTGTATCGCTAGCATATATTGCTATCTGTCGCAAATAATCATCATTGCGAGAAAACGAAGTCATAAATCATCGAGTAGAAAAAATATGATAGCCTAGATCTAATTGTTTATTTTTAAAGTTTCCACAAATAATATAAAAACGTAGGCGTTCAACTACGAAGCAATATTTACGATGGCCGAGCGATCTCTACCTTCACAGCTATGATGACGATTCTCGAAAAAACACGCATTACATATTTACTTTCTGAAGTGGTTATATTAATAGGGGGCGCAATCATCGTCTACCAATAATCGTAAATAAAGTCCGAGAGTAGATTATTATTGTTATTATTATTGTGGCGGCTATAGTGGGTCAATGGGTCGGGGGTAACCTTCCAAGTGGCCTGATTCTTACGGAAGAAGGCGAACGTGGAAATGAACCACTGGTAGACTTCGTTCAGAGTGAGCTGACGATCTTGAGAGTCGATGATAGCCTGCACGTGTGTAACGGTGTGATGGTAATCAATGTATAAATGATAAAGGCGATGTATAAATAGATACCCGTGGGGGGGGGCCCTTATATGTGGCTTTGTAAACTAGATATGAGGTATGAGCAATTAAAATAGGCTCGACCGCCACACACTAATACACACTCGCACACACACAGGCGTACACATACACACAAAAGACACATCAGCAGGCTGTTGGGTGATTCTTAGAAGTAATTTATAACTTTGTGTTACTTAACAACACTTATTAATAACATTGTTATTTATTGTGGTCAGTGTGTGTGTGTGTGTGTATGTGTGTGTATGTGTGTGTGTGTATGTGTATGTGTGTGTGTGTTTGTGTTTGTGTGGATGTCTTATTGATATGTGTCACATTGTACAGTTCGACAATGTTGTATAGAAATAAATATAAATAAATTAAAATATGAATATTTATGTGTACATATATTTGTGGACATACTTGTGGAGAGGATATAAAGTGATTAAAAAGTACTAATAGTAATGATGCCATATAAGAGATAGTAGTAAATTAACATACATGATTCATTGTATAGTAAATATTAGTTTAGTACTCCTTGAGGTAATTAAATAATAGTAATATCATAAATATTAATCTCTATTATATGTAGTATTCTATATATAGATATTTGACTTTATAATAGAGTGAATAATATGAATATATATGTAAATATATATACATAAATATATATACACATAAAATGTAAATATGCTCTTTTTTATATTATAAATATAATAATTAATCTCTTAACAAACAAATAACATAAATAAATGAACACAATTGATCACATACACACATACTTACTTACTCTACATAAAATAGTGTATTGAAATACACTCAAGCAGCTTTGATTCATATACACTCAAGCAGCTTTGATTCATATACACTCACATTTCAGGAGTTAGTCACAGATTTGTAATGAATATGACATTGTTATAGTACTGAGGTGTTGTTAGTGAGGGTGAATCATACCTGTCTAATGAGGGAAGCGTAGGTAAACGGAGGTCTCACATCGGTGGTCTGGTAAAACTCAGCATTTCTAGCTATTTCTGTAATTAAGAGTCAGTGTTAAATGATGTATAGATACTTCTGTAAATAAAGCGTAAAATATCAAGATTAGCTAATAAATAATACAACTAAATAAGGGCATTTATATAATTGTTAAATTAATTCTAGTGAACATATTATGCACACATTTATATATAATGATATACTTTGATAATTATATATGAAAATATATATTATTATATTGATAAATTGTTTAAATTTGTTTGAATAATTTGTTTAAATATAGAACATTAACGGTTTACACACGTGATCTATTAATCTAGAGATTTAGACTAATAAAGTGATAGCCACGTACTAACCGGAAGATATCGGGATGGAACATTTATCCGAGGCTAGCCGTCGTTTGAGGTTACCGTTCGTCGTGTCGTTATTAGGCAGAAGGGGCGGAGTCAGCGAATTCTTACCGTCGTTGAGGGGAGGAGCCGAGAAAGCCGACATCGGGGGCATGGGTGGCGCAGGTTGGAATAGGGGCATGAAGTTCAGCGCGTGAGGTAGGGACGTCAACGAGGAAGGTAGCGCCGCCTGAAGACCTGGCAAAGACACCGGTAAGTTCACCGGTATCGAGGTGGACAGCGACTGGGATAGATTCGTCTGCGAACGATCGTAACGAGTTAAACTTGTATATTAGGTATATTTTATAGTTGTAGCTATTTCTGTATGAAAGAGATGAGTGTTAATTATATAATTTCTAGAATCTTATGTAATTAAACAGTAAAATATCAATATATTGTTATAAGTTGGAAAACTATAATTAAAATGAACGATATCCGAGGAAACTTTCGGTAACGATAATCTATAGGCTAGATAATCTCACCTCTACTGTGAGTGGATTTCTGACGGAATTGTTGTCTTCTACGTCGATCGGATGCTGCTTCGAGGGAAACGAATCGATGTCATCTCGGTTAAGACGGCTCGATAACGCGTCCGTATTCGACATCTCCTCTTCTGATATCTTCATATGCTGTAGCATGCCTTCTAGTCTCTCTTTCTCTTTGTTGAACTGTTTGTAATGGGTTATTATTAATGAATTTGCATATTTTTCAATACACTAAAATAGGTGATAATAGATCATCGCCAGATGAATGCGATAGATAATAAAAAATAAAAAATTATGTTAAATAATTTACTAATTTAATCTACTTATATATATATAAATGAAATTTATTACTACAATTAAAATGCAATATCCCACGAAAACTATTTTAATTAATTATATATATATATAAATATATATATATATATGCTATTATTCAAATATTATCTTATTATCTGCCAAAAATGTGTATATAAATATTGTATTACATTTTTTTATAGTTAAATTACATAACTATTATATATGTATTTATTGATTTTATTTAAATATATATTTTTTTTATTATCCATATTATGTATAAGGAATAAGAGATATATCCTATTGCCAATATATTTATATATTATCAAAATAAAATGTTATATAAATTGTAATGTATATTTATATAGTTATTTAGGGAAAACATATTTGTTTATAATATCAGGAGTTGTGTAGGAAAATTAGTTGTTCAGAAGAGGTCAGTGTATTATAAATAGTTCAGCATATTTGTTTACATCTTCTATACATATAAATAAATAATTGTTCATGTTACTTAATTGTTTACTTATATATATACATATATTTATATAAACACAATATAAATATATAAATTTATATATATAATATGTGTGTGAATATATATATATATAATATAGAACATTCATATATGTATTTTATATAATATATATAATATCTAAGCTCTTTATATTCAATGTTAAACAAATATTCATTTATTATTTACATAAATCAGATTAAATGCAAATTAAGTACCATTGAAAATAAACTACAATAAAATCAATAAAATAACATATGAAATAAAAAAAAAATAACTATATAAAAAAAATGTATCTATTCAATAATCTCATTTATTGGATTAAAAACTACATTACGAGTAAATAATGTGGGAATTTAGTAGTATATTTATATGAATCTATACTCTTATTTAAAATTGTATATTTTTTATAAAATTTAAAATACATTTTTAAAATTGATGTGTATTAATTTAAGATATATTTGTATTCAATTTATAAATTTAATTTAAGTTAATATAATAAATTATAGATAACTTTATTTAATTGTTTGATAAAATGTATATAACATTTTTTATAATAAATTTTACATTTAAAAAATAATAATTATTAAAAATATAAAGAATGTTATTATTTAAATATTTACAAATATAGAATTACAATCTTTAACATGTTATGTATAATTATATTTTATTTCGGTAATTTACTGAAATTTAAAAGTAATATACATAACAACACTTTTAATTATTATATCAGTATATTTGTACCTTTTCAAATTGAATTTATAACATTTATTTTATAGAATTATAAACAAAATAATCATTATATGTGACATAAATGTAATTAAGTGGATATTTAAATTAATGATTAGACCCAGGGATTAGACAAACAAATAAATAATAATTTCCTGAAAATGTATATATTAACTATAAATTAGATTATATTGGGTATGATAAAAAGTTAATTGAATATGATAACATATAAAGTGAATTCATTATAATGAATATATTTATTATGTAGTATACAAAATGTAGTAGGAATTCCTACTATATTAATATACATAATTATAAGAATGTTCATAGATGTAATTTTCAAATAATGAATCAGATTTAAATACACATTTAATTAATTAGATATTTTTATTATATTATAAAATTTTAAATATATTTAAAACAGAATTGTGAATTTATTTTAGAATTTATTTCATTTTTGAATCACATTTAATTAATAATTACGTATTAATTAGTATTAAGTAGTACTTGTTTATTAATGAAACTTATAATTAGATAATAATTATAATAAATGTAATATGATATATAATAAGATATGAATGTTATATATATATATATATATATATAAATTTATCATTTATATTCACATATTTATGTATTTATATACACATATGTATGTATATATATAGTCTTATATATATATATATATATGCATAACATCATAAATACAATGATATATCATATTTGTATGGAAATAACACTATAAATATCAAAAGCATTAAACAACAACCTATTTACAGGCCACAACAATACAACGGATACAAAGTAGCTATCGGGTAGGTTTCTCGGAATCGTTCATGACCTCAATGGATGACCAATCACGTTACCAGGCGTATCGATCATGCGCATGAGCAAATATTTACGCGCGATATTCAATCCAGTCAAAGTAAATACGAATTAAATGTAAATACGGTCTCTGTAAAGATACTACAATCATCCGAGCGCTCTCGTGATATTCATGTTTACCAGGTGTGCGAATAATACAATCACACACACGCATACACACACTCACTCACACAATCTTGATAATCTAACGCACGCACGAACGCGCGCACATGCATACACACGTTCGTGCGTGCGTTCGATGTATTATAACAATAACAACATGTTGCGTTTAATACGACGCACATAAATAGGTATAGGCGCGCGTTTGTTGGCGTATACAGAACCGATGATGATAAATGAACGTGGCTACATAGACCACTACTACTAGCTACATTCTCTCTTTCGGGGACAATAACAATCTAGTCGTCTTTAAATCTTACATATCGAACTATGGTCCATATAAACCTACTCATAGCGCATGTATATATATATACGATTTCACATCTGCATCCCACTAACAAGAAACCGTTTCCACAATGATAACACTAGATAAGATCTACTGATAACAACTGTAAACAATCGAAGTAGAGCGACGATGTAATCAAATTCGAACGTAATTAACAATTATATTCGACTGCAATTTGGCAGTGTTATAAATAGAGTACATGATTTAATTTTAATAACAACACTGCATTGGTATTACGATATCGTAAATAATAGTGGATTACGGCAGTCGGCTAGATCATTAATTATAGTAAATAGCCTGCCTAGTGTCTCCCCATACGATGTCAACAACGCGTTATAAATAGTAACGATAATATAAAACAACAGACGATATTATTTGTGGTTATTCTAGACACATTTATTTTTTATCTTCCGTAATGGGTTTACACTTTTTAATATTTGCGATTATAAATAAATATTGAATAATAATTATATAATATGAAAATCTATAGTTAATCCAATAGTAAATTACTATTAGTAATACACATAGGTGTTTACATACAGTGTAGGTCATATATTATGCTTAAACATATAAATAGATACATTGATACACACCAATTTATATATATATATATAGAGAGAGAGAAAATAATTAACATAACGAAAACATGTTTTATTGTGTAAATGTGTATACAGTGTATACTATACACCTATAGCCTATAAGCCATGGGCATCCTCGGAATAAACATGGTGTTGTGCGCATGCGTATGGGCTAGTAAAAGAGTTGTAACGCACGCATACATATACGCGCGCATACGCACACACACATAAATAACGGGCGTAAATATAAAACTCGGCTACCACTGGCGCCGCCTATGAATGCGAATACTCGTAAAAAGAGAGCGGCGAGTTGCCACGGAAACGGAGGTCGGGGGGTCACTGACCGCGCCGCACGTTTTGCTGGTGGTGGTGGTCGTAGATCAGCTGACGGCCATCAACACACGCCATACAGCTAGTGTATCTAAATATAAATAATAATATCAATACACGGAGGTGGACAGAGGGGTCGCTCTCCTTAAAATAGCCCACTGACCCAAAACCGTGATGACGCTGATGGTGGTGATGATGATACAATGTATCTCTTAACGACATCATCTAAATAGGCCGATCTCACACAGGCGCACATATACACACGGGCAGATAGTGATGAAGCATATTTATGTATGTGTTTGTATTGATGCTATTAATAGGTATGCGGCGCAGTTAATAAAAGCATTACCACCACCCGTCGTAGTGTGTGCGGCTCTACTTTTCTATTTGACCAGAGTAAATAATTATTATTTATAAATAGCGAGAGAGAGAAGGACAATCAATTTGACCTTCCTTCTCGCCGGATATCGCGTATCGTTAGCTTACCTGCATTTCGAGTTGTTTGACCACTTCCTGTTGAAGTTTGGCCTGTTTAATGCTGTCGGTATTCACTTGATGTATTGTATTCATATGCCTGCGTGTAGCGTATTCCATTTAGATAGTTATATAATAACTTATTAATACATACATACTACATGATAACCTATTTATTCATTTATTATATAATATGTATATACATATATACTAAATCCTTATATCCTAGTATATTATCTTTCCAACATATTTATTCATTGACTACACATATTTCATAGATATGGTCTAGACTATACTAAATATGATTTCTATATCAATTTAGAATAACAATTATGTTTACATATGAAAAATAGCATGAACTATTCATTGATAACATTTCACATATGATGATAAGTAATAATGTATATTATACAAGTGCAATAACAAAATGTCACTATTTATGTTTGCTTACTTTACCTAGAGGTACATAGTATATGTGTAGGCATTGTTTAAATTAGCTGTAAGCTTGTGGTTAAAGCTGAATAATAAAACACAATGTGGATTGTTATCTTTCTTGTAATATATCTTACATCTATGAGTCATTGTTTATGTTCATAATCAGCATATTTATTTATTCTACATGTTTTTAAAGTAATTCTATTTGTATATTGTGTACATATTAAATAATTTTCACATGGATGTATAACATGTTATATTATATAATATATATATATTTTTTTTCTATTGTAAATTCTATATTGAAATATAATAAACTAATAAATAAATGAGACATAGTAATAATATTTAATAATAATCATTCATATAATGTAGGACAAGTAAACATTTTTTTATTAATTGTTTTTATAATATCCAACATCTAGGTTAAATATTAGTTAAGTGTAATAATTAATCTGGAATATATATATAACCTAGTTACAACTTGTGTATAATATGTTATTCATATAATATCAATTTATAATGTATACAATTTAATTGATAATTTTCTAAAAAATCCGCAATAAAATCAATATTACATAATATGAAAACATTTATTTAAAATTAAATTTAATTAAAATTTAAAAGAAAATCTAGTTGAATGCATTGAAGAAATACTTTCTTAATACAGATGGTTGAAATGTATTATGTATGTGGGCCCCACACTGTGGGTGGTGAATACAAACTTGATGAATGATGACTGGTCAGAGCAGGAAGTGTCACAATCTGGCCACTTACATACACCATGTCCGAATAATTGGAAGCTGGTCAATTTATCGGTGTGAGGGGAACAGCAGTCATTGGTAATCATTACTGGAGATGGTGATTTATTCTCTACGGAACAGATAGAATATATATATATATATATATATATATATATATTATAGATTTTAAATATTTAATAAGTGATATAATAAGAAATATAATAAGAAAATGACTAATAATGGAATAAATAATTTTTATATTTATAAGAGAATAGTTAATAAAATAATTATATACTAGAAAAGTGTATGAAAAAAACTACATTTATTACAAACCTGATTTTATATTCTGTGAATTATAATAAGCAGGCATTGCATACTTTTGTCCCATCTAATAATTTATTTGTTGAAATATTAATTAAAATATTTTTTAATTTCATATAATTACGAATTTACAATTTTTATTTTTATAGTAATACTATTTGATTGAGATTTATTGAATTAAAATAATAAATTTATATATATGTTAATTATTTAAAAAAATAAATATTTGGAATGGAATATTTAATAATAAAAAAAATGTTAACATATATATAAATATATTACTAATAATAATTAAATAATTAAGTACTATGATAAACTGTTTTTCTATAAATTATAATGAATTATATGAATATCACCTGTTGAGCATTATTCCATAAAGTTTGCATCTCTGAATTGGACATTGACCCTAGAAAAGGTGGTGGAGGAGGAAGCATGTAAACAACATTTAATGGACTAAATATCAAAATATAATATTGTATTTATATTTGTTTATAAAGTATTTTTATTAATGTAAAAAGAACATACATATACACACAAACATATATTCACATTAATGCACAAACACATATACACACACATACATATACAGTGTATATAATTAATACACACATATAAATGTGTATACATATACCAAACTCACAAATGCATACATATTTATATATATATATATGTATAAATAGAGGAAAACTAAATAATGTCTATGTATTCTATAATCTATTTGTATATAAGCATTGTGTAAATATATTTCTCTAAAGTAAACATATCTTGCATTTTTTTACCACAATACCTCTTTATATATATACTTATCTCATTTTTATATTTATAAATAAACTGAATATCATATTAAATAGAATTAATGCACACACACACACACACACGCACACACACACACACACACACACATACACACACACACACACACACACACACATATATATATATATATATATATATATATATATATATATATATATATACATGTAATTATATGCATACATGTATATATATATATATAAATGTTGTGGAAAAAATGGTAGTTTTATGAATGGATTCATTTGATATGGTATAATATAAACATATGTTATTTAAATGTTCTATTTCCATTGTAATACGTGTATATATTTATATATCAATATCATATATTACAATGTATAATTGGTTATAATATTACATATTTTGATAAACTGTATATTTATAAATTAATATTAACACATTTATAAAAACACATTAAAATGTTACATATCAAATTCATAAACATATCAATCATTCTAGTATATTGATATTCCTTTTTTAGATAACATTAATTAAAATAAATTAAACTTATGTTTATTATGTGAAAATCAATGTATTTGTACTAATGTAATTACTATTTTAATAGAAATGTACCTATTTTATATATATATATATATATTCCTAAAACACTTAATTAATAATAATAATAGTTAATAATAGATATATTTATAACAAACCTGATAGGGTTTGATTCAACAGGTATTGTTGCTGATGCATCTGGGCCACAATGCTTTGTTGCTGTAGCTTGAGTTGTTCAAGTTGGGCAGCAAACTAATGGTATACTAGGCATTAGAGATGGAATACAATGAATAATATATGACATGTGATAATAAGTCTGCCCTATTTTGACCAGGTGCTCTGATACAATGATAGAATATAATGAATTGCTATTTAAAAATCAATATATTCTCAATTTTGCATAATAATAATTTTCTATTTTAAGTACAATGTAAATTGTATACTATAGTATAATGGGACCAGTAGATTAATTTATTATAAACACTTTCATTATTATTGATATTATTATAACAATTCATTGAATTCATTAATTGTATTTATAACTGATTATTAAAAATGTTATAGAAATAAATTAATGATATTATAATGATTGAAAATGAAATACTTAAACATTATATAAGTATATTAATACTTTTCATAATCAGTTTATTTAAAATAAATTAATTATTATCATAAAATTACTTATTATATATATATATATATAATGAATAACAATATTATTAAAATCTATTTTATTATTCTATCCAAATATATATAATATATATATATATATATATATATATAAATAATGATTATTATTATATGAAAATTACCTAAAAATATAAATATTAACTTATATTTGTACAAATACAAAATATTATAAAGAAATTGCATGAAACATTAGTATAAATGTAATACTAAGTATTTGATAAAATCCTATAGTATAGTATCTTATAGTAGAATATATTTACAAATAAATTGATATTTAAAATAAATGTATTCATATGAAATTGACTAAAAATGTATTGGATGAAATAATAATATGATAATAATATGATAATAATAGATATATTTAATAAATATGATTAACTATATGCCAATTAATTATTATTATATTATGATTATGATTATTCACAGCTAACAGTAAGAGCAGCATAATAGCAGCATAACAGCATATGCTAGAGCCTCAAATGTTTACATTGTGCTATTATGCTGCCATTATGCTGCTATTAAATGTATATTATGCTGCTATTAATTTATCATGCTATTATGCTGCTGTTATGCTGCCATTATGCTGATATTATGCTGCTATTAATTTTAAAAGTATATTATGCTGCTATTATGCTGCTATTATAATAATAGCAGCATAATAGCAGCATAATATACTTTTAAAATTAATAGCAGCATAATATCAGCATAATGGCAGCATAATAGCAGCATAACATAAGCATAATATGACAAATTAATAGCAGCATAATAGCAGCATAATAGACATTTAATAGCAGCATAATATACATTTAATAGCACAATGTAAACATTTGAGGCTCTAGCATATCCTGTTATGCTTCTATTATGCTGCTCTTACTGTTTGCTGGGTTATTTGATCTATTTTAAATAGATCAAATAATAATCAAATAGACTATTTACCTGTTTATTTTCTCCATTCGCCATTCTGGAGGTATGTTGTTGTTGAATAAGTTGTGCTTGTTGCAAGGTGTTTATCTGAAGTTGTTCTCGGAGAACTGATTGATCAATTGCCGATGTCTGTTTTAAGAATCACTTTATTATACCATTATTATTATATTCAAATCATTGCTTATGCAATGTGTTTATATTATATAAATAATGTAAGGTATAGATAATATAAATTACATATTTTAAATACTATAATAAAAAATGTATAACAAAATATGTCTTTTAATGTTTTTTTGATTAATAAAAAAAATTAATTAATTAAAGTAAATAAATTATCTTCGGAAATTAATCTACGAAAATAGATAATATTTAATTATTTTCTTATAAAATCTATTTACGACTAACATACTAAGAGTAATTGAATAGATGAGCTAAACAAAAGGCTTTACAATATGACGATAATGATAATAAATATGATATGTGGACCGTGGTGCAGATAATAAATTACATAGCACATATAAGCCACAAGTAAATTTATATGCACGCGTAAACACAGCATCGCTACAATGTGATGATATCGATTCACTGAATTGTACCCGAGGCCCACATTATAGTATATAGGGGTACATACGTACGTAAGCCACACATATGTGTGTGTGTATGTGCGCGTTTGTGTGCATACATGTACACACGTGTGAGTGTGTGTTTGTGTGTTTATATTTGGACACATTATGATACTCATGAACATATTTATTATAAATACTATATACATTATATATATATATATATATATATATATGCATATGGGCACACAAATATACATTCATAAAGCGCCTATAAACATTCATACTAAGTATTCACAAATACTAAATAACTATCTATATATATATAATTTAAAATTGTATACATAATTGAAATCACACACACCCATGTGCACACGTATACGTATACATACGCACACAAAAATACGCATACTTATACACATACATACACATACTTACGCACACACACACGCACATACACATACACATACACATATATATATATATATATGTGTTACATAAATAAGATAAGGTTTATTGTATAGGTTATATACATATAATAATGTTAGCGGCATTATAATTAAAATTAAAATATTATAATTATTTTAAAGATTACAAAAGTGAATTTATCGCATTACGAATATGACTAATACGAGAGTTACGCAAGAGCGTTCATTGCGTAACACCCCTGCCCCCCGCCCCTCGTACCCCCCGATGACCGCCTACCTGATGGGTGTTGATATAGTGGCGTTGCGCCAACGAGGCCAGCGCGTGTTGTTGCGCCAGTAGGGTCTGCAGCGATGGGGCTAGCCCTAGCATAGCGCTTCCGGTATCGCCACGTAGCGAGTTCTGCAGTAAGTGTTGTTGTTGTTGCTGGTGATGCTGGTGCTGATGTTGTTGTTGTTGTTGATGCTGGTGCTGTTGTTGTATCGCGGCTGTCATTTGGCTTCTAAACGCCTGTACGATGTGTGTGGGTACGATGTTGTTGTATGCGTGTATACGCGTTGGTTATGAATGTGTTGTCCGACCGTATGGTAAGCTAGCACTATATACTGTGTACGGCGGTACTGTGTAGTGTTGTTATAGCGAGTTTTTTCTGTGTTCTTTACTCGCGATCTCGTCTAGTAACGCTATCTCTCGTTCCTTCTCGCTCGCTATCGCGCTTTCTCGTTGGTTCTCTCTCGCTCTCGGTATAATAAAAACGTACGCCTCGCTCGAAATAAACAATATAAAAACATCATATTGTAGGCCAATGTACAATCGACGTTTGTGAATTCACTGAAAATGAATGGGTCGATTTGCAGATGATAATTGAGCACTAATTACTTTATACATTTTGTAAATATTAAAAAAAAAATATATATATATATTTATTTATATTTATAAACACACCTATATATATAATATATTATATATATATATATATATATATATATATATATATATAATTCATATCCTATTTATGTGTTACCTATTAAATTATATATATTTTAACTATATATAAATATATATATATATATATCTCAATTATATCAAGACCTCCTATAACCTCGGTTATAGGAGGTCTTGATTATATGCTACTATAATGATATGTATAATGTAAGATGTACGACATACATCGTATAATGTACGTAGTACACACATTATTCTACTACGCAGAGCTATGAATCATACTAGATACGTTCCATCGTGCACGAACATAAAAAGGACATAAATATATACAAATTAAATTGGAATTTGTACAAACAATAACACCACTACTACTATGAGCATTACTGTAGGCTATGTACCACTACGAGGAGGGGGTCGTTGTAAAGCAGTCGTTACTATGTACGTGCTAGGATCATGTGTAATGTCACGTGTCTAGTAATACGCGCGCGCTCGATACGTTGCACGTGCGTATGTGTGCGTGTGTGTGTGAGTGCGTATGCTTTGGCTAGCGTGTATGCGTGCGCGCGCGTGTGTGTATAATTTATTAGCGATATATAGGCTGCTTGAAAACAATGTGACTAGCACGTGACTAGTCGGTAGAACGTGACCTCAATCGATAGTTTATCGCCAGGGGGCGTTGTTTTTTCTCAAAGATTAACTAATAACGCCGCCGCAAGGGTAAGCAACAGCACGCGGTCGCCACTAATACAACAATAACAACAAGTGGTGAAGGCGTAGGTTCTGCATGTCCTATATTGGGTAGGTCTAATATGTACAGTGCATGTACATTGTACACGTGGATAATTTTAGAGTGTGATATATCTAGTAGTAAAGTTGGTTAGATGGATATGTGGACACTTAGTTTGTCAGATAGAAAAGTGGGCAGTAAGTTGGTCAGATGGACAGGTGTGTAGTAAGTTGGTCAGAAGGACAGTCAGTTGGTTAGATGGAAAGGTGGATGTCAGTTGGTCAGATGGACAGGTATGTAGTAAGTTGGTCAGAAGGACAGTCAGTTGGTCAGATGGAAAGGTGGATAGTCAGTTGGTCAGATGGACAGTCCGTTGGTCAGATGGACAGGTGTGTAGTAAGTTGGTCAGATGGACAGTCAGTTGGTCAGATGGACAGTCCGTTGGTCAGATGGACAGGTGTATAGTAAGTTGGTCAGATGGAGAGGTGGATAGTAAGTTGGTCAGATGGACAGTTATGTAGTAAGTTGGTCAGAAGGACAGTCAGTTGGTTAGATGGAATGGTGGATGTCAGTTGGTCAGATGGACAGGTGTGTAGTAAGTTGGTCAGATGGACAGGTGTATAGTAAGTTGGTCAGATGGACAGGTAGATAGTAAGTTGGTCAGATGGACATTCAGTTGGTTAGATGGAAAGGTGGATAGTCAGTTGGTCAGATGGACAGTCCGTTGATACATTACTTAGATACAAAGGTATCCATCTGTTACATATACATGACCTACAAACACCACACCCTTTCATTATAAGCTAATGTCACGGAAAAAACATGCACACATACATATGTATTTGTGTATGATCGTGTATGTGTGTATATGCGCGTATGTGTATGCGCGCGTGTGTGTATGTATGTGTAGTGGAGTGGCCTGTTATCTAGTCTAAATACGACTATCATTATAGCATTAAGCATTAAGGGCACACACACACACAAACACACAGTATTACATTGTTTATTTAGAGATAACAGCTATAGCTATTGTTAGAACGTTTATTATCTTTGTACACATCTATACTATCGTTGTAAACGAATAGCACGCTATATGTGGCGCTAATAATCATCACGATATTGTCGGTGTGTGTGTACTTTTTTCCCTCTTGTTTTTGTTATTGTATTAATAGTTAGAGATATAGAGTTCCGGATATGGTTGTATTGTTATTGTTGATAGTTTGTTATTACACGCCGAGTATGTTAATTGTGATATTTCCGGATCGTTTTAGTTAAGTTATTTGTTATTATGATGTTATATAACATAACTATATATTGTTATTAATAATATATATATATATATATATATATATTATTACATATATATATTTATGTTGTATTTGTTGTTGTTGTTGTTATTTATGTTGTCGTCGTTGTTGTTGTTGTTGTCGTCGTATAGTCTTAGTATATATATATATATATATATATAAACTTATATAAACTAGTCATGACGAGTTGACGTATCTAATCACTAATCACTAAACTCGCCACTTAGTAATAGGATATACTTGTAGTATGTGTAACAGTAAAGAACATATATAAACACACACATATATATATATATACCACTTTACTATATATATATATATATATATATATATATATATATTCATTATTATTATGCAATTATTATGCATGTTGTTATGTTTATCAAATGTTTATTTTACAGACGACTTTTATTTTTATCGATTATTACAATCGAGAAAAAAACATAAAATATTACATATTGATACTGTATTGCTACAATATGTATGCGCGTGTAGTACACACTGTGTACGTATGAGTGTGTGCGTGTGCGTATATGTGTGTGTGTGCGGTGTATCGTTTAAACTAGTGCATTAGTGGTGAATATGAAGGTCGACATGATTATTTCCGCTGGGAATATCACTAAATCTAAAGCAAACATAACCGCCGCCACCCTACCTCGCCACATTACCTCTATACACCGCCATATTGGCCGCCGCACTGAAGATGTACGATAAATAATAAATAAGAGCTACGCGTGTGCGAGTACGTGTGTGTGGGTGGGTGTGTGCGACCCTCGAGTAAACAATGATGTAACTATAGTATACCTATATATATATATATATATATTATGTAATGGCTTAGTGGCTCACATTGTATGTGAAACCCATTGTTTATGAGCTTTGACTGATACGTCGCACACGTAATTTGTTGTTGTTGTTGTTGTTGTTATTGTTGTTGCTATTGTTATTGTTCTGTGTTCGCAATAGGGTAACTCTGTCACTCCGCTATAAGGATGAGAGTTCAGCGTCAGTAAACTGTCACTTTACTGACACCGTATTTACATCCCGCTGAAATAATTATGAAACTTCACTTATAATGGACCTATATACTACTGACACTAAATGTAGGTTAAAGTACACACATATTGCACTGCCATATATATATGATAGTGCAATATCGTTAAACCTACTTATGTTTCGGTTACTGTTAAAACATCAGTAATTACTAGTGCTTATTAGTGCTTAGTTATTATATTATATTACACATGTTAAATATATGTATAATATATAGTTACTGTACAATATATAATTATACAACATAAATTGTATAATGATATTACATTGTACACTTTTACAATATATAATATAGGTATATTACGCTTGTACTATATACATTATACATTGTATATTTAGTAGGTAGACCTACTTCTATAGACCTATAGGTATAATACAAGTATACTTGTGTCCTGTATCAATTATTTCACCAGTACTATAGATATTAATCTATAGTATGTTTAATACGTGATTGTGTGTGTATGTGTATGTGTGTGTATGTGTGTGAGTGTGTGTGTGTGTAAATATTATTAATATTAATTAATTCAACTTATTATTGTTGAATAGTTCATAGAGATACTTACAAAGTACTTTAATACTTAGTAATATGTAATGTATATTTTATTAAATCTAATATATATATATATATATATATATATATATTAAATATTATATTATATTTAATATTTATATTATATAATATATTATATTGTATACAATATAGAATATTTTATAATATATAATAATAATAATATTTATTTATTATAATAATAGTGCATTGCTAAAATGTACTGTTTACAAATACGTCGTTAATCTAACTTATTAATAAATACAATCTAATTAGTACACAATAACATCGGTATAGCGGGATTATAACCGCTCGGGGATACTGGCCGAGAGAGAGATCGAGAGAGAGCGAGAGAGAGCGAGAACTAAACGAGATTTCGCGTGTTCAGACGAGAGAACGCAACATTCCGACAGTGCGTAATAAATAAAAATATTTTAGAAATTAATTAATTTTAATTAATTAAAATTAAATCGCGCATCTAAATACCGAAACAATAGACACAAACCTCGCTTATCGCTCGTGTGTTCATCTGACTAGCAACATAAACGAAATGACCCAAAAATCGGAGAGACACAATATTTACGGGTGTTCCGATGGGGTCATTGACCACATCGAGGCGGTGGCTGCGGCTGCGGCGTTTGACCAACGCCCGCCAGGAGAAAAAGTGACTCGAGATCGGCCGTCTAGTGGCGCTAGTAGTAGTGGCGGCGGTGGCCAATAACAAATATTTACGCGATGAACGATAAATAGAACTCGCTGTGAAATCGATCAATACTCGTGAGCGATCCGCCCGTATTGTTATTTTGTTGCAATAAACACTAGGCCATGAGTCGCACCGACGGTACGCGCACCGACCCGCCCTCTCACCCCAGTGTGCGGCTCGGTGCGGTTATGGCCGCGCGTGTGTACGGATTACCATTCGACGACGACCGACCCAATAACATTAATTATATATTGGTGTGTTGCCCGATCATATGTTTATACTTGTAAACACGCATAAACACACACACACATACACACACATGCACGCATGAACATACACATCTGTAGGTAGAATATACTTATATAAATTAGATACAATCATTATGAGTGAAATAGCAATCAATCAAATACTACGACGGTTCTAGATATATACACACCCTTATAAGCGTTTAATAATGTATATGTTACTATAGTATTATCAAATTTCTTAATATTTATTAGTAAATAGTATATATGTTTAATATGGATTATCCCACGTGTAATTTTTGAGACTATAATCTGTATTAAAACCCTATTTATTATTGTATAAGCGTATACAAAATGCAATGCTATGTGCTTTTTATAAATAATTCGGATTGTTTTTATTGATTTTATTTTAAATAGAAATGTAAATATATGTATATACAGTAAATAAAAAAATGATACATTATATCAGTTTTCTATAGAATCCTTAGATTTTGATTTACCATCAATAAAAAAGGTATACATTTAATTTATAAATAAAAATCAATGATATTATTGTGAATATAATTAAATAACACTTTCAATAATTTTTTTCAACAATTTTTCAATAATTTCAGTCAAATTTAACTTACCAACATATTAGAATATTAAATATATATTACGAAATTCAGTTTTCTAGTATATTTTCTAATATACAGTTATTTTATTGTTTAGTTATTATTGGCATGCACAATGTGCATTGCACATTTGACTTAGTTTACTATAGTATACAAATGGTAAGTATTATTATACTATAGTATAATATATTATAATTATATAATTTGTTTACAATTAATTTCATTTAATATACATACATTGTATATTTAAAATTTATATACTATAGTATATATATTCTTATATATAACCTATATAAAAACATATATGTATAGTATATATGTATACATTATATACAGTAGTAATATAACTACAGTATGATATATGTAGCTATGGTATTATAATAAATTTGTTTATATATATATATATATATATATATATAAAGATTCTATATAAAATATATTTTGATTCACTAAAATCTAATCATATATCTACACCCTCTCTAACTAAATCTGCATGACTATCTGAACACATTGCCCTAATAAATATTCGTTCTCTTCGTTCCAATGCCTCACTCTTATTACCATTCCTTAAAAAGTGCAATTTCAGTATTATTGCTTTAACGGAAACATGGATCTCTCAAGATGATTCCGCCATATTTGCCCTATTTCACAATTTTGGTTATACATTAATCTTATCGCCACGATTATCAGGTCGTGGTGGTGGGGTTGGCTTCCTCGTAAAAACTTCTCTACCTTTACCATGTATATCCATATCCCATAACTTCTCCTACTCTGACTGCTTAACCATATCATTCACCTAAAAACACAAATCTATATCCATTACTGTCATTTATATACCGCCAAAACCAGAATTCGCTTCCTTTCTAAGTGAGTTTAACGATCTTGCTACTGATCTCATTAGTTCACCCACATACCACCCTATTATACTTGGTGATTTCAACTATCATTTTAATGCTACCTCAAATCCACATATTATGTTCACTAATTTAACACATTCATTATCCCTATCACAACATGTCAATTTCCCAACTCATATAAATGGCAATATTATTGATCTTGTATTCTCCAGTTCTCTCCATTCTAAACTCGTGGTGAGTAATATTTCTAGGCTTGATCTACTTTCCGATCACTTCCTTATCTCATTCAAAACTAACTTTACTATCACTCTTACTCAGAAAACACGTATTACATACAGACCCATTAAGAAAATTAATTCCATGATATTCTTAGCTGACTTACATTCTGCTTTAGGTGACTACTGTTATTCTCCAGTTGTATTAAATTCCATACTATCCCATCTTCTCGATAAACATGCGCCTTCAAAAACTATATCAGTAACTCTACATCCTGATACCCCATGGTTTACTTCCCACCTCATGTCCTTGAAACGATCACTTCGTAAATCTGAAAGAACATACATATCCTTGAGATCTTCATCTTCTAGAGCTTCATTCATTGAGCAACGTAAGATCTACAAGTTAGCAATTTCCTATGCCAAATCTAGCTATTACACTCAGGTTATAAATGATCTTGCTTCTGATAACCGACGACTTTTCAGACTAGCTAATAAGTTGTTATCTCCCCCAAAACCAGCATTACTACCATCTATAATTAACATTTCTCCATTACAATTAAGCTGTCTTTTCTCCAAAACATTTTCTAATAAGATTGACTCCATCATAATAAAGATCAATAACCATACCCTTACTGCCAATTATCCTTCAATCATAGTTACCCCACCTATATCTGTTTTCTTAAGTTTTTTTCGTCCGCCACATATATCTCTCATATCTAAACTACTAAATGCATCCTCTTCGATATCTCCCTCCGATCCTGTTCCACTATCTATTTTTAAACTTTACTCCGATTATCTATGTCCAACTATCTGTAACATCATCTCATATTCCCTAAATTCCGGTACTGTCCCTTCAATTTTTAAACAAGCAATAATCACTCCCATTCTTAAAAAACCTTCACTCGATCCTGATTCACTTCTCAATTATCGCCCAATTTCTCAGCTACCCTTGGTGAGTAAAATTTTGGAAAGAGTTGTCTCTCGTCAACTAATCTCATATTTAACCGCCAATAATCTCCATATTCCTCAACAAAGTGGCTTTCGCCGAGGACACTCCACAGAAACAGCACTACTAAACGTAATTGATGTAATCACTTCTACCCTTAATACTAAAAACTGCTGTCAACTAGTAATGCTGGACATATCCAGTGCTTTCGATACGCTTGATCACAAAATTCTACTGTCCCGTCTACACCTGCTTGGAGTTAGAGACCTTGCCCTCTCATGGTTTACTTCATATCTATTTGACCGTAGTAGCAGTGTAAAAATATATAATTCTTTTTCTTCACCTTCTCCTATGAAATATGGTGTTCCCCAGGGATCAGTACTCGGTCCTTCACTTTTCTCAATTTATTTATACCCATTACCATCCATAATATCTAAATATCCAAATATATATTACCATCTTTATGCAGATGACATACAACTATATATGTTTCTTCCAACTAATTCATCACCAGGTCTCAATAATCAACTCTCTAATTGTGCTAATGACATTAAAGAATGGCTTATTTCTAATAATCTTCTCCTTAATACTTCCAAAACTACATTGTTGAATCTTTCTCCATCACCAACTTACTTCCCTCCTTTTCTTATTGATAATATTGTAATATCTCCTTCTCCTACTGCATCTAACTTAGGTGTACTTTTTGATTCTACACTTTCCTTCATTCCTCATATTACTGCCATCACTAAATCTGCAAATTATCATCTATTTAGAATTAGAAAAATACGAAAATCAATTACTGTATCTCTTACTAAAACTCTAGTTAATTCCCTTGTACTCTCACGCATAGATTACTGTTCTTCAATCCTTATAAATATTCCATTATCATCTATCTCTCCCTTAAATCGAGTTATTCGTTCATCAATCCGTACAACATATAACCTACGTATTCGAGATCATTCCTCTACTTCCTCATACCAACACATATCTCCATGGTTCACATTTAACAAACGCTCTGCTTATCGCATATTATCTATTGTTCATTCCTCAATATACTCTTCAAATTGCCCTTCATATATGTCTGCTTCTCTAGTACAAATAGCTCCCCTTCCATCACTTAGAAACCATGCATCTCACCTTCTATCTACCCCTATTCTACGTCCCTCAAAAATGAATACTCGGGCACTGAGTTATATTGGTCCTAAGCTATGGAATTCACTCCCGCCCTATATTAGATCCATAAAATCGCATAAAACATTCATGAAATATATACAACAATTGATCTCAGGTGGTAACCTGAATTATTAATATTGTTTGTCATTATTATTTTATTAATTAATTTCCGTACGGCTTATTCTATTTTATTGTATTATTATTATTGGTATTTATTGTTTACCTACTTTTATTATTTGTATTCTATTATATACACCTTTGAGAAATCATTTATGATTTATTTAAGTGTCTAAATAAACATTCAATCAATCAATCAATCAATATATATATCTGATTTGCATAAAATTAATAATAAATAAATGATATATCTATTTTCTGTATACATACTCATATATGAGTATACATGTATATATGTATATACTATATTAAATATATGTATATGTGTGTCTGAAATATATATTGTATATAGAATATATACATATATGTGTGAAATATATGTATTCTATAGTTAATCTGATAGTATTTACGAGAAATATTAATCAAAATGTATATCAACAATGCATATCACATAATGTAATTATTCGGTGTATACACTAAATAATATATATACACTAAATAATATGATGCTACTATTATATACTGTTAGGTACCTATATATATATGTACACTATTTAAAATACTGGTTTTTCGATTTTGGTTATATTGATAGTTTTGCAATACTTAGTGAAGTAAGTTATGTATTAGATATTATGTTACAAATTTGTTATTTATTAATTTAGATAAATAATTATAATACAAATCATACTATGAATTATAGATGTAAAAAATGTATATTATAAAAAATCATAATATTACAATTCAAAATAGAAATGTATAATATTAATTTAAAAAAAAGGAAAAACCAAAAATATATTTAAAACTTAAGGGGATACCATTGATTTTTTCGAACAAAAATTTAATTTCAATTTTTTTTAATGTAAAATTATAATACTTTACATATTATCTTTTATGTGGTATTTAAATTATGTTCATTACATTATTCATTTTGTTTATATTATATTATTTGTACCTGTATATTCATATTGTTTATATTCATATATTATATTTGAAACTTGATTTACTCAGAATAATTATTGGTGACCAATCATGCTGACATAACTAGTATTAACTTTTGGAAATTGAATATTTTTTCTTTATTTTATCAAAATAACTAGATAAAACCTGTAAGATTAAAGTTATTTGTTAAAATTAAAAAATATTTATTTAAAAAATTTTAATTAGCAATTTAGTTGGAAAATTAACATTTTTTATCAGATATTTCAAATATTTTTTTTAGAAACGTATAACATAAAGATGTGTAAACATCTATACATTTCAACATATAATATAAAAATATGGAATATAATTAATAGATTAGAAAAAAAAAAGTGAATATTTGTTGAGTTAATTGATTTCTAAAAATAGCATTTTTTCATATCTTTTACATGTAAACCAAACGATGGTATCGCGTCCCCTTAAGTAAAAAATAAAACTTAATTAACTGGTATGTATACATACATGGTCGAAAAAAAGTAAATTTATTTTATGAAATTTATGGGTTTTTTCAATATAATAGAGTTTTATTTTTAATTAAAATTTTTCCTAGGTTCTTAGTTTTTCCTGATTTTGTTAATGTTTCTTATTATCATAAATCAGATTCAGGATTACACATGGATTTTTGTAGAAGCTAAAGCTTATTGAGACAATTACCCTTAATTTTATAGCAAGTCCACATAAACTATATAAATAAAAGATAATAAACTATTATTTGACTTCCTGTTTACATAGAATTAAATACAATAAATAACATATAAAATAATATAAATTGTTTGAACTTGCCATAAAATTATGAAATCACTATTTGATTATAATTTAATATAATAATTTAAATAAATAAATAACTACCAACAATAATAAGTACCATAAAATAAATGACTACATAAAAATATATATAAAATATTTTAAATAAAATAGAAAGAATAAAACAGAACAATATGTATATTCATAAAAATTGTTAAAAAACGTTATATAATCAATTTTGTATTAATATTTTTGTTGTTCATATATTTATTTAAATAGATAGTTTATGTAATTAAAAATAAAATAAACAACAATTTATAATATATTTATAACAATTTATAACATTTTGTTTTAAACTAAATTAATTTTATATAAATGTCAATACAAATAATGAAAACAATAAAGTAAATTTTAATATAAAAGAAAAAGATTCAATAAAATATGTTTATGTTATTAACAATAAAGTCAAATAATATTATTATTCTGGAAATAAAATAAAATAGAAGAAAATAAAAAATACCAAATGGTATTTGATTTTAATATATATCAAACTTTGTATATAAAAACAATAAGGATACATATACATATGACATTATACAGTGTACACACTATTTAATAGTGACTATTATATATAATATACATTCATATACATATTATGTACATTAATTTGGAGTTCATTTCCTTTGCAGAGGAAATATTTTATAGACAAATAATCTAAAAAAAATATATGATATTATATATATATATATATATAATTAAATATGTATAAATACTAAATATATGTTATTATATACGTTGTTGATATGTTGCTGACGTATACGACAATGTGTAATTGTGTCGTCATTGCACGTAGGGTGGCTCGTCAGTCATTAAATATGTTGCTTCAGTAAAAACTATAAATATATAATATATATATATAAACAGTAGTGGGACAACTAAAAATTGTGTTATA